>VZTU01027623.1:185660-227163 GCA_013400835.1 Zapornia atra | reverse complement strand
CTCCACTGATCACGACCCTCTGAGCCCGGTCCCACAGCCAGTTCTCAACCCACCTCACTGCCCACTCATCTATCCCATGTTCTCTCAGCTTTGCTATCAGGATGTTGTGGGACACAGTGTTGAAAGCCTTGCTGAAGTCAAGGTAGATGCCATCCACTGCTCTCCCTCCATCCACCCAGCCGGTGATGAGATCATAGAAGGCTGGGAGATTGGTCGAGCACGATTTCCCCTTGGTAAATCCATGATGACTACTCCTCATGACCACCTTCTCTTGCACTTGTTTGGAGATGGCATCCAAAACAAGCTGTTCCATCACCTTTCCAGGGACAGAAGTGAGGCTGACTGGCCTATAGTTACTGGGATCCTCCTTCTTGTCTTTTTTAAAGACTGGAGTGACATTGGCTATCCTCCAATCCTCAGGCACTTCTCCTGTAGTCCAGGACCTAAATGAAGACAGGTTTCCAATTCTTTCTTTGTCTCTTCTGTAGTGTATCCCTGCCTTGAGGCAAAATACGCATGTCCTACTGCCAGTTGTTGCCAAGGAGGGATTTCATGCTAAGTTGCAACAGATTTATTTTGTGTAGCTGATTTGGGCAAATGTAATCATCGAACTTGCACGTAAGATGACATTTAGGAGCTATGCTCCTATTCTCTGAGACTGGATGTGTTACCCTGTCTTTCAGCTTCTTCTGTTGCAAAGTAGTGTACAGTCACAGAAATCTGTTTTCTGCGATACATCAAAAAGCAATTGCGCTGCATGTTCTGATGTCACATCATAATTAAGGGGACTTGATTTTTGCAAGCTTACTTTCGTCTTCCATATGCTTAAAGCTTTCCTTGGTCACTGCTTCGTAACAGTGGACTAGAGATTTACTTGAAGCTTGGATGTATTTTCTGTGGTGATCTGAAGCACCGTTACAGTTAGAAATTCTGGTTTTATCCCAGTTAAACGACAAAGGTGGCATGAGTGAGAAACTGTTTATTCTTAAAAATTGTTTACAGTTCACAAGTTGACAGAATAACAGAGTCAGAGCAGGCTCAAAAGGAGACTATTTGAAATTAGTTTTTTTACCTAAGTCCCAAGACCAAGCTTGAGCTGTCAGTGTCTGTTCTGAGGAATCTGATGAGCTCTAAGCCAGAGAAGTAAATATCAGTCATGTCATTACCCTGTTGTCAGGGTCGTGACTGTGTTGGAGATTTTGCTGGTCTGTTAATGCTGTTATGTTTGTAAACTATTGAACTGTGCTGAGTAAGAAGACTTTTGTAGGAAGTCAGGGCTTTCACCATCTCCCAAGAAAAGCTAAGAACTCCGCAGTGAATAGGCCTCTCAACTGGTTGACCCAATTAGGGCATTACCCGAAGGAGAATCGAATGTTTCCCTATCGACTGTAGATGTTAAGTTGGTACATTTTCTGTTCTTATGTTCGTTGTGGCTCTTCTAAATCAACTTTCTTGACTTGTGATTTTTCTTTTTAAGATGCTTATTTACATTCTCTAGAACAAGATTATATCGAAAGTTAGAATTCTCTTGGCATTAAAGTCAATGACAAACATTCAGACGCCATTTCCTCCCACGTTGCGCTGCATTGTTTAATTTCACTCTCTAGAGGTGTATAGGTCTTGTTCTTCTTCTAGACAGACATTTCACACCTTTATCCCCCACAAACATACTGTCATCCCACACTTTCAGAATGGCAGATTTTGAAGCTTGTGTAGTGCTGTTTCCTAAAATAAAGATTCCAAGATGTCTGGTGAAATCTTGGCATAAGTTTTTAGCAGATGTTGCCATTGCTCTTGGAATACTTTGTGAAGGCATATATTTGAACAGAGCTGACTGGATAATTAATACTTTTTTTTTTTTTACATTTCTTGAGGCTCTCTTCACGTTAACCTGCAGTCCTAAAGTGCAGAAAGTGACTTGTGTGTGTTTTCAAAGAACAGAGTTTAAAGCTGTGTTTCTGGGAGGATGAACTACAGCAGCTTGCATTTTAAGCGTTCTTAAGTGACTCAGATGTACAGTTTCAGAATCGTTATGGGTGCAAAAATATTTTGTTTGCTCGGTAGCTTTGAAGAAACTGTAAAGCACACATCTGTACATGTGAGTCAACAAAAACCTATAGCTAGGCTGTTAGTCTGATCATCTGATACTGGTTTTTTCCCTGTGTTTTGACTCGCTATATATATGTATATAGAGGGAATGTTTTTTTTTTTTTCTTTATTTGCAGTCGGAAAAGGTGATGGCAAAACAGATGGAGTTTCTTTGCAACCAGGCTGCATTAGAGAGACGTCTTTCCGCAGGGTGTTACAGACAGAACTCAGAGGAGCACAGCCCCAATGGCATGTCATTAGATAATGCTGATGGACAAGGTATGGTAGCTTCCAGGCATGGCGTTGCTGCCAGCAAATACACTTGCTATTATGCAACCTTTGTCAGTGGTGTTATTTATCTAGCCTAGCACCAACAGAGCGCTGAACACTGAACGGACAAGACAAGATCTCTGCCCTGAGGTGCTTAGAGTCTCAGTAATGCAATCAGATGTACAGTCGGATTCTGTTCTGTTACTCTGATGTGTATGGACAAACTGCTTTCTCTGTGGATAACATGGGAGGGAAGAAGGGAGGGTGCACTACTGTTCTCAAGGGCAGGACTTGGCTCTAGCGTTGTCCTAGGTTTTGAAAATACAGAGGTTTTTAAATAGTTGCGTCTCATTCATGTTCTTGCTTTGTGGATACTGATGGTGATGCAGATAATGTAACCGGTACCCCTTTTTGTTTACCTGTTTGGGTAGCCTAGGAACAGAACCAGAGGAGCTGGCTATGTAAATTGCTTCGTTCTAAGCCGATTCGAATGCTTTTCATAGTAGCTTGTTATTCTTCAAAAAGCTTGTAGTTTTGTGGTTATCTCTTTGATTTACCAACTGGCTATTCCTTAGCTTGAATTAATTTTAAGAGTGTTTGTTTCCTTTGAGCACTTTGTGTTTGGATTTCTTTTTTTACTGTTGTGAAACCAGACGAAATGTTACAAACACAAAAAATACAACCAGAGCTTCTTGTATATGTTTTTGTAACAGCTATACCTAGCTGTTTAAATCAGGGGGGAGAGAAGCAGTAGAGGGAGAAACTAAGGGAGTCAATAAAAGTAAGCCTTAAAAACATGGGTTTTCACTTGTGTATACTGGTCGAGCAGTGCGGTACACAGGTGTACAGGAAGAATTATGTGTGTGGATCCAGCTCTTCTTCATAGTGCAGGTTTCTTTAGCATTTATCCACTGTGCAGTGGGAGTGAGAATTTTTAGGATCTCAAAGGATTGTGCAATGGGAATTGGAATTTCTAAGATCTCAGTGGGTTTTTTGAGCAGAATAAGATTGATTTTTTTTTTTGGTGGTTCTTTTTTGTGTGGCTGAGTGTCTCTTTCTAGGAGTGCCTGTGGAGTAGTCCATGGAGCAGCGTGTTTACATAAGCCTTGTTTTTTGCTAGAAATCTTCCCTGGAGCTGCTGGAATTTAGGATACGCTTTGCTGATAGAATTCGTAGCATGCCTTTAAGTGTCTGCCTGTTTCCTAATATTGCTTTGCTTTTAATGCATCAGTGTTTCACTGTGAACTAATTCCAGGTGAAAGACCGCTGAACCTGCGAATGTCGAATCTGCCGAGTAGACAGTTGCAGCACATTTCACTTGATGGAGAGCAGCACGTTGGAAAACCTCTGTGCAGTGACTTGATCCGGCTTTACCCTGGTGGTGAGGCAAAGTCCCAGTCCTCAGGTTAGTGCTGTCCCTTGGAAATCACCCCAGATTCAAGACAGGAAGAAACCTTTGGGAAATCCGTATGGGTGGTTTCGGTTAAATACCAGACACAGGGAGATAGAGCCAGGAGTTCTTGAGACTCTTGCAACTCTGGGAATGATAATAAAATCCTGTCTGAGTTGGAAGGATGCAATGCGAAGGAGGTTGGTTGTAAGACGAGATGCAAAAGTAGTTATTTTGAAGACCGGTCTGAATCTTTCATCTTCCGCTTTGGTGTATCACAGTCGTAGCTCGCCTCTTTTATGCAGTTTGTCCCAGTCCCAGGGATAACTCACATACTGAAATTTCCAGTTGGGGATTTTTATCCAGTTCCCTTTCACATTGCAAGTGAAAAGTGCATCTCCATGGAGCCCTGCTCCCAGAGAGGACGGAAGTAAATCTGTGGTGATTGCTCTGTCGTCACTGTGATGTCACCGAGGTGGTTCTGACCCAGCTGGGTTAAAGCCCAGCAGGAGGAGGCAGAATTTACTGCTTCAGCTGTTGCTATCCTTATGGTTCACGGACATTTATCTTGAGTTAAGAACAGAATGTATTTGTTTCCAAGCAGTGATTTTAACATCATTCTTTCTCTTTTCTTAACGCAGAAGGCCTTGGTATTTTAAAGGATTTTCCTCATTCGGCTTTTAACAACATAGAAAGGAAGGTCATAAAAACAGAACCCGAAGACACAAGATAGTCATTCTGCTCTGGAAAACAGTGTCATATTAAAGAATGAAACTTCACAAGAGAAAAACAAACCAGCCTTAATAACCAGTGTTGCCTCATTCAAATAAGAGATTTCAATAGCCAAAGCCTAAGAACTGGTACAGTAACCTGTGGAAACAGGAAAGCAAGAGACACTGCAAACTAGAACAGTAATACAGGTGGATAGACATTCCTGTAAAAGTGGTTTGATAACGTGGGAAGACTCACAAGTTAATATTGTGGGTCTTCATTATTTAAGAATGTATTATGTATTTGTATAACTTATCAAAGTAAATCTAGATGTCGGGACGTGTATTGAGTCCAGTAGATGTGGCTACAGTTCATTTTACTTGAAATTTCAATGTCTACTTTAAGTGTACCTAGCGTAGATATGGTTGTTAAACATTTGAATTAAAAATCCTTGGAGAATTAGGAATGCGAACCTCGTGACACAATTAACAGCAAGTTTGCAACAATATTTGTAGAAAAAAAAAAAGGAAAACGCATAAAATATTTCATGGTTTAAAATGTTATGTGGATATAGCATTTGATAGACCTAGACCCTGATTATTCTGTATTATAGCAGACGTACTTGACACTTAACTATCATTACATCACTTCCGATGGTTTCAGCAGCCTTTGTGTAACACACTTAACAGCGTAATACCAACCTACAGTTCAGGAGCGCAGAACATGCCAGTTGAAGTATGGAAGAGTCCATATGAATGGCTCCCGTTTCGTTGGGAAAAAACTAGGGTATGGTACACTATATAATCACCAAAATCTGATTTGGTAGGAAACCAAGAGACCAAGTAGCACAGACGGGGCTGCAAAAATTGTGATTCAGACCATTATAACTTTCTGGATTTCTCTGTGGATTTTTGGTTTTTTTAATTTAATGGAAAAAGCATCCTAGGTGTGGCAAAGATGAAATACGATGCGGGATTTATGCAGCAGTGTAAAAGGTTGCACTTGATATCCAGAAACTGCGAGATCTTTTGGAGGAGAGAGACAAGGAGTTACGTCTTTAGTGTGTGACTCCCTATTAAGTGCTGTCCAGCCCTTGTGATTCTATGAATATACCGTATACTGCATACAGTATGCCAATACGTTTCTTTATATGTGTGTTTAATTGACATCTGTATTATTTATTTGACAGTTTTTATTTTTTTTTTGTACATTTTCACTTTTGCAGATGTCATTTTATCTAAGGAGAAGTAGTCTGCATGTAACTTGGGAGTTTGCCCTGGCGTGTCTGTGTGCATCCGTTTGGTTTTTTTCCTCTGCGCAGCTCCCTCAGTTTAAGAGTTGCTTTTTCCGCAGTCAAAATAGTTACATGCCTTAGTTTCTGAACACAGTTTTTGCCTACGATGTGTTCTGGAGGGGGAAAGGAGGGCTGAAGAAAGGTAGTTGCCATGCCAGTGGGTAAACTTCCATATTCAGGTGCGCCCTTCGTGTCTGCAGTTTGCTCCGTGTCATAGGTGTGTATTCACCGTTCAGTCACAGTCTGTGTTGTATGGAAACGGTCAGCGAAATGTGAGCTGAAATGTCTACACTGCAGTCTCTTACCACTGTAAACATATCTGATTATTTTATCACTTTCGATTTGTGGAACAAAGCTTTATAGTAGAAACACCAGTAAACAACCTTTTTATACTATTAAAAGTTTGGGTTTTTTAAAAAAAAAAAGAAAAAAAAATGTTTCTTGAACTGTATGGTACTGTTTCACTTACTGAAGTATCTTACTTTAAAGCAACGGAGTTTGCAGCTTTGCTGTTAGAAATAAGAGATTGAATGTGTAGTTATATTTCCTCTTTCCTGTTGTGTGAGCTAGTAGTACGGATAAGATATTTCCTCGGTTTGTAACGCTAGCCGGTGCCCTGGTTAGTACCTGAGCAGCTTTCGTGAGGCGTGTGTGGAACTTGTTAAAGGACAGCTTAAGGCTTGAACTGTACTGCTTGAGTGACAGAAGGTACCAAGCGATGAGGCTTTAGAGATGCAGGAAATGGTTGGCTTTTCTATTTTTCAATTCAACATCTGGCATGATCAAAAGTTGTGTGTGGAGCGCAGAAGAAGCTCTTGAGCTTGCTGGTCTCTTAATTACAGCGAGAGGAAGGAAAAAAGAACTTGTTTCAGTCGAGTCCAGAATTTATTTTGTAAACACTAATAATGTATTAAATTTGCTATAAATTAAAAGTATATAACAGTTATATTTTTGAGTTGTAAATACAGTACTTTGTGTCACAACCGGTTGGTTATCTCTAGAATGATATTTCAGTTTATAGTCCAACAGGCCATTTCAGTCTCAATAAGCTGGAAGCAATTTTTTTTACTGGTTTGCAGCTGTATGATTTTATTTTCTTTTTTAACCTGGGAGGGGATGGGAGGGGAGGGTGGGAGGTACATTCCGAGATTGCACATACATTTGGTAATAGCAAATACTCAAGCATTGGTCTTTCCATGACAAAGGTCTTGGTGGACTGCACCTTGGCTAGCCTCTGGAGCCGCAGGTGAGGGCCCACCCTCGTCTGCTCTTGAAGGGTTGCTAAATCCAGGCTACTCTGGATCAAAGGCCAGCCCTGCAAGTGATGCCTGCTCTTATTCACATGTTTATATTGTTGCTTACAAAATAAAATTCACCGTGAGAACTCTTCAGTTTCCCCAGGGTTTTTCTTTCCTTTGTTTTGGTTTGGTGTTTTTTTTTAAATTGTGTTTTCTAAAATGAGATGTTAATTTTCTGGGCTTAGGGGAGGAGGGAGCATTTGCAGCTGAAGCGCAGCTCTCACCGGAGGAAACCCTTTCCTGCTCTTGTGGTTGAATCCTCGTTTACGGGTGGCCTCGGTAACGCGTGCGGCTTGTGGGGCTTCAGCGGGCCAAGGCCCAGGGGGAACCAAGGGCAGAAAGGGTCTGTGGCATGGTGGGCTTGTCGAATGCCTCTGCCTCCTGTGCTCTCTCCGCTGGCTTTGCTGCACCAGCAAACAGATCTGCCAGGTGATCTGTCCTGGCGATCCACTGTTGTTTGAGCTCGCTTTCTGAACAGTGGGCCATGTCTCCAGAGTTGTCTAGTTGGAGGACAGAAACTGCATGGGAGATGGCGTGTAAAAAGGGAAGGGAAACTGTCCGCAGAGCAGAAATATCAAGGGGAAGGAGGGGGGAAACCCCACCAAAACCCCTCAAAACCAGCCAGGTGGCTGCAATGGCGAAGAAGTCAGGTGTGACTCTGAGGGGAGGATCTGGTCAGCCTGGTGGGCTCAGCGTGGGGTGCAATCCCCCTGCCTTCCCCAGCCCAGAGGGGACGAAGCGTGGGAAATCAGAACCCTTGGCTTGATGTTTGCCGCTTTTTGTCTTCGGTGTGATCTCACCCTGTTCTGGGAAGGGAAACAGGAGGAGGAAGAGGAAGGAGGTAGGCATTGTTGTCTTGAAGGTGCAAGGATGAGGCAGACAGACTACGCCACAAGTTGCTGACCTTCAGACTTCACGTATCGTTGGAAAAGCTTTAGGTGTTTCATTCTTTTGTTAAACTTGATCTGGGCAGGACAGTGCCTGAAGTTCAACAAGAACACAGTGATGCTGGGCCAGTGTGGTCCACAGGCTGGTGATTGGCCCACCGCTGTCTCACGAAGGGGCTGTGACGCTCAGCACTGTGGGGTCCTCGGTGGAGACCACCCATGGATTTACAACTGTTACAGAAGATTCATTAATGTAAACTGGAAATTTCAAGAGGTGCCTCTTTCTCATGCAGCCTCAAAAATTCCTCGTCTAGATCTTTACTGCTGGCTACTTGCTTAAAGCTCTCGTGTCTTTCTCCTAAGTAAGCAATTTCTGTCAGGGTCCATGGGGAAAGCAGCTGCTTGTGGTCATGCCTTTACTCCTGGTGATGGCACTGCCTGGGATGGTGGCTGTGGAACTAATTTTCTACACACTTTCTTTTTGCCATACAGAAAACTGGTATGCAAACATCAGGATCAGGCGTGGTGATGAGAAGTCTTCCAGCAGTCCCTAGTTAAAGCAGGAGCACTCACTGCAGAGATTGGCATTTGGTAACACTCTGGCTCGGATGTGGGCTCCTGGGGTGGTGAGGAGAGCACACAACTCTGCTTTTGAGCACAGAGTTTTCCAGCTGAAACATCAGCGGCATCCCTAGCACCTTGGATACCAGCTGCCTGTGGGGTGGACTGTGGTTTTGGGGTGCCTGCTGGCAGGAGAGGGGGTAGCCTGCTCCCCTGGGCATGCCTCTGCTGGGGCTAGGAGGGGTTGTGCTGCTTCCCCTCCTCAAGCTGGGTAGTGCTGTGGAGCTCCCCCGCTGTCTCCTTAGGCAGGAAAATGAGGAGAAATGTGGCAAGGCTCATTTCTGCCATACAGAAGGGTTGAAAAGATGTGCTGCAGTGATTCAGTGGGGAAAGGATAAATCCCTCACATACACCTACACACCACCACGAGAAAGAACTCCGTGGGCAGAGGAGCAGAACATGAAATATGAATTTCCTCGAGCTGCTCAGGAGGGATGGCTTTCCAGTGCCCTTCCTCCAGCAGCTCTGAGCTCCCTGTGCCCCCCATTCAGCTGTTCTGGGATGAAGGTCTGCCCTGGCCGGGGGAAGGCCCCAGACAGGGCTGCCGGCCAGGCCCCATCCCTGGCACCTGCAGCTTTTGTGGGGGGTAAGCCCCCTTCTCATGTGGTTTTGGGCTGTTGTTCCCACCCGAGGAGACAGGTCGAGGCCGCCTGCCCATCCCTGCGTAAGCTGGCAGCTTGGGCAGGCAGCAGCCCCAGGGCTGAGGAAAGTGATGGAGGTGGCTCCCGCTATAGAAAAGCTTGGGAAGCACTAATGAAGGTTCCTGAACAAGTCCTCGGCCCATCAGATGGTGCCCCGGCCAACTGCTTACCCCACCGCAAGCACCCTCAGTCCAGGCAGTGATGCTCCTGCTCCTTGGTAAGTTGTCAAAGCCTTCCCTGTGCACAACAAACCACTCCGGGGTGGGGGGGAGGCTGGGGCTTGATGTGCCCCGAGGGTCGATGACTGCTTTTGCACATTTAACAAAACCTTCAGAGGCCTTTAAGGTGTGTTTGCCCAAGCTGTGTGCCATCTGTGACACAGGGGCCATGTGGGTCTAGGGGTGCAGTCCCTCAGAGCAGCCTCGGCACGTGTGGCAGGTTGATAGCATTTACACTGGGGTCGTTCTTAGTCTTGTTTGCTTTCTTAAATATTTTATGTTGCTTTCAGTAAACCTGAATTGCTCCTATGTCTTTTGAGCACGTGTGTATGCAGTTAATTTCCTATTACCTTGGGGATTTCAGACAGCTTCGTTCTCAGAGCTATTTAGAAAATTATTTAATCACCTTGGAAAATCCTATGTAGCCAAAAAACCTTGTGTTTACTTACTGCTCGGTTGTAAATCAGGAGCTCAAAATATAGCAGTATTGGGGTGTGAAACTGCACAGAAGTCTCCATTGAAATCCAGTGCCAAAATAAGAAAAAATAATAATTAACCCTTTGCACGCGGTGACACAAATGCAAATGATGTTTTTCATTGCACGGTTGGGCAGGAATTTCCGAGGTTTCTGCAAAGCCGAGTAACCCCTCGGATGCAGGGTAGCTCATCGGTGACACACCGAATTAGGATGTGATCATATTTACGCATTTTGAAACCCCACAATGACTCATCCGTGTGCCATTAAAAGTTTGCGCTTCATAAATGTGTGTTTGCTGAAAAGGGGCCGTGTCGAACACCCACGGGCTCTCGGGAAGACAGCCCTTCCTCCCGCCTCCGACGAGCGGGGCACGGGGTGTGAGCACGGGGACACTGCTTGGCAGAGGGTGCCCCACCCGTGACCTCAGCCCTCCTCCCGCTTGTCCCCAAATTTGCACACAGGCATGAAATTGCTGCCTGAGGGTCCCATAGGTCCAGCATCATCGTGCAGCAAAAAGAAGCGCAAGCCCTTCCCCCCCTTAGTGCAGGACCATCAGGGGACACGTTCTGATGCTTCCCAGCGAGCTGCTGAGGTCACTCACTTGTCTCTGTGCTGGGCGGCACAGTTTACCAGGCCCAACGTGCATAAGAGCCACCTCATTCTGAAGGGGCAAAATCCAGCCGCTTCCCATACACAGAATGGAACTCCTCAGTGGCTGGTGAGCTCCCAGCTGCTCTCTGGAGGGGGCATGGGCATGGTCCCAGTCCCAGCTGGGGGGTGACCAACATGGCTGATGGCTCCCACTGGTTTTCGAGGAGCGGTGTTGACGCTGTGGCTGCGCGGCAGCCTCGGGATCAGATTGTGCTCATTCAGGAGCTTCTGCTTTGCTGCCACGCGTGGATGGAGCTCAGCAGCATCCCTCCCGTATCTCCCCTCCCTGGCTGGCTTCCAGCCTCTCCTGCGTGCGCCTGGTTATTACGGTAGCATCCAGCATGTTTTACTTCGTATTCATCTCTCCTGCACATACCAGCCCACTCACATATTAGATCCCAATCTTTTCCCCCCCGCCCTATTTTTTTTTTTGCTTGTTTCCTGACGAAGCAGCGAGGCACGACACACCGTGTGTTGTGACACATCCTGACAGGTCTCGGCGGCACGGTGTAGCGCAGCGCTGTACGGCACAGAACAGCCATCTCTGCTGCGCCCTGGCTGCCCCGACCCACTGGCTCTCAGCAGTGTCACACCTTTGAGGAAGCAGAGGAGAGCATTGGATGCTGCGGATGGTGACAGCACCAGCAGTGTCTTGGCTTTTAATACATACCTGCCAAAGCAGGGAGGAAGGCATGGAAGCCCACAGCCATTTGGTACACCCAAAGCCCTGCTGCTGTTGTCTTAGATATTACTGTTATTCTAGCTTTGGTTTCTCACACGTGGTAGTGGCCGCATTAGCTGCAGATGGCTCTGTAGGGCTGGCCGGGGCTGCCTGTGGGATTCCCTGCTGCATCACCAGCAACCAAAGGTGAAACACCAGGTTTGCAAGTGGTTTCGTGCACGTTAGAGCACGTGGGTGGTTTCAGAGGGCTGTCACTGCGCTTCTCCGAAAGATGAGAAAAGCTTTTAAAGGTTGATGGGAACAATGAGTGGCAAACAGGAGAGAGAGTGGAGTGTCCTTCTTGTGAGGGCTGCCAGGAGTGGCCAGAGCAGGCGGTAGGGATGAATCGCTTCCCTGGAGCTGCTGTCTCTAGGGCTGCCTCTGTCTGGCTTTGTGTCTCCTGAAAACTTGCTTTTCTGGTTGCTGATTTCTCTTCTTCTGGAATGATCTCCTCAAAAGGCTAAAAAGTCCTTCTGCTCCAGTCTGCGCGTTATTTAAATTTGCAGAGGAAGTTGGTGTGCTATTCAAAGCGGCCAGTTCAAAGCACGCGTCCATCACGGGTCTCCGCTGCAACTGTAGGTGTTTTAAAGATGAGATAGAGAGGAATTAATGTCTGTGCTTGAAACCAACGTCAAATCCCAGCCTCATACAAAACACTTTCTTGTACTGTCTGAGGAGCTGTGGACACCCCACTTACCTGGAGTCACCTAATTTCACCCTTTGCTGTAGGGAGCACTGTCTGGAGGGTGCTGGGTCTCCAAGTGGGCACTTGCTGGGGTGGTGTGGGGTTTCCCTTGCCATTCCTACGCATTTGGGGGAAATCGAAGAGGTTTGATGTGAGCTCCACGGCTGAGATGGGGCTGGTGAAGCAGGTGGCAAGCCTGTGTTTGGTGCAGGGAGGGGAAAAAGCCTGCAAACCAAACTGAAAGGCTTTTAATTAAAACAAAAGATTAGATCAACGAAGTATTACAACAGATGGTTAAATCCTGCGGCTAAACAGCCTATGCTTTGTTCTCTGACTCTGATGCATGAAGAGAAACCTTCTGCAGGGCAGACAAGGGATCCTGAATGCACAGCATTTGAAGCCCATTACTGGTGGCCCCGCGAAATTGGCACCTGCATGTCACAGGGGGAAAGGGGAGATGTGTAAACCTTCAGCTTGCCTTTGTGGGGCCTTCTCAACAGTGTCAAAAGTTTGCATTCCCATGGGATAGAAAGAGACCAGCCTGGTTTGCCTCTCGCTGCGGCTGCGCAGGGAGCTGCTGGCACCCCTGTGCCCCTGAAGGCTGAGCTGCTGGCAGGGGCACAGGGGGCCATGGGCCTGAGGCTGCCAGCTTTGCCTGGGCCCGTGCCCAGCTGAGGGCAAGGCTGGGTGCCGGCTTATGGCATCTCTGTTAGGTCAGACCAGGCTGTTCTGCTCCTTGCAGGCCGTGGTGTTTGCAGAGCACTGTGAAAGGCTCCATGCCGTGCTGGGAGGAGGTGGAACGCTTCGCCTGGTGCTGCTTACTGGTGCTCCTGACCCCACTGGGGGCTCCTGAGCTGCCTACCAGTGGTGCCAGCCTTCTCTGTGGACAAGCCACACCTTGATTTTCAGAACTGTTGGAGATGGTCTTTTCATGGTCCCCTAATTTCAGATACTTGACCTGATCTACATAGAGGAGTCCTGGAGAGGAGAGGCTGGGTGCACCTGACGGTCCTCCAACATCTGCATAGGCCTCCCCTACGTCTCATTGCTTTTTCATGATCCTAATGAAAAGTCTCCTGAACTGTGCTGGGCTTCATGATGTCTGTGACAGGAGGCACCTGGACCACCAGGATTCTTCCCCTTGGTCATGCGGGTAGGTTGGCATGCTTCTGAAGGGTCCATCTGGACCGCATCCTCCCACTCCAAAGCAGCTGCAGGTTACACCATGGTTCAGGGCCACTGGTACCTGCTGTGGCGAGCACGGGCAGGGCAGGGGCAGGTGACCCAGGGGTGCTGGCAGCTCCAGGGAATGAAGTTGGTGCACTGGGGAAGTGCGCTTGCTGCAGCTGAGCTGCACAGACAAGCCCAAAGGCATTCCCAGCACTCCTGAATCCTCTTCAAGCAGTGCTTGGGAAAGGGGTGAACATTGTGCCTGCTCTTACAACCACAAATGATACAATGAAGAATTACTATCTGGAATTGTTAAAATTCTCCCTCGAATTGAGGCTGGAGGGATAGGGGCAGGAGGGAAGAGAAAAAGAGACCCACCACTGAACTGGTTGCTTTGCTTTACAGTCTACACTTGACAAAATTAAGGGGAACATCTATCTTCATTAGACAAAGAACAAACCCAAACCTGCCTTAAAAATGTTCCAGAGGGAGGAACTGGATTAACTATGGCTGTGCAGTGTGTTAAAAAAATCTGAGCTATCATCTGCTGCTTTTGAAGCATCTACTGAGCCACTGTGTCGGAAGGCAGGTAAGTATGACAGGTCCCAGAGGAGGGGTGCCTCTCTCCTGCAGAGCGGGAACTGTCAGGCACGGCCCTTGCTTGGAGCAGAGCTGCTGGAGCAGAAACCCTGAGAAGAAGCGCCGTGCCGAGGCTCAGCACCGCCTGCTATTTTTTGCAGGATGAGGAAAGCACTCTCGCCTGACCCAGGGGCTCCTTCCCCCCGGGAGAGGACAGATGGTCTCCCGGTGAAGGCGTGGGACTGGGAATCGGGAGCTCTGGATGCCTTTCCCGGCTACATCAGAAACTTGCTATGTGGCACCACCTACTTCTGCGCCCACGTTTCCTCCTCCTCCTTCCCTCTCACTCGCCGCTTTTCTAGACCTTTCACCTTGCTGCTCGAACGTGGGGTTGGGTTTTTTCCCCCCTCCCTTCACAGAGCGCTTTTCACAGACGCGAAAGCCACCCAACGTGCTGTAGCCAGTACCTGGACCAGACGCCCACTCCTGTCCAGGCTTCTCTCCCCTCCTCCCCATCCCCCCCACCGCCTTGCTCTTCCATCAATCTCTGCCTTCCCCTCGCAGAGCTGCTGCTGTTTGACGTCCCCTGCAGACGCTGCTTGTGCCCAAAACTTCTCCTCGCTCTACTTTCGGAGCATCACCGTTGGTTTTGCCACAGGCAGTGGGCTCGGGGGCCTGGGCCATTTGTGTGCTGGGAGCAGTGCTGGCACCAGGCACAGAGGGTGGTGGGCAGGGTTTAGTCCCCACTCAGGCAAGCAGGCCCTCAAGAGTATCGTGATAGCAGTGGATGTGGCTCGCAGCAGAGCAGCCTGGATCAGGTTGTGGGCTCTCCACTCTGGACTGAACAAAGCTTTCAGAGCTGGGTACTGCTCATTGTGCTGGGTGCATTTGTCCCGAGGCTCTGGGCTCCGCTGTAATTTGCTGCTCTGGGGTGATGCTCTCTATCTTTGGCTTTGTGGAGCAGACACTGCCTAGGTAAGAAGCTTAGGGACCCTGCTTTCTTACTCAAAGATGAGTTGATGCCGTGACACTGGGCCTTTCCTTCCCAAGCACCTCTAACAAAGGCACTGTTTTCTGTGCTCTGTCCAGGCTGTGGCTGTCAGCTCCCATTGGTTTTAGGGGACGAATCGTAACATTTAGGTTAGTTACTGGTGCCTCAAGAGCACGAGATGCCCACTCTGAAGCAAAAATATCTGCGAGATTTCTCAAGCTGGGTCTGCTCTGGGCTTGCCCAGAGTGTGTTGCTGCTTCTGGTCACCCAGGGGACAGATGAAGGTGACAAGCCGTGGTGCCAAAACACAGGTAGCATCCTTTGCCATTGCTGTTACTGCTTGCTGCCCAGAGTGAGCACCGGGCACTGTTGGAGACAGGGACAGTGTTTCACAGTGGCTCCAGCATGGGATGAGATTTGGGCTTGCTCCTGCTCCAACCTGTGTTGACAGGGCCTGTGTCGCCCAGAAGGCTCCATCCCATGGCCTCATCCCTCAAGGTCCTGCCCAGTCAGTTGGTTTTTACCTCAGGCACACGCAGTGGTGACTCCACTTCTCTGAATCCTGGTGGAAGCCCCACCTCGACAGACAGGTGCAGCTCTGCGGGGGCATGGCAACCACCCAGTGAATTCTGGTTTTTCAGTGGTGAAGCCTAGAGATGCAATAGCTGCTGTACTCCTTGTCTTCAGCAAGGCTTCTGGTGGCTTGGCAGTCTCACAGGTGAGCTGGGAGGCTGTCTTCTGGGTGGAAAAGCCCAGCGGGGCTGAAAACACCAGAGGTCCACATCCAAGTAAGAGAGTGCTTAAGGAGGAGACCAGAGGCGTTTCCTAGGACTGCTGATCCTTCCTCCAAAACATCAGGGTAAGGAAAACTGCCTCATCTAGCCTGCAGAGAAAAGCTGGGGATGAGGGAGAGGAGTGATGCCAGCTGGATAAAGGGATGGCAGTGTATAAACCTGTATAAACCCTACAGCTCTGAGCTTTAGTTTTCCAAGAGTGACCCAAGGGTGGGATGAGCCCCAGCGGTGCTGAGCCCCGGAGACATCCCCATGTACTGCAGGAGAGCACATAGAGCAGAGCTGCTTGTGAACACGTGACAGAGCAAAGGGTGAACCACAGGACTGGTTGAAAATATTTCTACTTTTCCTAACCCAGCAACACATCTTGCATGTAAATTAGGTGTCTGATGAGTTCCCACCATCATCAGCAGGATTTTTATCTGCCTGCGAGAAAGGGAGCTGGGTAAGAACCCCGTGTTACTGAATAATCCTGCAAGACAGGAGAATATAAGAACTAATTAAATCAAATCTTATTTAATACTTGGCTTAGGGTTGGGGTGGTAATAAAAGAAGAGAAACTGTTTCCTTGTTGTAATATGGCAGAGCATTAATTAAAAAAAGAAAAAAAAAAAAAGCCCCAAAACTGTAGTGATGCCAAGTTGCATTAATAGCCAGCTGTTGGGCTTTGCAGCTCCTTGAGTGCTGAAACCCTCCTTTAGAATACATGGCTTTAAGTCTGTGGGGATAACAGTGGCAATCAGGGCTGAGGGGTGGCAGGACACGGGATTTCTCAAGGAGCTTTGTTCTCCAGAGGAGAACACAAACCCGCCGTCCTTCCTGCTTCTCCTGCTGCCACCGCTGCCTCTGGCACGGAAACACTTTTGGGCAGTGGAGGTGATGGGGCTTCTCCTTTCCCTGCACAGGAAAAGGGATAGCTGCAAAAGCTGATGGGAGAAGCAAGGGAACATTATGTCATTCTGAAGCTCATGATCTTGTGTGAATATAAAGGTTCCAAAGTGTCTTTTTGACCTTCTTCAAACTATATTTTATGCAATTCATATAAAAATAATTTGGATATTTTTAATCACAATCTTTGTGTTGATTTTTTAATCTATAAACATATCACAACTGTAAGGAGAAGTGGGAGGTTACTTGTCTTCAGACCTCCTTGATGAAATGTAAATATGCTTTCAAAATATTCTGGATTCACTAAATCTGCATTTTTTGTCAATCGAGATCTGCTAGTTCAAGAGGATTCAGCAAATGTGTGTTAACACATTGCTAAACCAATTAGCCTTTAGCAGCAGTAATTTGGAGATGACGTTTTGGAAAACCAGTAAGCGACAGAGGTATAAAGCTCATCAGGTTTCAGGATTCTTGCGAAAGGTCACGGAGGAAAAGAATCTAAAGCTGCTGAATTAGAGCAAACCCGAATATTTTATTCAGCTTTCCATAAATTGGAATTTCTGGCAAATCAAATTTTTCTTTAGAATTTTCTGAAAAAATTTGGTATCTCAAAATCTGGCTTGGTGCATAGGGATGTTTTGCCATCCCAACTTTTCACGTCCTATCTGTGAAGGCAGCACGTGACATGCCTTACAATTACTCTTACATAATATGACGTAAGAGCTTCAACAATTTATTTTTTTTTAATTTTTCTTTAATTAAGAGTAGTTGGGGCTTGATACTGATTAAGCTGCCTTCCCTTTGTTTCTAGATCAAAGCGTCTCCCGTGTGTGTTGTGACGAAACAGTTCGACAGCTTTGCTAGGGCACAAGCAGGAGCCACTTTGATGTGGAACAGAGAAAAGATGTCTCGAATAGCACCAGGTAAGAGCTGCTCTTTGTGATTGTAATGGAAAATAAAACGAGAATATTTCAACTATTATTCTTGTCATAATATGACATGATACAATAACTACTTCTGACATGCAATTTAATAGGTAAAAATAATATTATTAGAAGGAAACTCCATTAAAAAAAATTCCTTCTTTTTTTTTTTAATGGGGAATCCTTCCTTTATAAAGTGGCAGCTTTCATCAATATTAGTGTTTCATCAACAGCCCAATTCTGTGGCAGGTGCCTTTGTGATGGAAAATACTTAGTTTGACCCAAAATCAAGAAACAGCGCTCAGTACCCCAGAGTTCTTGGTGCGCAGCTGCCTGGGATGCAGTGATGCTCTCGCATATGTGCCCTGGGTCGAGGGACAGCATCAGGGCTCTGCGCTGCTGGGGCTAGGCATGGGGTGCTGGCAGCTGCTAAAAAGTGGGGAAGGGGCAGGATTTCTTCCCAAGAGAGACCGACTTGCTCAGGCATTTTCCGAAGCCACGTGCAAACATCCTTTGTGGTCTTAATTTATGACTCTGTGGTCTTAATTTATGGGTTTGAGTAACGTCTGTCTGTGCGGGAGGTGGGAAGGTGGCTGGTGTGGGAGGGGAGGCATCCTTAGCCCAGCAGCACTGGGCTCTCACTTTCCTTGCTCCCCATACTCAGACTCCAGGTTGTTGAAAGCTGTGGTGCTGTGTCGGAACCACCCACTGGACATCTCCCCCTCATCTGCCTGCAAGCTGCAGGAGTAGGCAGGGACCCAACGTGACCTTTCCCTGTGCCCCACAGCATCCCGCTCCTGTAGCCTGGCCGCTGGCATGCTTGGAGCCGCAGCCAGGACCAGAGAGGCTTCCTGGGATCCAAGAAGGTGCCAAAAGTCACAGTCTGCTCCCAGCCAGCCGAAGAAGTTAGCTGAAACTTCAGGAGCAGTCGGCAGGGTTTCTGGCCAGCCTTAGCCTCAGGTGCTCCGGTGAGCAGCAAGTGAAAAGAACCTTAATTATTTTGTGTGTGTAAATTGTCTCCCGAAACAGGCGTTTGGCAACCCTAATGGTTTTCTGCATGCCGGGGCGTAGCCAGGCACTAAAATAAGTCAGTCTGTAGGAGGGACAGGAGGTGGGAGATAGGGAAAACTCTTTTTATATTGCTCCCCTTGCTATATTAAGAGGCACCGTTCCCTTTCCTGGCTCGAGAAATAGCTCTCCCTCAGCTTGCAGACGGGCTCTCGTCCCGGTTTAACTGCTCAGAAACCAGGGTGTAGAAATCCTTGTTCTCAGCATTGCCACCCACACCCCCGTGACCTGCGGGGATGTGAGGAGGCTTCAGCCGTGCCCAGCCGCAGGGTAAGGCAGTGCCTGTGCCAGTACCCGAAGCTGAGATTTGGAGACTGCCTCCTGCCCCATCCCAGCAGCTGGTCACAGATGGACGTCGGGCAAGGAGCTGGGCATTATGGGGAGGTAACGGAGAGGGGTGTGACGGCCACTGCAGGCACCCGGACTGTGCCTGGTGTTTCTCTCTAGGCTTTTTTATTTCCCCCCCCCTCCGCTGCCTTGAGGAGCGCAGCTGGGTGCTGCCGGGGGTGAGGCTTGCCAGAGGGGTGGGTAACTTTGGATGTACATGTTTTAAATAATGGCACCGAGCCCGGATCTTTTTGGATGGGTGCCGCCCTAGTATTGTGGAAACCCGGGGAAATAAATAGCAAAGAAGTGACTCTGCCACACAGCCTCTGCTCACAGCCAGTCTACTCCGTACAGGTGAGCTTCATCCCTTTAACGATGAAAACACACATCCCCTTCAAGCACCCCTGCAACACCCGTCTTTGGAAAGGAATCAACAGGACGTTTCATCTGTGACCACCTCGCCTGCAGCGAGGTGTGTGTACCTGCTCAGCTGGCACGACTCCCCTTACCCCGCTGGAAGCCTGTCGTGCTGCTGGAAGCCGACGCAAGCGAGGAGGAACCGAGAGCAGGCTGTTTTCTTCCCGAAGCGAGTGGGAGCAGGCAGCGGGCGATGATGCTGCGCCCCCGCTTGTCACTGCTGTTGTTTTCTACCAGAGCGAGGGGGAAGAGATGCAGAAATGGCGAAAGCTGCGTTGCACTGAACCGCTGCTTCTCCCCCAGCCCCATCCCCCCAAAGCCTAAACGCGCCCCAGTCCATTACACCGCTCAGAGTAGTAATTAATGAGAGTACGCTGCTCCCAGATAGAAAAGCTCGGGTGAGAAGCAGAGCAGCCCTGGGTCCAGCCCACGTAGAGCCTCCCATGTTCAGGGACCCCCACGCTCCTCACCACAGAGGGGCCAGGAGCAGAGGCTGTGCCCAGGGCCAGGGGATGCTGGCAACACCCCATCCCCCCCAAGCCATTCCACTGAAGGTTCGGACTTGATTTTCCACAGACCCTAGCTATCAAATTGCCACGGAGGTGACAGTACTTCATATTTCACCAGGGTTTAGGATAAAAGGCAAGTCAGGGGAGTGCTCACACAGAGACATACGCATATTTATTCACCACCCCACTCAGGAGCGTAGATATTTGTGGGATACAGCCTTAACATAGCAGCTGAAATTACTCTGCTCGTCTAGAAATTGCTATTAACATCTACCCATAACAATAGCATCATCGTCTCTGCACAGATCTACTTCAACAGAGAAAATGCTGAGGAGACCCTGCAGTGCAGACTGCCTGGCTCGTGACCCAGCTGCTACACTGGAGCCAACCTTGGCACCCCAAAACCATCCTCTTTTCCTTCAGCAGTGCAAAGGGAGTAAATCATGAGGGTTGGGGAGGGCTCTGGGGTTTGGTCTTGCGGGTCTGGACACAGTGAGGGTGCTTGTGCTGTCCTTCTGGCAGGGGTAGAGATGTTGTGCTGACAACTGGGCTGAGAGGAGGAGGAGGAGAGAGTGGTATGCTCCCACTCTTCCCCACAGCAGCAATAGCTCTTTGCCAGGGCTGTCTACTACCTCGATTCTACTATTGGCACCTGGGGCTGGTAGACACCCTATCCTGTAAAGTGATGGTGACTTCCAGGAGGGCAGGAAACACATCAAAGAGCTTCTGCAAGGCTGACTTGGTAACGGCAAATCCGTGAGACAGAGCTTTTCCAATGAGCTGGTCCCTTGGTGGTGTTTAGAGCGCTTTCCCCCTCTGTCTGACTGTGTAAACGGGGATTTACCCAGGAAACCCAATGTGTATTTTATAGCATTATCTCGTCTTTGAGTATTGATTCCCCAAATGATCCATCTTTGTGACTGGAACAAAACCCCACCAGTTTTCCACCATAGGGACCATGCTTACCTTCTGCCAGTAGAGCCTCCGGTACTGGGAGACAACCGATCCAGTAATTTTCAACAGGCATGTGTCTACAGGTAACAAGCATGACATTTGCTAGCCATGACATCTGTAGAAGTGTCACCCTGTATTTTGTTCCCTTTTTTTCCCTCCTTTCCCCAATCACTTTCTCTTAAGCTCTTCAGAAAGGGCTCCTGATGCTATGTGGAGCCCCAGTCTGACAGTGTGAGTAGGGAGTACATCCAAGGCTGCTTCCTGCGCTATCAGGTATGCTTTGCAGATTAGACAGCCGAGCCCTCACCAGACGACTTTGCTATAAAGCCTCACGAAATCTGCTCTGACAGGGGCAGGCGATCCCCGCACAGAGCCCGCTTACGGCGCTGCCTGCCTGGTGATGCTTGGGTTTATTTTTGGAGCACTTGGAGTCTTGAACGTGTTAGGCTCAGAGATGCCATTTTACTTTCTCCCAAAATAAATTTGCAGTCTCTGTGGTTGAGGGCAAAAGCGCCGAGTTTGTATTTTTCTTTCTGTTGTTAAA
Source organism: Zapornia atra (assembly GCA_013400835.1). Lineage (NCBI taxonomy): Eukaryota > Metazoa > Chordata > Aves > Gruiformes > Rallidae > Zapornia > Zapornia atra. The sequence continues at coordinate 206,046 of VZTU01027623.1, read as the reverse complement.
TAGAAAACAGAAGAACCATCCTTTGGAGCTCTTCTTCACATGTATTTCAAGGGAGACAGACAAGGCACAAGGCCCATTTAGCTCTGCAGATCAGCCCTGGGTTCCCATTTGCTGTGCCCACACCACTCCTTTGCTGCTTGGTTGAATGGAACAACCTACATACAGCATTTACCTGGGTTTTTTTCACCTTTAGCTCCCCAGCTGAAATGAAAATGGTGGCAGGGTCCCAGCTGGGAGAATCACCGCAGCTGGGCCCTTTTTTCCAGGGGCTTTGCTGATTGCATTTCCTCCAGGCGGGGTGGGATGCAGCTTCCACCTCCAGGCTTTGCTCAAATTTTTCTTCCAAAAAGAAGGCAAAAATGTATTCAAGCAGTTATGTTTTAACCTGGTTTCTTCTTTGCTATGTTGAGGACTTTCCTAGGAAAGGATGGAGAAGAGAGGATGCAGGAAGATGGATGCTATCAGGCTGCCAAAGGCTTCGGTGAGATTAAAGCCTTCTTCCTGGTACTGCTGGTTGTTAGCTGGAGGTAAGGGTGGGTGAGACTGGCTTTTGCTTTGCTGCTTGTGTGAGCTTTCCCTGTTGTCACCTTGTTCCATGTGAAGCTGATCCACACGTCAGCAGGACATCAGTGGTGCTGTGTCACTGATTCAGTCTCTGTTCATGGCAGAGGGTGCCTGGCAAGGGCAGCTGTCCTGCTGCCCAGGCTAAAAGCCACCTGATTCCTTGTGGGCACAGCTCGGTCGGGTATCACATCTATAGGAGCTGTTATGGCTTTCCTTGCTGTTGTAACTAGATGGGTAGTAAGAAGATACATGGCACTTGGGGACATGGTTTAGTGGTGGCCTTGGCACTGTTGGGTTTGGTGACTGTGAGGGTCTTTTCCAACTAAAATGACTCTGTGCTTCTAAGATAACCAAGCAATGGCACTGGGATGTTGCAGAGCGGGGTCAATATGCTGCCGTGGGGGTCGGTGTAAGGACTGGCTCTCAGGCGTGGCTGTGGCACGCGGGGCTGACATGCTTAACTTCGGGTGTTTCATCAGGCTTGCTGTAACCAGGCCTTCTACTGCAAGAGTCTTTTTGTCTTCCTTGTTTTTCATTTCGAAACAGGATCAATTGATGCTAATTAAATAGGCTAGGAGTGAATTCGGAGTGAAATTAGCCATTGTCAAGTGAAGGAAATGTCCAGGGAAGGGGTTGTGCTGGTGTAAGGGTCAGCGGCTGGGGGAATGCGGAGAGCTGGTGCTAAGGGGGAACACTGTAGCCCATGGCTCTGGGGGCTGCCTCCCCTTGGGGCAGCGAAGTCATGGCTTTAATGGCATGGTGCTTCCCAACAAGGAATTTGGGAAGTGTTTTCAGTCCTCCAAATGGATTTGATACCAGCCATGCCCACGCTTACATGCCTGCATTGTTAAAGGCCGCATCCATTGGGTTTCTGCATGCTGTACTGACATAATTTCTGGATGTACAGCTTTCTTCCTGTGCCATAGAGAGCAGGAACAAGTGTTCCCCCGTTCAGCTGTGGCCAAGGCACTTTGAGCGGCTCTGAACAGAGAGGGAGGGCTCACGGGGAGAGCAGCTGAGTGCCAAAGCGCTACAGCCGCGGTGCAGAGGTGAGTCTGAAAAGAGGTGTTCAAAGGCCACAGATGCGTGAGGCCTCTGAGGAGCAACAAATACCTCGTCCTGTCCCAGGAGAAGTTCTGCCCCAAATGCTACAACCTGTAACTTTATAGCAAATAAAATTTGCAAAGGAAAGATATCTTTAAATAGTTGTAAAAAAATATAAATAAAGAGGGAGCGTTGCATGAAGCCCTCGGGAGGCTCTGAATTTTGTTGTGCACGCTGGCTTGCTGCAAACCTCTGCTCCAACAGGCAAACACCCACCTCCGTGCCCACCCACCTCCGTGCCCACCCGCCTGCCCACACGCACGGCTGCTGCGTTCCTTCCACTTCCCGCATCCCCAGCAGCCCAGGATGCAGGAGATGATTAATGCTGGGAGAGCAGGCAGGCGAGTAGCATTTGTCTTGATCTTAAATAAATAAGATGCATATGGAAATAGCTGAATAAACAGCCATGTTTTAACTGCAGCTTCTCCGGAGTGCATCGTTTAGAGCTGACACGTAAGGGGCGAGAGGGGAAACTGGGTGGTTCCCATGTGTTTTTATGATCCCTTTCAAGTCTACTAAGATATTGCATATCGCTTATAGACCTGGAAGGCAAGAAGTCTCCATCTTGAGCCTCAATTGCTTTACTGATTCCCGCTCGGAAGCGCTGTGAGGGCTGTGTGCTGCTTTCTGAGCATGCTGCTCAGCGGTGCCAGTGGCCATCAACGCACTAAAAATATTTGAGACTGTTGAGACTTAAGTCTCCATATAGTATCTTTTTCTTAAAGCCCGTGGTATCACACCTCCAGCTACTCAAAAGACTCGATTCAACATCCAGTGGAGCTGGTGAAAGCCCGGTTCAGGCGGAAGGCAGTGTTTTTCAGGCTGGCGAATCGTGCTGTTCCCTCTGGCTTGCACACGCCACTCCCGTTGAGCATAAAAAAGTACGGGCGAAGCGCAGTGCAATTGAAATCAAATCACGCTATGTTTTTTCTACCCCCTTTTCTCTTCCTCCTCCCCCAGCTCTCCTGAAAACAAACAAAAACAAAATGAAAGTGAACAAAAACAAGCAGGAGGGAGGGCTGGGAGGGAGAAGGGGTTGTTCGGTACAGAAGCGTTGCATAAATACAGGTTTCCTGGAAAAAGTGCCTGGTGGGTTGGTACCCTGGTTGCTGAGCCCTGCTGTGCCCCCTGGGCTGTTCAGCCTAATTCTGGCACCTTTTGGGGTGTCCAGGATTGGGGCAGAGCTGTATATTATGGTAAGGGTTGGTCACCCATCTCATGCAGATGTTGTTCCTGCAACAAACTATCTGACTGAAGCTCATGCTTTGCCGGTCCGAGACATTTAAAATAATAATCATCCCACTCCACCCCAGCAGACTGTTCCCTGTGACGCACCTCACAGCTCTCGGCGCGATGCGCAGCTGGGAGATATGGTGCTGCCTCTCTTGACGGCTGCCGGGACAACCAAGAGGATGCAGCGAACGCCTGGCCCTGCTGACTTTGTTTAGATAAACCTTCAGCTCCTGGTACTCCTTTGCAACTGAGCTATGCTGTGCAGGGGGAGATGGATGTCACGGGTACCCCCACCCCGCTGGTGCCAGGTGTGATGGCAGTGCAGAGACCTGTGAGGAGGAGAAAATAAAAGTCCGAGCCCAAGCCTCAGCCACAGGGAAGCTTTGAATCTAGCAGCAAGATTTGGCTTTCTGTTACTGATCCACTGCACAGAAGGGTGTTAATCTGTACTCGTTCCCCGGGGAGCCAAAGGAAGCACTTTGGCCCTGGGTTTCCCATCTCGAGTTGTATGCCTGTGGACCTCTTCTCACAGAGATGCGATGGGAGCTTTGCCACCGCCTTCAGGAAGCTCAGGTGTAGGCTCCCGGCTTCACATCTTTAATTTTATTTCTTTTCCCCTTAATATTTAGCATTTGAAGCATGTCTCAGAATGATCCTTGTGACAACTTCACAAAACCCATCTGGCTTCTCTCTTTTTTTTAAATTCTTTTCCAAATGCATCTGTGCAAACCTAAATAAGCCACTGATAGCGATGTAACGTGCACTGTACGGAAGCGTGACCTCTGTGTGCTCAGTGCTTGCAGCCACGGAGCGCAAATCCACCGAGAAAAGCGGTTCCAACCGGGCCTCCTGTCCGCGTAACTCAGGTGGTATTTGTGCGGATAAATCAGGACACCAAAGCATTTATTTGCTGTTAGCGACAGGCACCATCTGCTACGTGCCTGCAAGAAGTGTTCAGGGAGGGATCCTGCCTGCCTGCTGTGTGTGGGGAGGCTGTGGCAGAAAGGATAATAACAGGGGGTACAGCAAGAGTACTTTCAGGTGGATGAGGGCAGGGGGTCCATCTGCAAGGTCAAGCACAGGCTGGGCCTGTGGCCCTGGGAGAACAGGGGCAAGGGTTAGCTCGGTGCAGGCTGGCGTGGCCCAGAAAACAGTATCTGTGTGGGAACCAGTGTCCCCTGAGCATCCATCTCATCCATCTGGTGCTTAACCCACAGAGGTGCTGCCCCAAACCGTGTCACGGCTTGAAGAGATTGTGGGCTTAGACGCATTCCCCAACGGGTTTTGTGGATTCGCCCACAAGCACTACCTGTGGATACATCGACGGGTGAAGCCACTTGCTTGGCAGGGTGCCCCTGGGACATAGCTCTGACGTTTGGGATAACGAGGGGCCGCAAGCATCCCGTACAGTAGGTGAGAAGTCTTTGGCAAGCACGGCACCTCGGTGGTAGCTGGGGTGCCGCTACTGCCTTCCTCTGTGACAGCAGCCGAATCGCACAGCCCCCAAGGCGCCCGGCACCGATCATCCCTACAGCCTTAATTAAGCTGTGCTGCGAGTGGCAGGCTGGCTCCCGCTCCTGCCGAAACGGGTGCGTTAAGGTTTGGCACCACCGGGTTGCCATCTGCAAAGCGAGGGAGAGGGTATTGAACGGGTAGGGGTGGGAAAAGGCTGCGTGGTAAGGCGCTGCGATGGGGGTTTGATGGGAAGGGCTTCTGAGCACTGCTGCGGCCTTATAGCTCAGAATAATGCTATCCCTGATATATATTTTATTTTTTCAGAGCACAATAGGACTTTCTGGCAGGAAATAATTGTTCTTTTTGAATAAGCAAGCAGTTCCCTCCTGGAAGAAGTTCCCAGGAATTTTCTGCTCTTGCATGCCTGCGAATTACAGCAGGGTCAGCTCTCCGTGCAAGTCAAATTCATGCAAAACAACATACATGTAGGCTCTAGTCTACTGGGTTTAGATCAGAGACGGTTCAGATGACTCACAGAAATCTATGGAAATAGATCAAAGTGGCAGCACACGTTTGAAGGGAGCGTTTGCGTTCGGCAGGGAGCGGGGATTTTTTTTTGACGACGGCTTGGAGCATGAGTCAGAGCGTGGGCCGCCGTGGGTGGCTGCGTGGGCGGCTGCATCTGTGGGTGTCGGACCGAGACAGACGCAGATAGATGGCTGCAATTAAGTAGTTAGTGAAATGACTGTAATAGTAAAATGAATTTAAAGGCGCCGGTTGCAAATGCAGCGTTCCCAAATAGCTCCTTCCCAGCAGCTCAGGGTGCTGGCGGGTGTTTCCTGTCGGAGGCTTCGCTCCGGGAGCCAGTTACCTCTGCTGATGTAGGAGGTAAGTCGGGCTGGAAACCAGCTGTTTTCCAGCTGGTGTATGCACCCCAAGGAGGGCACGGGACCGGTGGTGAAGCCCTGCCTGCAGCCGTGGGTGCTGACTCTGTCAAACTCCTGCCAGGGCAGGAGAGCCAAGGGGAGGAAAGGGTGCCACGCAGAGCCAGTAAGGAACCAAGGAGAGGAGAGCAGATCTGCATTTACTAGGAATAGTTGGAAAATGCCCACACGCTTCTGTGGGACTAGGACTGTGCCCAGAGCTCATCGAGAAGCTAAACTTGGTGAAGACTTTTCTGTGGTGCCCATCACTGTCACTTCTGGATCCCAGGTGTGATGTGACCCTAGTTCTCTGGCTCAGAAAGCCTGTGCTGGGGCTGTACCTCTCTGAATGCAAATCACTTTCAATTATTTCCCTCCATGGGACCCGGGCTTGGGTTTTTTGCACTCTTGGTGCCCCTGCAATAGCAATAGTGCCTGAATGACCTCAGCTTGCTGACTCCATCCCCGAGGGAGCCCATCTCTTGGCAGCCCCATGTGGAAGCTTGCAGGGGGAAGGGCAGTACATACAGTGGGGCGCTCTTCCTTGCTGCTGTTCTGAAGTATTGCTATTTGATGTTCTGCCAGTCAGGTTTGGTAAGTCTGCTTGACATGAGAGAATTCTGATTAAACCCAGTAAATCAATGAAGCCCTCATTCAATAAATGATGAATAAAATGCAGATCTTGTGGCCACAAACCCACACAACCAGCTGAATCTGTGTAAGACCTGGGTGCGAAATCGGCAGTACGAGGGACCTGCTTTGGCCTGACATCAGTGCTTTTGGTGTTTAACCTTCGTTTCCATGTAACAGTGCTGCTGACTTAAGTGACCCTGTCTATGTACTTGAGTCTGTTAGTAATTTTTATGTATTTTTGGGGGTACAAAAATTTTAAAGGCCAGCTTTGCCATTCTGTACAAATGGGATGAGAGGGAAATGTTTCCCTATGTATCCTCTTGCCACATTTAATGATGAATTGTAATTAGATTTGCTGCCAACGGGGGCAAATGGGTTGGGGGGGGGGTGTCTTTTAAGCCACGAGGACCTCATGTACTCCTAGAAGAGACCGAGTCCTCCTGGGTCCTGCAAGTGTGTTCCTGCACGTTCCCATACCGCATGGATCTGGCAGTTTGGGGTTACCTGGGTGCTCCAGAAAACCATTGAACTTCTGGTGGAAAATGTGTGTTTATTAAAATACCAGGAATAACTTCCACGGTTGCTCCTTACAGTATTGCTTGGTAAATACCTACCCTTGCCCCGCACCCCCCCCCAGCTGGCCCACAGGGATGTACAGCGGGGATTTCCTTCTCCAAGCAGATGGCTGTGGAAGGCAGGCTTTATAATTTATTGATTTGTTGCTTGGGTGGTGGGCTCGTTTTTTTTTTTTTAGATGCTCTGCATAGATGAGGGACCAAAGGATTGCTCTTCACTCTGATTGCCACACAGAGCACACTTTAGCAGGGAGAAAGGGTGTTATTTTGAATAATTTAAAAAAAAAATCCCTCTTGAAGTAGTAGATGTGTAAAATTAATGTATTTTTAAAAGTGTCAGTGTAAGTGCTTCTAAATGTGTCCACCGTAGCACACACTGCCCACACAGTTGCAGCGTTTCCCGGCGCGTGCAAGCAACACTGTCCTCTGCCGAGTGTTGTCGGAGATGTTGGCCGCCACCAGACCACCGTCAGCTCCCTCTCCCAGATCTCACACAGCTTCTGCAGAAGTCCTGGGTCAACAGTTCGCTTAATGCCACTAAAGAAGGTACCGCCAAGGCAATTGCCCCGTATGATAGCTCTACAGCTGGTTATCCCTGCCAGCGGGACAGACAGACAGCTGGTAATGAGTCAGGACACACTGGGTGATACGCACCCTGTGTGGAGGTGAGGAACAAGGCAAGCAATGTCACAGAGTATCAGTTAGTGAAGATAGCCCAGGTTTGCTTGTTACACAGCTTTTTATTTTCCCTTTTCATTGTCAACAGTCTCGGGTCTCCAGAGGTATCGCCCATCGCAATTCGAAATGCTTATATTTCAAACTAAGGGGTGGGAAGGGAGAGAAACAAAATTCCCACATGAAGGGGTTTTTAGGATTTTTTTTAACTCTTTTTTTTTTTTTNTTTTTTTTTTTAAGGCAAATTTCTATTCCTGTCTGTTCTGGGACTGGGGTGCAATTACAGCGTATCAGAGCAGAGAGATTCATTTACCATCGTTGATTGTCAGGCAGTCGGATGCATGCCTTTCCCACCTCTCAGGCCTGTAATTTAGCTGCTGCTCTGCCATGACACTTGACTCTGTTTTAATTACAATGATCGCTCAATCTGGGGAGCTATTTCAAGGGGGCTGAGGGCTGGGCGATGTGAGCCCTCTCCTGCTTGGGGGCTCTCCCCAGAGCCAGGGCTGCTCCCCAAAATACTTTGCCCCATGGGCTGGGCTGTGGTGGCCACACACCCGGGCAGAAGGGGTTTACATCTCACAGAAGTTTTCTGTGTAAAATCAGGTTTTATAGTTGTTATACTTCTCCTCCCTGCCAATCAGAGCGGATACACTTTTGCCAGGACCCCAAGTGAGCGCTCACTGGGGTGTGCTGCTCACCGTGCTGCGCCGGCAGGCATCCTGCCCGACCCACGGGGCTGTGCCGGCACCCGCATCCCCGCTCCCCCAGTCCCACGCACTGCCCTCGCCCCAGCCTGCTCGCACTGACTCATCCTCCTGCCGCTGTGCCTCCGCATGCTGCTCCTTGCTGCTTCTCCGCTCCCTGCGCCTGTCTGTCTGTCTGACTCCCTTTATAAGGCTCTTGAAGCAGTTTGCAAACTGAAACCAGTTTATTCCATGGGAATGACAGCAAATGACAGCCTCTCACCATGCTGGTTTCTCACCTCATGCTGCATGTGTGTTGGTCAAAATGTTGACCACCTTGTGGATCCACCCACATGCTTCAGGAGTTGGTGCCATGACCCCTGTGACCTCTAGAAGTCCAATACCCCTTAGTCCTGGGATCTCAGGTTTCAGAAGGGCCAGCACCTCCCTTGGCCCTTGTTTTCCTGCAGAAGCTGGTGGAACACTGGATATGTGCCTGATGGTCTCTCTGTGACAGCAAAGCTTCATGGCGAAGGGCTTTCTGTCTGTCTTTAACCCACAGAAAAGGGTGGTGGGGGATGTTGTAACCCTGCAAGGGGCTGTGTGAGGGGCACAGACCGGCGAGGAGAGGTGTCCCAGGGAGCTGGGACAGGGCTGCTCCTGCTGCGGGCCAGCTGCATGCACTAAACAACTGGAAAGGGCAAGAAGAGAGTGCTTTTCCTCTCTGAACTCAGAGGAGTGGCTTTTCCATTTAAAATAAATACACTGCTTTATCTTTTCCTTCTGTATCAGAAAATGTAAACAAGGATTGGTTTTATGCCGTTCCTGCTAAATGCTATAACTGTATAACTGGTGAAGCATTTGACTTCTAACATTTTGGAAATCCTTCATACCAAACCAGCCCGCTCATCTCTTTTCCTAGATCCAAGGGTTTCCTCCTGGGATTTCCATGGCACTACCCTGCCAAGGAGTGTGGAAGGAACCAGTGGCAGACAAATTCTGCTTGCCCCTCACTCCATGCCATGCAGGCAATGGGGGCTTTGTGCTAGGGAAAAACAAATAATTCCATTTTAAACATTTATAATTCAAGGGAGCACTGAGGTGAAGAAGGGAAGAAGCAGGGTGGGTGATACATGGTGGATGCTGAGAGCTAATTCATCCACGCCAGACACCATCGCTGCCCCAGCAGAGCTCTGAAGCAGTTGGTCCAGCCAAGCAGCAAACACTGAGCACGTGAAGAGGTCAGTGCAGCTAAAGGTCTGCAAGTGTAAATGCTTAATGCATGGGGGCTTTGCTGCACCAGGCCCCAGGTGACCGCGGGAGCAAGCCAGCAGCGGGGGCATTAGCTGGGCTGAGACAAGAGCAGCTCTGACACATGCCAGACCATAAGAATAGCAAGGGGCTAGGCTTTTTTATCTCAGTACACAAAAAAAAGAGACTTGCATGAAGAAAATAATGATCTGCATGCTTTCTGTCAGCAGATAGTCTGGTCCTTCTTCAAGAGAAGAGAAATTTGAGGAGTAAAACGCAACTGTGCTCCTCCCGTTGCCTTTCCAGCTGTGATTCATAAGGATGAAGGGAGCAGAGCTCATCTGGTGCAACACCTTACCAGGGTCTGCCAGCCCCACTGCCTGCCCCCCTGCTCCGGACACTCAAGCAAGGAGAGAGCAGTCCTCTGTGGCCCAGGAAGGGTAAGCACCAGTCCCTTCGCTGGTGGCACTGCGCTCTGTGTATTTCCCTGTGCTCTTCTCATTGTCATGGTAAAAATGTGTGAGCACAGCAGCAGCTTCATGGCAAGCCCTGGTTTGCATTTCAAGGTAAAGTTAGCCTCCCTTCGATGCCCAGTAACACGAGGTTGAAAAAAAGATGACATTTAATTCTATTCTGTTTTTTTACTTCTTCCTCCTTTGTTTATCCAATTCCAGTTATTTTTGTCCCTGCCCTGTCACGAGGCTTGGCTTTCACTCCCCGGGGCTGTTATTGCTGAGCAAATATCCTTTACTGATATCCCTGTGCCAGCTGAGGAGCAGCTCTGCGTGCCTTCTGAGATCCGGCTTGGTCACACGTAGCATTTACAGAGGGAAACTGCGGATTAAAAGAGGCTTCTTATTTTTTCTCTACTTGAATATTGGTAGATGTTTGGATGTTGGACGTGGTTATCCATTGGAGAGGGCTATGGGAACAGCGGGGTCTTCGCTTGTTGTGCCTGTAGCTGCTGCAGCAGACTTGCACGAGGGCACGTTCCCTGCCATGAGCTTCCTGAAGCCTTCTGGTCATGGGGTGAATGAGGGCTGGAAAGGGAGAGCTGGAAACAGCTGCAGGGGGAGGAAGTAGATGGATGAGATGATGTGAATGATATAGCAATGCCTCGTGTTTTCTGCCTGCCCCTCTCCCCTGGGCCTGTGTGCATGGAAAATCCCACGGCAGCTGTAGTGGGGATCCATCCCTGACAGCATCCCCAACTTGAGATGATGACCTTGGTTCTGGGCTCCTCACTACAGGAAGGACATTGAGGTCCTCAAGCATGTCCAGAGAAGGACAACAAGGCTGGTGAAGAGGCTGGAGGGCAAATCTTATGAGGAACGGCTGAGGGAGCTGGGGGTGTTTAGTCTGGAGAAGAGGAGGCTGAGGGGAGACCTTATCACTGCCTATAATTATCTGAGAGGAGGTTGTAGAGAGGTGGGAGATGGTCTCTTCAGCCAGGTGACAGGAGATAGGACAAGGGGAAACAGCACTAAGCTGTGCCAGGGCAGGGTCAGGTTAGATGTTAGGAAAAAGTTCTCCACTGAAAGAGCTGTCGGGGCCTGGAACAGGCTGCCCACGGAGGGAGTCACCATCCCTGGATGTGTTTCAAAGATGGGTAGATGAGGTACTCTGAGGTATGGTTTAGCAGAGGACAGGAACAGTTGGACTCAGTCTTAAAGATCTTTTCCAACCCTGTGATTCTGTGAACTTGTTGCTTCTCTAGGAAAAAATGAGCATGGATCCTTTTGGTCTTGGTGCTGCAGAGCAGTGCCAGGGCCCTGTGTGTTTCCATGCTGCTTTTACTGTTTGAGCTGGGCTGCTCTCCTGCTCAAAACCAGCGGAGCTCACATCTCCCGTGTTTTGCTTTCATGGAGAAGGGAAGGGAGGGAGGGGGCAAAAGCCACCCCGTAGCAGGAGCGCAGAGCAAAGGGCCGACTCTGGCCAGGCTGGCCGCAGGCAGAGTGGAGGTGCTGGCCACCCAAACCTCAGCTGGAGCAGGTGCAGGGCATGCCCAACCCGGCACTGCAGAATGGTGCATCCCTGAGGAAGAGGTGCTATAGCCCAGAAACAAAAACGCTTGAGAAGTCCAGGTGAAGTGTTTGCCAAGTCTAGCAGAGACAGTGAAAGGAAAATAAAACCTATGACCCTCGAGTGAAGCATTGCCCAGAAATTTAAAACCCCTTTTAGTCATGTCTTCCTTCCCCTCAGCCATAGCAAGCACGGTGGTCACTCTTTTATCTTCTTCCTGAACTTTAACGCTTCGCCAGTGCATTTGGTTTCAGTAAAACTCATGTTTTCTTGGTCTTTTTTTATTCTATTGAAAGTTTCTTCTCTTGCTGAACACAGGTTGGTGGGAGAAATGCTACCCCCTAGTCCCTACACATGAATCATCTCTATTTCAAGGTATTTCAGGGTGCCACAGGCTGATGGAGCCTGTAAGCAGTAGGTGGGCCAGAGGATGCCTGACGCTGCAGGGGGATGTTAGACATTCATACTCCCACGCTTTCACAGGGCTCTTGAAAACTGACTTCGATGAAGGATCCACCCTCCCCTTTGTTTCAGTTCCAGGAGGGGAACAAAATACAAGGCTGCATGGACTCTGGAAAGGATGCCTGCTTTTCTGGCAGTGATGTAAGAAGAAAAGCCTGTCTCCAAAGCGAGATAAGATGGCGTAATTCAAGAAGACCCCTGGCTCTATGAACTGTACTAAATTAACGTTTCTGTTTAATAGAGTTTTAATTGTCTTGGTTTGCTTCCGTCCTGGTCACTCAGCAGATGAAAGAGTGGTCCAGAGACTGCTTATGTGGAGGGTTCCCGCAGGCAGTGCAGACTTTCTGGTGTTAATGAACTAAGGCTCAGGTCTCTCCTTTCAGGCAAAGCACTGCTGGTCACTTCCTCTTACTGGTGGTCCAGCAGACCTGAAGGCCCTTACCCAGCACCAAATTCCCTTCATCCTGGTGCTGCTGTCCAACAGCAGGTTGCTCTTGCAGAGCTGAGGTCCCATGGTGTGGCTCTCACCGAGATGCCCCAGCCTGGGGATGCCCTATACACCTCCCCTGTGCAAAGTCCTCAGGAACAGGGGAGTCTGTAGTAGTGGTGGTAGAGATTTGGATGACTTCCCGGTGCACGCCTGTGAAGGTTTCCTTCAGATGACACTCTGCAAGTGGTGGGGATTAGTGTAGCTGCTGTGCCACCATGCTGAGGCCCACCATGTTTCTGGCAGATTGCTTGGGAAGAAATTTGGGCTCCATAGGATCTCACTGAGTGAGAGCAGCTGTTGAAGTGTTTTAAAGAATGACCTAGACAGTGTTTACTTGAGGCTTAGAAATTGCTGTGAAACGAGAAAAGATTATTTGTGGTTTGTAGGGTTGTTTTTTACCTCACCTTTCACAACTCCCACCTTGGAAAGGGATGCTTTGGGAATGCCAGTCTTTCCAAAAAGCAACACCACTCAAACCCTCGCACTCACATGTCCTTCTGACCTCTGCATTTGTGTGTTGGTGCTGGGCAGCCTGTAGAACCTGGCTGCAGCCCCGTGCAAGCAGCAATACAGGCTTAGGTAGCATAAAATTGCAATGTTTCCTGGAAAACGTGTACCTAGCACCTGTAAGGTAATGTTAATTTGCCTAACGAAGCGGCTAAGTGTCATTTGCCAGGCATCTTTGCCTTTTATCACAAATCACTTGTGAGAAAGAAGGGTGGTGTGTCCCATTAGGGAGCTGCTTGGCCAGAGGCAGCTTCCGAAATGCTCTCTAGGCACCTCCATAGGATGCCATACAGCGCTAAGCCATGATGGTCCTTGCCCAGATGGAAGGTAATTCCATTTATCCCCTCCTCAGGACCACCTATCCCATCCACACCTGGAAGTGGGGCCAGGCTGGCTGTCCCTGGGCAGGGGATGGGCTGCCAGCGGCGGTGACATCTTATTTCCATGTGACACCTGCTGGTATGAAAAAGGCATGGCTGCCCCTCGGGGTCAGGGTCTGCTTGGTGGCTTTCTGTTTTTCCTAAAAAGCCTGCACCCCTCGCTGCTCGCCGGCACAGGGCTCTCGGTGCTCCCAGTCAGCAGTGTCAGTACTCTGGCTTGGTTTGACCGGTGGGAAAGTGCTGGTCCGGGTCACGTGTGTATACAGGAGCCATCTCTCCAGATGTTTGGTTTCTTTCATTCTGCAGCAGATGAGCTTCCGAAACATCCCTAAACTAACAAAGCTTCAAGTTATTTCATTGGCAACAGCAACCGCTCTGAGTGTGAACCAGCACGCTGCAGCGTAACGCCGTTACCGCACAGGAAGGCGACAGTATCGTCATATTGAAACAGAGCTCTTAACATCACCAAATGTTATTTCATGCTTCATGGCTTTGATCTAAAGATGTAATCTGCCTCTATTACCTGTAGCTGCCCGCTACATTTGCAGGAGGAAGGTGGTAGAGATGGAGAACGAGAGGGTTGGAGACCCCCTTGACTGCAAGCTTGAGAACCCCAGCAAAAATCTGCCCTGGTGCCGGAGGGACCTGCGTGGTCAAAGTGTGCTTGATCGGCATTCTGCGGAGCCTGGAAGGGCAGAGGAGCCGTATGGCCTTCTGCTCCAGCTGGAGAGGTGAGGCTGGAGCTGAGCAGGAATTGCCAAACCTTACCCAAGAGCAGTGGGCACCTGGCCCGTGGAGGCTGGCTGCGTGTCGGTCTGTGTTCGATGCGGGGAGAGGGGGAGGGGAAGCTCCTAAATATGCTGGCTGAAAAAATATGTTCTGTGTACAACACTTAGTGCTGTTGTGAGGACCGCTCTCTGGCTACACAGCAAATGCTGACTTGCTGAAGGCCTCTCTCTGCTTATCTAAATCCCCCTAAGCTGTTGCTTTGATCCAGTATCGCCCTGAGTGCGGTGACAGGTTTGGAACATGGTCCTGACTGCTGCAAAGGTGGCAAGCCCCTGATTTAGTGTCGCTATATTCTCTGGCTGGCTGTTTAAGAACAATATCGTTCAACAAACAGTAGCTGAATGCATTCACGTCAAGTGAAATCATTCCTTTAAAAGGTTTGGTTGTCAGGTATTCATTAAAGCGGGTTTCACATCAAAATGATAGTCACTAATACAGTGAAAACATCTTTTAGAGCTTCCAAGGGTTTTATGTTGGGCTGTATAAATGCTGGGTCTCCACTGGTACAGAAATGTCTTCCTGGACCTGCACGGTAGGCATGAGGCCGCGTTTCCCCAGTCCCCTCAGAGGACAGTGACTGGAGTGCGTCGGTACGGCAGGACCGGGGATGTTTCTGAAAGTCCTTCGTGTAAACAGTGTGCAGTGGATGCTGGCTGCAAATTTGGCATAGCACTCCCATTGCTTCCACACACTGTTCTCCCCTTTGTAAGCACCAAAACCGGAGCTTGTCTGTTATTATCTCCATAAGGTGAAAATTACTGTCTTAATTTTTTCCGTAAAAAAAAGTAACTGAGCGGGAGGCCATTAATCCTGGCTTAAGAAAGGGAAAGTCAGCATCAATCTGGTCACTTCAAACTTCAGTAGTCTGGATGCTTTAGAGAATTTCCCTCATCTGGGAGGCTGCTAAACTGCCATCTAGCACGAACCAGTCCCTTTTTTCACTAGCCCCCAGGCTGGAGACACACAGAGGATGCGGCCAAGGCTGCAATGGCAGGGGGGCTTTGGATTCGGGTTCAGGTTAGCAGGGGCTGCAGTGTGCTCAGCAGCCCCCTCAAAACCAGGCAGGTGCCTACATATGGATTGAGGCATCTCACTTCAGGCTAGCTATTTTTGAAGCTCCTGGCCCTGGTGTGTGAATTGATGGCATTTCAGTTGCAAAGAGCAGATGGTGCTCACTACTGATCCAGGGCAGCTTTTTTTGCATTAGTGTCAAAAATAGATCAAATGCCAGCTGTAGCTCTTTTGGGTCAGTGGAGGTGAATTCGCAGAGTGATGCACGCAATATTGCAATGTGTGGCAGCAGGGGGAAACCTTCGGCGGAACAAAGTGCCTTTAAACATCTTTAAAGTGCCGTTCCTCAGGTCCCCGTGCTCAGCTTCACTCCTTACACGTCTCGCTCGTCGGTAAACTAAATTGCCTAATACTGTACAAGCACTATTTTGGGCAGGTTGGGCTTCCAGCGTAGTGCAATTCGGCGTTGGCATCCGGTTCTCGGAGGCAGCTCTGGCTGTGCTGCTGATGGGGCACTTTGGAGAGGTCACAGACCCTACTCCACCCCGTGAACCAGTGGTGCTGAGCAGGTTCTGCGGGAACCGGGGCGGAAGAAGGAGCTGAGATGCCCTCGTTTTGCCTTCCCAGGAAACCTAGTTTTAGAGATCCTGGTGGGACGGCTGCCAAGCTGATCCGCCTAAGAGCAGGCAGTGCGAAGGGAAGTTGGAGAGTATTTAGTGTTTATTAGGAAACCAGAGGTGGCTTCCCTTTCTCAGCTTGCTGCTCGTTTTTCGTGTTGTTGGGGTTTAGTTGTACTTCTTGAGAAATTACAGAAAGGTGGTGTGGTGTCAGCAAGGATGACCCTTTTTTGTTAGCTTCATTGGGTGCAGAGCCTCTTCATTTTTTTGTTTGACTGCAGAAAGCTATGATGCATAAAGGAGAGAGTTTGCATCATTTAAGGGGAAAAAAATGAGCTGTGTACATGTAAGAAAGCTGGTCTGCAGGCACACCCTGCTGGTGTGCAGGGAGAGTGCAAAGGAAAGATTATGTATGTATATCCACACACATATATGCACACACTTTAGAATAAGGCAGCTTTCCTGTCTTTATTAACTTTTTTCCCCAATGCTTTTGGAAATCTCTATCAGATCTATGTGCCCACCAGAATAGCTTTCTCCTGTGCATAGCTGAGATGGCTGAGAACTAGAGGAGGTTGCTTGCAACACAGAGTCACAGAATCGTAGGGGTTGGGAGGGACGTCCAGAGATCGAGTCCAACCCCCTGCCAAAGCAGCTCCCTAGGACAGGTTGCACAGGTCGGCGTCCAGATGGGTCTTGGATATCTCCAGAGATGGAGACTCCACACCCCCCGTCCCAGGGCTCCCTCACCCTCACTTTGTAAAAGTTTTTCCGCATATTGGTGTGGAACTTCCTGTGCTCCAACTTGAGGCCATCACCCCTTTTCCTGTCCCCACAGCCCACTGAGAAGAGCCTGGCCATTTTCCCCTGTGTCCCACACTTCAGATATTTATAAACATGGATCATTTCCCCTCTCGGTCTTCTTTTCTCAAGGCTGAACAGCCCCAGTTCTTTCAGCCTTTCCTCATAGGGAGATGCTCCAAGCCCTTAATCACCTTTGTAGCCCTCCACTGGACTCTTTCCAAGTCCTGTCTTTTTTATACCAGGTTGCCCAGGACTGGATACAGTACTCCAGGTGGGGCCTGACCAGGGAAACAGAGGGGGAGCATCACCTCCTTTGACCTCTCAGTGCCCTAAGAGAGGTAAGCAGCACTGGGAGCTCAACCTTTGTCAGGATTTTTCCACATGGAGAAAATTACCAGAATAGCAATAGAGAGGAAAAAAACCCCACCTCAAACCCGTTCTTTGGTTCAGTTCCAGAATCTCTCCCGGATGCCTGTGTGATGATTGCCTCCTTATGACTTTCCACCCCCAAAAAAAGAATAAAGGTGGAAAGAAAAAAAAAACCAAGGAAATAATGCTCCCTTTATCCCTGAACAAAATGTCTGCGGTGATTTGGAAATAGTTGTTCCAGTTGGTTTCCACACACAGACCTGTTGCTGTTAACAGCACAACTGAATTACCCGGGAGTGGTGTCTTCAAAGTGCATTGGGCCTTCACAGGACAAATACTAAGGCTGATGTTTTGAAGAGTTATAGCTGATCATTGGCCATCCCATTTGAAAACCCTCAAGTGGAGCTGATTTTAAAAAATTGCTGTGAGGCAGAATATCAGGCTGGTTGAGAGCCATCAGCCACCCTTGTTTGTTACTTCTGGTGTGGCTGAGCGTCTGCGTTTGAGACACATGCTGCGATTTTCAAATATTTGGAGCCATAAGACTGATGGAGAGAGAGCGAGCTGCCCAGGGGGCGGGGAACTGAAAGGACCCCTTGTTTCTGGTGTGTGCGCCCCAGGGAGCACCACTGCCTGAGCATTAGTACCTGCTGGCATCTCTGCTTCTCCTCTTCTTCCCCACCCACGATTTGGATAATCACAGCAGCCTGGCACCAGCGCAGCCCTGGCTATGGTAGGTGGGTGCCCTACAGCCCCTGGGTGTCCTGGCTGTTGCAGCTTGCGGGGGTTATGCCCAAGCTCACTGGCACTGGGTATGCTGGTAGGACTGGAGGAATTCATTGATGGGGTTCTTGGAGTTGCCTGGCAATCAGTGATGTGCCAGGGATGCAGGAATATGGAGTCTGGACCTCTTCCAGCACAATCACTGTGGGATAAGGAGATGGAGGTGGAAGGGCGGTCAGCGGGGTGAGCAGGCGGCATGCAGAGCTGCTCAGGAAACTCCCTGAAGACCTGGAGCCTCACCTGCAGGTAAGCCATGCTTTCCTTTGGCCATTTATCCTCTCCATACCCCATGTAAACAGTGCTTGTGTGGACTCCAAGTCTTCCCAACTTGTTGGAGAAGGAGATGCTATTATAAATTATGGTGCCTATGTCACTCTCTCTGGAAACGGGCTTCAGTGAAAAAATTGTTAATGTGATGGTTTAACCTTTGTTCACCCTCTTCCCCAGCACCTTGCCCTTGTCTTCAAAACTGGTTTGGAAATCCCTAGAAAGGGTGGGAGGCCTTCACTCTTGTACCCGCTTTGCACCCATAACCTGTTTCTATGCTTTGCCTTCGTGAGCAGACTGGTTTTCCACACACCGGGTTTGAGCTGCACAGCCCGAAGGAGGAGTGCAGTGTCGGTTCGTACCTGTAGGTTGTGCTTCTGGACAGCGTTTCCCTCCCCTCTCCCAGGCCAGTCCTGCCGAATGATGCACTTTCCATCCTACTTCTCCCAGATTACATTTGTAGGGAAAATCATTAATCGCTTGCATTTGCTAGATTGCCCTTGCATATAAATCTATAATGAGCTTATGATAAATCAGAGCAAGATAGCGACTGTGCGGCAAAATAACCTGCAAATATAGCAACAGCCTGAACAGTAACAACCCACGTGGATATATGCCGTGTAGATTTTATGATACTTTTACACGGTGTCATTTCAAAGCCTCGGAAGGCAGATCTTTGCCCTGCATCACTGGTGAAGTAAACAGCCATTCAGGGATGGGCAGCAAGGAAGAGCCTGACGAAGGGGGAGTGTTTGGGCAGTATATGTTATCGCTTCTGTAATTAATGGCAGCGGTATGAGGAAAATGCTGTGGCCACTGTGGGTTTTTTATAATGGCTGGAATGGTGTTTTTGTTTTTTCTTTGCTTGTTTGTGTTTTATTATGAAAGATCCCTGGTTCTCAAACTCTGAGAAACACGGTCAAGAGCCTGGACTGATCTCGCTGTCACAGGAGGGAAGGGCTGTTCCTCACGCTGCTGAATGGAGAAGTAACTTGGACATGGCAGGTGCGGGAGGAAATAGGTGGCTGGCTCCAACCAAGCTGAATTAAGACACAGCAGGTTTTATTTTGTTTTACTTAAAGACTTTGTGGAAGAAACAAAAGCACTGGTCGCTTCCGCATATCCAGTTTGCGTTGTTTGTACGGCATGTCCCTTTCTTGGTTCTCCTCCTCTGACACACACAAACATGTTGTTTTGGGATGGAGCCGCTGCGGCAGTCTGTACAGTGGAAGCCCCAGCAGCAACGAAGACACCTGCCCTGTGGTGCCTGTGCGCCTCAGCGCCTCTCCTCACGCTGCAAACCCACCCGTTAAGAATATTTTTGTTGTCCCCCTGCAGCTGCTGTGCTCTCCTGGCCTTTGTTCCCACCGCTGCAATGGCATGCGTAAGATAACCCATGGAAGCGATGGGAGGCATTGCACGCCCTGCCTGATAGGCAGCCCTTCCGTAACACAGTAGCCCCGGCTGTTATCTACAGCGAAGCGCGCGCTGATGCGCAAATACCTCCGGTTATTAAGAGATTAATTTTGGGTGGAGCAGTAAATCCCCCATTGACTGTGCAAATGCCCAGGCACCCGTTCAGCAGGCTCACTGCCGCGCCACTGGAGCGCTCGGAGGCAGCCCTGCTCTGCCAAGCCAGCGCAGGCAGCCGGGGCTCCTCTCTGCACCACTCTGATGATGGGGGAGAGAGGCTGCTTCCCTTCTAAAAGGAAACAGGGCTTAGTGAGATGATGTTTCACCAGACAGGTAACACGTAACGCGGGCAGCAACTACAAGGGGATGAATTGCAGCTTGTCCCTTCAGCTAACAGGACTTCCTCCTTTTTCTTCCTTTTTTGCTTTCCCCCTCCACCCATGACATTATTCCAGCTGAATGCTCTTGAGGTTTGAGAAACCGCTGCATACCTAATGGCATTTCAGCTTTGGAAGTGAGTCACCTCCAAGCTGGGGAGTACACAAGGGCTCCTTTCAGTCACCCCTCAGAGCAGGGTTTGGAGCTGCTTCCCTTTAAGCAGAGGGATTGCAGGCCCGTGGAAAAATCAATAGGTGCATTGCTGATTGTTTACAAATAAATGATAAATTCTGTTAGTTTGGGGGAAGTAAAGTAATTGCTGTTGCTTAGGCAGAGATGGATGAAGGCTAAAGATACTCTTGGCTGCTGGCTTGCTATCCTCAGCTGCCCCAACTGCTGCAGATTATCACCTTCTCTGTCACCTTGCTTCAACAGTTCACTGAATCCACACCCTAAATTGGATCTGGGCAACAGGTTTTCTTTTAAAAAAAAACTTTTAAATTTTTTTTTTTTTAGGCAAATGTTTAATCAACTTTACAGAGTGGCCATCGAGGTGTTAATTGTTAAGGCTTTATGGGTTAGAATGGTTGATGCAGAACAACTTTGCCCAGGGCATCGCGATCACGTGCAAAACTAAGTACAAATTTACCCCTCCACAGTTCCTTGAAAAATCTGGGCTGAGCTTGAACCTCACCCATTCCAGCACAAACACAGTTGGGCTTAAACCCAGCTCCCAGC
Source organism: Zapornia atra (assembly GCA_013400835.1). Lineage (NCBI taxonomy): Eukaryota > Metazoa > Chordata > Aves > Gruiformes > Rallidae > Zapornia > Zapornia atra. The sequence continues at coordinate 185,917 of VZTU01027623.1, read as the reverse complement.
TTGAACGTTGTATAACTATATACGTACCCGCTGCGTATCTTTCACATCTCAATGTTGCTACTGCAGCAATCAAAGTGCTTGCCAGCTTCCTGTGACTTTGCAGTCCCTGTGCTTGAGACAATAGTTGCTTTTAGCTAAAGGCTTGAAAGGGAGTTGGTTGAGCCAGTGTGTGGTAGCCTTTGTGAGAGGGCTCCTGGGAGGGATGAGTAAGGGCCCGGCCCAGCCTCCTAGTAATTCAAGTCATCTCAGGGCATTGT
>VZTU01027623.1:169454-185645 GCA_013400835.1 Zapornia atra | reverse complement strand
GGGGTGGGGGGGGGGGTGGTCTTTCTCTGTTTTCTGTAACACTTATGTGACCATAACACCCAGAGATCAGGGAGGAGGGGCAGAGCTCTCTGGAGTTAAGCACTATACGGGCATGTGATAGAGACAAGTGCCGAAGAGTTTGCAAGCTATTGTTGGTGTGCAGAGCTAATTGTACAAGCATTACAATCTCTCTGTGCTGTTCGGTTTTTTGGGGGTTGGGGTGGTTGGCTCTTTTTTTTTGTTGTGGTTTGTTTTTTTCTTTTTTAATGGTGAAGTCAGCTGGCATTTAGCAAAGGGGAAGAGAGGAATCCTGGTTTTCTTTCCAGTGTGATGGCAGTACAATGGGAACCAGAGCACAGGTCTATTTTTGCTGTGAAGACTACAGGCTAAGGGAATAGTGAGCCTGAAGCTTTGCCTTATAAGGGAGCTGCCAGAAAGCGCAGCTCTCCGGTGAGCCTCTCCTCGGCCAGAAATCCCAAAACCAGCAGGATGTGTCAGAAAGGAGCCTTGTGGGGATGGTCAGAAAAACAGCGCTCCTCTAAACCACAAAACCTCAGCATGGAGGAGGCCACAGACTTCCATCTGAAGAGAGGTGTGTGCAGGCATGCCACAGAAACATCTACACGCTTGCCTGAGCTGGAGCCTCCTATTCTAACAGCCAGTGCGGAGATCCTCTGTTGCAGGTTGGTCCTTCAGCAGACTCTCCTCAGCTGGAAGCTGTGAACACCTTCTGGGCTATTGGGCACTTCCAGCTGGCTGGAGAGAACTTCTTCCCCTGCTTTAGGAAGCATTCCTGGCTGTAGCGCCTGGTTGGCACCCCTTCCCCCTGTCTGAGCTGTCTTCTCTTTGACTCTTAGACAGATGGCTTGTGCTGCAGTCTGTAAGAGCTTCATCCACCTGCAGATGTGCCCGAGCAGCCCATGGGATTTGAGAGGGGAAATCGGCATGATCGGTCCTCCTGCTGCGCCACGGGTCCCTTCCTGGGATAGAGTGATGCTAGGGAGGCAGCAGTGATGCTTTACAAAGGCTGCTGGCTCAGCAACAGAGGTAACCACTTACCCTTTTAATTAAAAAGCGTATTATGAAATGTTCCTGAAACCTTAGTGTAAATAGACATTGACAGCGCTGGTTTTGTTTGAAGTCTAGTCAATTTAAATAGATCTGCTAATGTCTGCCTCGCAGCCGCGTGACTCCCCTGGGTTTTGGCGTCTCAGGCTGCGAGGCAGCAGATGTGGAGGGCTGGCCGAGGAGGGGCGGGAGGAAACAGCCTTGGTGGGAGCTTATAAGGCTGTCTTTGTATGGAAGGTGGTCTCCCAAAGCAGAGCATCATGGCGATACTCCAGCCCCTGGCTCTGCTTGTCCTCCCCCCCGTGCTGTGATTGCAGGTCAGTAGAACATACTGTTTGTTGGACAGAAACTGAATTTACAGACAAGATGTGGGGAAATTCCCTTGCTCGTTTTAGAAAAGGGTTTCAGAAAACGGAGAAACTACTGCCAGTTTGGTATGCGTGGCCTGCTGCCCAACTGAAGGGCTTCACCTGATCTTATCTGGTGTTGAGCCCAACTTTGAAGACTGCAGCACAGGGCAGAGACCTCCCAGTGCTCTGGGAATTCAGAAGTGCTCCCGAACAAGCCAAAAACACCATCAACCCCCTGATTTGGAGTTAAAAAGGATTCTCCCTGAAGGGGAGGAGCTCAATGCAGACCCCTGGATACTCTCCAAACCTGGTTATGATTGTTGGGGGAGCAGTTTCAGCTGCAGAATGCACCTTGAGGGCACGTGGTCGCGTAACGTGTGAAATCTGCTTGCAAGAGCACTCGCGCACCACTGCTGTTACTGGGCAGGGGACTTGGTGCTGCGTCACGCAGCCGTAAAGCTGGGGCGGTTTTGAGAAGGTAAAGATCAAAAAGCTGTCCTAAATGAAAAGTATGGCCCCCCTTGCTAAACAACTGAAAGTATAAAATGGCGAATACGTGTGTGTGTGTGTGTGTGTGTATGCACTGCTGTGCACTGTAAAACTTTATTTGTGCAGAAATCACCTGGTATCCAAGAGCTTAATCCAGTCTGATGGATGAGTTAAAGTTACACTCCAGGAGCAGTCTTCAGAAATGCCAGGACGTTTCCTCACATTTGGTACGTACGTATGGAAGTGGGTCCATAGAGGCCCGGTATGTCACCTGCTGGGCACAGCTGGGGAATGGTGCACCTTGCCAAGAACTCTTAACAGGTTTTAGCAAAAGAGAAGCCCTGGGAATAACACCTTTCCCACAATGTTGTTTGTATTAACATTGTAAAAATTTGAATTTAAATCAAATCAGTCCCTGTTTTCTCCCCATCAGTGCGGTACCCTTTCTCCCAGTGGGACTGCTTCACTCTGCGCTGGTGCAGAGCACGCCATGCCAGAACCTGTCAGAGCTAGAAACACGATGAGAGGTACCTGTCCCTCAGGGAAGTTAAAGCTGTATGCTTCCATCTCAGGTGGAAGTTAATAATTGATCTTCCCCAGTCGTAAGCTGCATGCTTCTGAGAAAATAAAAACAAACGTACATGGCTGCCCTGAACAAACATCCCTGTGTCTGAACGTGAACTGCTAATGAGTAACTTTAGCACGTAAGGTATAAGGTCTTTGGTATGAGCCCTGGTTAAACACCCTTGGCTTTGCCTCTTGAAAGTATGGCAGTGGCTAGAAAAATATTCTTGAGCATCTTTTCTTTCTATTTATTTATTTATTTAAATATACCATTTTTGCATGTGCTTTTCCTACCCACTCTTCTCCACCTGGCATCTATCCCTGAATGTGTAATGCAAGTTTTTGGAGTGGACGTAGTCACACAGATGTATTGTTCCCATCGTACAGTGTAACCTGTGATTCACAGGCTCATCTGGGCTGACTTTCCACACACCTCATGCTCTTTCAAGCAGCAGTGTCTGCAGGGTGACAGTGGCAGTCACTTGTGCTGTCCTCCTGAGTGTTCCAGACAGGTGGGCTGGGATCCGCTACCTGCATTGCACTGCTGCAGCACTGCCTTACAGCTGGGGTGGTGGAGGACAGCCGCTGAGGTCCTGCTGGGGCTCTGCAACAGTAGCCTCAAGGAGTTGGTGTGGCACGTACCCAGCACTATGTTCAGTAGCCTCATGATTTGGCACAGCCTTTGTAGGCAGGCACAGCCCCTGCAAGACTATGAAACAGCCGTGGCATTTTGCAGCACTTTATCTGGTGTTATGGGATGGTGGCTTTTTGATATAAGTCAAAATGTAGGATAAATTTTCTTTCACTGTAGAAGAAAAATCCTGTGAGCTGGTGGTCATCAGGACATAATTCTCTGGAAAACCAGCCTTACCTGGGTAGAAAAGCTGTAAGATACAGCTTGCTCTGCTCCTCATGAGAAAAATGTTTGTGAGCAACCATCTTAAACATGTGCCCACATGGTCAGCAAGCTGCTTAACCATGGCCATTCCTTTTTGCAGCCGGAAAGATGTCCTGTGTGTGATCTGCATCACAGTATTCCTGTCACAGCTACCTGTAGCACAATCCTTTCGCGGTCATTACATTGACCGGTGACCTGCTGGGTGCTGTTGTATGCTCCAACAAAACAGTCTACCTTCCAGACCTGGCATTCGTTCCTCCAAAGGCCAGTTTGGAGGGGATGGAGTGGCACCAGGCAAGCCAGGGGGGACTCCTGTCTCACCTCACTTCTGCTTTCCTCTGTCAATTCCGGGCCCTTGTTCCCAAAACAGCCTGCCTGCGCTTCTTGCCGATTCACGTGCCCCCTGTCACTTCTCTGTATGTCTTCAGTGCCTGCCTCCCTCGCTGACTCTAGCCAGCTGCTGCAGGCTGTGGTTTTAGCTCCTGCACCCCCAGCCAGAGCAGAAATGGTGGGTTTGTGGGAGAGTGGTGGCTCTGACCGAGCATCCACTTGATGGAGTGATGCTCTGCAACATCCTCGCACTGTCAGGGTGCCAATTGTGTCTCCTGGGCTTTGACTATCTGTTTACGGAGTTGATTCAGACCACGAATGAAATCTGTGTGACCTGATGGACCTGCCCCCGTAATGACCCCCGTAGTTGGATACCGTACAGCAGGTATCCAATTTAGCGTTGATGAATACACCTGTGGCTTGAGCCTAAGATCTGCACACATTCCACTGTTGAAACAGGGACCTCAGAGCCTGTAAGTCAGTCAGTTGATCTGGGCTGCAAACCTTTATTTTTGGTGTGAGTAGGTGTATTTTGGCTGTGTTGATGCAGCCTTCGTCATCTAGACAGCTTTGCAAGTAACATTTGCAGTATGAATTTTGTCTGGTGCTGTCACTCTAGGAGGTGGTGATGACTACCAAGATGGTCAGGTTGCTGTACATACATCTTCTGGTGGCTCTGCTGTCTTGTATGTTCTGCAGTGCAGCATTGATACTGGGTGGCAAGACAGGAGAAGGAACCTCCCAATGCTGCCAAACCACGAGTTACGCCGGACGCAGGCAGTGTCAGGGTATGACTCACAGGATGATATGTCAGCAACGTGACCTTCTGAGCTGGGGCTCAGAGCCAATTGGAGAGCACGGACTAGCTTGCTTGATAACTGCTTGAGCAGTGCTTTTTTTGTTCTTGTCATGCAGCCTCTTGGGTGCCACGGCTGATGTTGCCTGCATGTCCTGAGGCAGCTAATGGAGCTCTGGACCACTGGTAGTCCTCTCAGTGGGACTCAAATATTGAAATAAGCACAGGGGAAGGGGGAGAGGAGGGGAGCAGCCATTCACCTCCAGATGAACAAAAAAGGATCTTTTCCTCTTGCCCTGTGTCAGAGCTCTCGGGGTGACTTAGCATATCCCAAAATGCGAGTGGTTCATAACACTGCCCGTGTAATTGCTAATGCTTTCCAGACCCAAGCCTGTCGCATTTGTGTCACTAGAGCATTCATTGTAGCCTCTTTTATGAGGCACCTTTACTGGGGCAGGGAAAGCTCGCTTTAAGCAGTTGCGGCACTATCGGATAGCTGAAAGCCCCTGCTCCATTTATCTTCAGCTCCTTGGAAGTGCTGACGGCTGTCAGCCAGGCTGCAAAAGATGGCTGCGAGGGGAGGATGATCATGGTGCTCCTTTCCGGCAGCAGTCAGGAAGGATGTGTTTGTGGCAAGAGAAGCTAGGCACCGGTACGTGAACTCTGTCTGCGCACACCTGAGAGAGTGGAGGGGAAGCCTCACAGGAGTCTGTTTCAGTTCTTGGGGTATAGAGCCAAAAAACCGCGCGGGTTTGCAAGGAGCACATTGGTCCTGTGTGCAGCAAGGCTGTCCAGAAGCGTGGAAGCGTGCCAATAACTCTTATTTCAAGTGCTGTGATAGGTCACGTCCCTGGTGTGACTGAGCTGCGCTGCCATTCACTGGCATATCCTCCCCGTGCCCAGAGGAACACTGCTGTGGGCATGCAGGAAATCCTGTCCGGCATCAGAGAAGAGACCCTGTTGTGTCACGTGGGGTTTGCACTCGGTCATGGCTTCCACATGGGATTAGGACAGCATCTGCACTTTCCCTAAGATAATCTTCAAGTATGCTCGCAACCGGCCTTCAGGGGGGTGTCCCCGAATGTGTAAAGCGAGTGAAAGGGACACCCAAGCCCTGCTTTGCAGGGGCGAGCCGCAGCCGCAGGACTTGCCAGGGAGAGCCCATGAGCTCCAGCTTACATCTGCTTCCAATCATTCCCATTTCCTGGATAATGGTGTTCATTTCCTTCCAGACGTTACTTGCCTGGGAACACAGTAACATCTGTTCCTCCAGGTTTCACGAAAGATGAACTTCACTGTGGCAGAAAAACCTTTTCTTTTTGGTGGTTTTTTTTTTCTCTCTTTATTTCTTTCCTTTTATTGTTCTCAGAACAGTTGCAACACTTATAAAAATTATAAGCTTGCCCCTGTGTTTGGCTATCCACTAAACAATTTCTGCTCCCACTTGCTTGCACCGCGGCCTCAGCTCTGAGAGCCCATCCACTCCACTGCATCTGTGCCAGGAGCCGCGCTCCCATGCGCTGCCTCATGCTGTGCAGAAGCTGAACGCATTGTCAGCGCCGTGAAAACGTACCTGCATTGCAGCTGGTCCTGCTGAGCTTGCATCAGATGCTGTGTGAAGAAACGTTTCCCATGCAAAGGTACCTTCAGTCTGCTGCGCTAATATGAATAAAAGCTGAAAAGATTCACAACAGTGGGAGAAAGTAGATTATTTGCTCAGTAAAAAAACCCACAGCAAACCTCTTTAAATGGTTGCTCCTCTGTGCAAGCTTGCACTTAGAGTTCTGGGGTATTTTTTTTTTCCCCCAGTAGAACCATTATAGACTTACTTATGGACCATAGGCCTTTTTGCAGAAACCCAAAGCTAATTAGCTTTGTTAAAAATGTTGCATACCACGTGATTGCCGGTACCATCGTTCCTCATCACTTTCCTCCTCTCATCAGTATTACTATACAGCAATAGTAAGGAAGGGGGAAGAAAGAAGTGGTAATTTCATGCCCTTGCAGCTCACTTCTACAAAATTTCACCCCCTTAACTCTCTTGTGCCTTCTGGGGGAGACTGGTATCTCTGCCAGCTTCTTGACACCTTTGTAGAAGACACTTATACAAACGCCCTCTCTCTTTGGCCATTGTGTTGCCTTTCAACAAGCTTGTCCAAAGCCTTGGCATGCACGTGAGCTGTGACCCAGCGGATGGAGCATTTCCTCGGACATCCCTTTCTGCTTGAGACAGAGCACCCTGCCATCCCCCTGCATGCTCTGCTGCGAGGTAATGTGTAACAGGTTGTCAGACCGCTCAGAAATAACCTTCTCCATCCATCTGCAGCTCCAATCTGAAAGCCTCTTGGAGCTGAAGGTTAAGCAGGTCAAGTTCCAGCTGGAATAAGCAGGCTGGCTTATACGTGAACTCTGAAATGTGCATTCAAAGGTTACAGCCGTAACTTTTGGTGCACAGCTGCCTATTACCCATGCCCTTGAACTCAGAAGACCAGCAGGTAACAGAGGTACAGGGAAACTAGCTTTGTCCTGCTCCAGGCAGCCTGAAGCTGCTCTGCTGCTCTTTCTGGGGCACAAAATTCCCAGTGTCAAGCTTCATCAATACTCAGCAGGCTCATGGCTGCCCACCTGGGTACAGCCATCCGGTGACTACGCTGCTTCTTGCCCTTCATCTCACACTTGTGATGCTCGTCCATCAGGCACGACGCAAGCCTTGACACGCTGATAAACACTGCCCAAATGCTAGAAGCACATGAGGGACGGAAAGAGGCGGGTGAGGAAGCACAGCTGTAATGCTGCTGAAGCTGCTCCTTCCTTTACTCCTCCTTGCAATGCTTAAGAGATGGTGTTGGAGCCCATTGTGTGCCATCTATTCAGGGCTGCAAAACAACCTGCTAGCAGTCTTTTTTTTTCTCCCTTCAGAACTACTACATGGGAAGAGCACCGTCCCTCGTGGTTTTCTTTTTCCAGACTGCTGCTTAAACGGGCGGCAATCCTGTGCAGAGCTGAGCGTGTTTCATCTGGGCTGCGCCGGGCATCCAGAACTGGGCCATACACTTGGGGAAACGACTGGCAGCGTTCCACCACATGCATACCTCAGCTTTTCCTCAAGCACAGGGTCACTGGACTGAGCTGGTGGATGCATCAGTCCATTACCTTCATAAGTTAATGGTTCTTGTTATGCGAATTAATATTGAGATGTAAATTAACCTTTTCCCTGTTAGCTGTTAAAATAGAAGGGTATAATCTCTATATTCAGGATGTTTGTAGAAGATTATTACTCACTAGCATGTGCATTGTGATTGATTATTTCAAGTTCTAGTAATCATTAACAACTACTGGTAGTTTAAGAATTACTTTTTATTTCAAAGGGTAGAATTTATTTGGCTTTACACCAAGGTAGATTAAGTGAGCCATGCTGACGAGTTATTACCTTTCTCTTCAGTCCCACTGCTGCATCAAGAGGCAATGATCTCTGCCGCTTGTGCTTTTTCAATTCTGAATTTCACCTCTAATGTTAGTAAAATATGTTGACATATCAAATGATGTCACTGATGGGTAAAGCAGAACAAAATTAGTCACCATTTAAACTATTTTTTAAACTATTGTTTTTCAGATCATGCTTTCTCTAATGAAGTATAACAATCCAAAGGCGAAGCAATGCAACTTAGAAGACAGATAACCAGAGACGCTCAGGGCGAGGTAAACAGAAGCCGAATAAAAGAACTGCATCATGAAAGTCCAAGAGATAAACCAAATTCACTTCTTGTTTAGATATGGCTAATGAGAGGGCACGTGCCCTATCTCAAGAGTTTGTAATTCCGCCACAGACGTGATGCAGAAAGGCAAAACTACGGAGGAAACAGAATGGTGGCTGGGTGATGCTTTTCTAACCAGAAATGCATGCCTTCCGGCCTGAAATACTCAGCATTGCTCACTTTCCGCTTGTTCTCTTAAGGTATTTTTGGCTGAAAGGGCTTCTGCGAGCACAGCCTGGGTCTGGGCTCGTTGCTCAGAGAGTGTTTTAGCAGAGCGGATCCTCGGGTGCCTAACGAGAGTTCAGCATAACGCAGCATACCTAGCATAGAGCCTGAAGAGGGGAAAAAAATCATGTCAAATGGGCTGCTACTGGTAGGCCCTATTAGATTTGTTCTCAAATTAGGCCTGTGATGGCTTGGGTTGATTACTGGAAGGCATTACAAGGTTATTTTGTGTGCGAGTATGTGACAGAAGGGGGGATGTTCTAGTAATTCCGGAACGGCTTATACTCCCTCCCAAAATCAATATAACCCTGTTATTCAGGCAGACAGCTGGTTTAGCATCATGCTTTGTTATAAGGACATCTAATTGCCCGAAGCTCTGCTGGTTGATCAAGCTGCCGCTTGAAACTTCATCTCAATGTCCAAAATACCCGAGCGCTCGGACATTGTTTTAAAACTGCCTGTGACAGGAAGAGTGCCAAGCCAGCTGTGCAGCAACGTCCCTTTCCTGTGGCACGGGGCCCAAGCATACTGAGAGAAATCTGCAACATTCCTGGGCTACTGCTCTTCCTTTGAGCCATCCTATGGCAGGCCCGATTCAGAGCTGCTCGAGACATCTTTCATGGATTTATCATGGGGAAGCTCATCTTTCTCGAAGGGGAGAGTTATCCCTCCTCAAGCTTTACCCCAGGTTGTTTCACTGGTGCAGTTTGCAACGGCCCAGTTCAATAGCTGCCTCGGAACTGCTGAGGGGGGCTGACACAGCCACAGCACGTGCGTGGGAATGAGTGACTTTGCCACTAGAGATCACATAACATTAGAAACTCTCCAAATTTCAAGGGTGCAATGCAGTCAGTCAAGGCGAAAGCCCACATAATGGGTCTAATACTGCTATGGAAACTGTGCTAAGGGCTAAAAATAATATCTAAAAAGTAGAGTTTCTTTTTTCTGTGTGTTTTTCCATCAACTCTCGACTTTAGTGAGAGCTGTTTCAAGCCCTGTCTGAAAAGATGGAGCATTACGGAGTAGTTAAAGATGATGTGAAGATGTTCTGTGACAGCACTTAACCCCAAAGAATCACAAATCTTGAGCTTCAAATGCACTAAAAATAGCTGTGAGAACATGGGATGTTTGTCTTTGTGGAAGTCAGGATGACCAAATGCACATTTAAGTGCTAAACTAGTTATTAGTGAAAACACACGATTAATCCAAGGATAATTTACAACCTTGAATTTATTTTTTTTTTTAAATCTTTAGATACAGTTTTGTAAATCCCCCCTGGCCTGCTGCTGTTGAAAAGTCCTTGACTAAACATTAAACACCCTTGGAGTGTGATGGTACATCGTGTGCTACTGGAAGTGCTGCTGGTAGCGTGTCTGTAGTCACCGGCATCACCTAGGCTCACCCAGAGTATCTCTTTTGTTAGCATGCTGCCCTTCCCTTCACCTCCTGAAGCAAGTTAGATGTTTTTAAAGAGAAAATTAGATTGGAGGGGGGGAATCCTCCTTCAAGGTTATGTGCTTCAAGAATTAGAAGACATCAGATGTTTTCCCATTGCTCTTTATGGGACTGATTGTTATTAAGTCAACAGGAGCTTAAAAAAGGTCTTGTAGCCTGCGAGGAGACTTGCAACTTGTGGTGGTCACGAAGGAAGCCTGAGCTCTAAATCACCCAAAGTGTCCGTTCTTCTTCCCTCAGTGCAACAACAGAAATGAGAAGGTGCCAAAAATAACTGGGCAGAAAGCAACACATGGGTTTGCTAATTAGTGTGCCATTTCAGAGTTCGTGGGTTTTTTCTGGAGCTGGCTTTATCCCCTGCACTCGAGTGGAGTGGCTCTGTGCACTTCAGAGGGGCTTCAGGAGGTTGGAGACGTCTTAACTACTTGGTTTAGCGTTTTGGATGGGACAGTCTCCATTCCAGTCTGACTGCTTGTGTCTCTTCCTTGATTTTTCACCTTGTTTTGTTTTCCTCCAGGATGGGTAGCTCTGCTCCTAAGCCTGGGTGTCCTTGTAAGCTCAAGCTTTTACATGGCCACAAGTAGATTTCAATCTCAGTTTGTGAACGGGTGCACCCAGGTGTGTGAGAGGGGGGTTTTCCTACGGGGAACCATTCTGTGGGATTCGCTTCCGTGTCTCTGCCTGAGAGACTGCATCCCTCTTTTTGTAAAGGTGCTGGAATTCAGAGGGACCAGCTTGGGATGAGTGTGGCTGCAGCACACTGCACTCTCCATCACTTCGGGGCTGGGGTGGCACGAGCAGATCTTGATGGTCAGCCAGCTATCAGCCAGCACTGCCTAGTTTTGTACACGATGAGCCAGCCTGTGGTCAACCTCAGTGCTTTGTTAAATGCAGGCAGCAGTTTTATGTGCCTGCTCTCCGCAGCAGCTGGGCATGAGGTCACAGACTCCTCTGAGCTCCCAGGTGCTGTCATGTGGGTGTCCAGGATACGCTGGGGCAGACAGGAGATGTTGTCACTCATTTCTGTTTGCTAGCACAAGGTTACCGTGGCTAATATTTGAGGATCAGGAACATGAACGGAAGATCCAATTTTGCTCCTGCTCCTGGAGCAGGGCCTTGACCACAGTTTGGCAGGCATCATCAGAATGAACGTGGGTGCCATGTGTCGGGTTTGTAGTGCTATGATTCAGGTATATTACAGAGCAAATAACACGCAGCACGCTGGAAGCAGTGGGGGATACTTCTCTGCTACATAAGCCCTTGGCTTCCAAAGGCAAATGTTCTGATGCGTAAAGAGTTTTGCACCTGAAAACTGCTATAAGCCGGAATGTGCATGAGGAACCACGGTGCTGTCCTGCTGGTGGGGATGAAATGTGTTAACAAATAGAGTAATGGGAAAAAATCCTGACTAAGAGACTGGACGATTAAGGCCATAATCCAGAAGCTGCAATGAGACTTCTCTGTGTGGTTGTGGAAGAAGTTTTGCACCCACCCCCCCACCACCTTGCCTGGTAACGGGGATGCAGCATGGGAATGCAGAAGAATCAAGGTTACCTGTAGGTCAAATTTCAGCATTGTCACCAGAGTCTCTATTATTTGGGCATACAGAACACACGTAATCACTTGGCTTCCCTTTACTATTAAGTTATAGGCAGAGAAGCCCTGGCGATTGATGGGTTGAGAGCATAACTGTACCGCAGAGAATGTAAGTGCTCTGCTCACATGTGTTTTAAATCTAGTTCCTGCTCCTCCCCCTCCCCACCCCCACCCCCTGCCTTTAATACTCATCTCTCTTAATTTGATTTCAAGGCAGTTAACCGAGGATGTCACTGCTGAACCCCAAGCCATGGCATAACGAAGTGACTGAGACACCCCATCGGCGCCAGGGCTGGGGAATAAACCCTGTCTCCCAGGACTGTTCCTGTGCGGGGATTTGCCTGGAGTAAGAGCAATGAGAAACGAGCTGTGGTCTCACTGTTGCAATACGTGGGGAAGGTGACTTGGAGTTTTTGCTATTGCTTGTCACTTGAGGTCACTCCTTCAACTATGAACTTCCAAGGAAATTATTCCTCCGAATATTTTCCTCCTTGTTGGATTTCTGAGCTATTATGCCTAAACATTTAAACCTTTGTATTCTTAGATTGAATAGTAACTTCATTTACTGATTATGCTTCTACGCTCAGAGGAAGCTGTTCCCTATTCTCTGTGTAACCTAACAGGGAATGCTTCTGGTGACTTGAGTGCCTTTTGTTTGAATCAGTATCAAGAACATTACCCAAGCGTGCAGCAAATCCGACTCCCAACAGAAAAAAACCCCTTATTTTTGGGAGCTGCTACTGGAATCGGTAGGAGCACTCGACCGGAGTAAAAAAAAGCTATGTCTGGTCCTTGGTTCTCTTTTGGAAAGCATTACCCAGCAACAAATGAAACAGAGCCAACATAACCATTTAAAATAGCAAAGCAAACAGTTCATGTCGTAGTCAAGATAATCCTTGATTTCTGCTGCTTAACTGAGATCTGCCCCGCAGATCTGATGGGAGGATTTAACCTTCCTGAAAGCTGTTATCAGTGCATGGGCTTGAACTGGGAAGACCCCTTTCCACCTGTTTCTCAGAGCCCTTTCTCCTGGAAGATTAAGGCTGCTATGCCCCTTTTTAGAAAGAAAAACCTCGGAAATATGGATTAGTTTGAGGGACAGAAGTAGGAATATTTTGCTACAATGCAGCTTAAGGAAAATACAAAAATAACGCCTGTTTAAAAGATCCACTCCCCCCCCATATATTTACAGAAGGGCTGTGTTATCTTAAATTCTCATAGTTTTTGTCTCACAAAAGTATGTGCAGAGTTAAAAAGAGCATCATTGGCTTACAGCTACTGCTGGTTGTATAACCAACTCAAAATTAAAGCTATAGAGAAGTTGAATTCCAAATTTCTTTGCACTGTGTTGGAAACCGTATTTGTAATTCTCTGTTCCTCTTGTGCTACTGCGTGAAGCCCAGAACGGGGGAGCAGATGGTCTGTCTTCCCTTTCCAAGGAGGCGGGAAATATCACTGTTCAAGAGGCAAGTCTAAGGGGGGTGGGATTTGCTGAGGTATGGTAAAGCCCGGTCTAATGCTTAGATCAAGGCAAAAAAACCCACAGAGCCGGCTTGACAGGTTTAATGTATAATACTTTTGAAAAGCCAAAGGCTGTATTTGTGATACTGTCCTCTCTACGTTTCTTACGGCTTATTAGGAAAGGAAAGGAAAAAAGGAAAGGAAAGGAAAAAGGGGAAAGGAAAGGAAAAGTGGAAAGGAAAGGAAAAGGGGAAAAGAAAGGGAAAAAGGAAAAGAAAAGAAAAAAGGAAAAAAGGAAAAGAAAGGAAAAAAGGAAAAGAAAGGAAAAGAAAGGAAAAAAGGAAAAGAAAAGAAAAAAGGAAAAAAGGAAAAGAAAGGAAAAAAGGAAAAGAAAGGAAAAGAAAGGAAAAAAGGAAAAGATCTTTACATTAAGACCCTCCATTATACCTGAGCCTTTGGGAGGAGGAGGGAGAATCACTGGGTGAAAACTTCTGGGGCTTAGTCACAGTAGGAGCAAGGAGTGATGGCCTGAAATAGGCAGCAAAAGTTCTCAGAGTAGGGAATGAGTCACTATTGGCCTTGAACTTTGTGAATCTGAAACTATATTTATCATTTCACATTGTTCGCGAGCTGCGTGTTTGTAGTTCCACACACAGAGCAACTCGCCTGTTCTGCCCTCAAGAACTGCAACGTGCACGAGAGAATTTCCAGGGAGAGAAGCTCAGGATTAATTTCTCGAAGGGACTCGTGCTGGGAAATCACCAGGTGGGAGGCTGATGCTATGGGGTTAAGTGAAGGAATAAAGCAAGAGCATGCAAAGCAGGAAGAAAAAAAAAAGGAAATGAGTAAAACGAAAGAGTTCATGTTGAGTCAAGCACGTGTAACACGGGGTCCTGCCACAAGTGGCAAATATTTTTGTTAATGTGGTACTTTTTGTCTTTTCCTTCAAACTGCTTTATCTGCACCGTTCTAAACAGAAACCAGAGCACTGGAAGGAAAGATCCAGATCATTACATTTCACATTCTTCCTCTTCGTCCCCCTTGGCAGTATTAAGGGATGAATTTGACAAGTTTTTTGAACCAGGCCAGTTGCTGAACAGCTGGCTGGTGAGAGAGTGCAGCTGTTGCACCAAAAATATCACCTTGGCACTAAAAATCGGCACTTAAAAATCTTAGAATCACAGAGTCACTTAGGTTGGAAGCGAACTTCAAGATCACAGAGTCCAACCACAGCCTAACCCTGCCTAGTCCACCTCTAGCCCATGTCCCCAAGCACAACATCTACCCGCCTTTTAAATACCTCCAGGGATGGTGACTCCACCATCTCTCTGGGCAGCCTGTACCAATGTTTGACAGCCCTTTCTCTAAAGAAACTCTTCCTGATATCTAATGTAAATCTCCCCTGGTGCCATTTGAACCCAAAATCTTGTGACTGTCTGTAGAACTGTGTGTGTAGCTAGCGAACAAATGTGCAGGCAGGAAGCGTGCTTCCCATCTGCGGCTGTAGGGCAGCAATCCCAGCAGAGGGAATGGAGAAGGTGCTTGGGAGACAGTCCTGTCTTCGCAGCACTTTACATAATGGCACTTAAAAAAAAAGAGAAATAGTGTTATTGGGTGGCAGGGCAAAAGAAGCAGTTCCTGGCTCACCAAAGAGTTAGCAAATGGAAATCCAGAGTCAGTTCCAGGAAATTTAATAGGTAACGCAGCAAGTACGCGAGAACCGCAGGCACTTTGCATTTCTGTATGTGAAGTAACTGTAGCCCAGGATTACACATCCCACACTGATATATTCAGGTTTCCTTGTTCAGGGGGAAGGAAAACAACCCCTGCGCTGGGCTTCATTTCATAGGCCTACATTATCTGTCACCTTTACATCTGCTCCCAGAACCTCTTGTGGCCGTTGTGCCAGTTTATTAGCAGGAGGAACTCCTGTGGGCATCTGTGCTGCAGTGTGAGTGTAAGCAAAGGCTGTTCTCGGTGTCTGTAGGGAGCAGTGAGCACAGAAAACAGGTAACAACCCCCCCCTCTGCATTTTACGCGGGCCTTTAGCAGCAATTTACTATGCTCTAACAGCCAAAATTTTCAGTCTGGGGGGCGGTGGGAGATAAATTAGCTGCATGTTCTGAGTAAAGCATTGCAGCGAGATCACTTTAACTCGGCGCTACGCCCCCTCTGCCCCCCAAAGACTGTAAGCACACCGAGAGAAATAAACCTCGATGCCTGGGGGAAGCCGTTCACCAGGAAATCCAGCAGTGATAGGCTCAGAACTCTGGAAGCATTCACACTGTGGACCCCAAAGCAAGAAAGCCAGTGGCAGCATCAACACCAGTTTTCCCGCGTTGGCATTACGGATAAAGCAGGGTGCCATGGATCCCCTCTGCTGCTGCTGCCTGTACAGGACACACGGCGCTAATATGGATTTGTGCTCACCTAGGGCAGACTTAGCCCTCGGGTTATGCGAGCGAAGGGTCTCACCCAGTAACTGCAAGGCCCACGGCTTCCAGGATGCTGTAGGCTGGGGATGGATGCTGTGACAGATGCGCAAGCGTGTGCAAGGGGTGACATTTATGCCTTGCACTAAGCCCTGGGGTTATTTTCTGCCACTCCTCCCGCTTCAGCCTTTGGCGTTGCATTACCACGGGTCAGTCGGTTCCCAAACGGAGACCCGTGGGTGAGCAGCAGCAGTAACATTTCCACACCGGACGGGCGTTTGGTGACATGAACACAGGGTGCAGCCGCACCCCGATTTACCCAGGTGTTTGTACGCCTCGACGGGTGGCGTGCCTCTCCTTGGGGCTTTTGGGATGGCGGCACGCCCCGGCCCCCCCGCAACCCGCTCCAGCAGCCAGCCGCGCGGGACCGAGCCCCGGGCGCCGGTGAGCGCCGTCCGCGGGGTGCGGGCGGGGTTTCTTGCAGGGAACCGCTGCCCACCCGCTTGTGCCTCCCGAGCCTTTCTCTTGCGGGGGCGGCCAAGGCCAGTCCACCCGCCCGCCCGGCTGGCGGCTAACATCGGGGCGTTTTTAAAAAGACCCCCCCACCATAAACGCCTGTATCCATGGCAACCCGAACCTGGCACGGCCGGCGCCCAAACCGCCTCTAACCCCCTTGCACGCCGGACGCGTGGCCGGGAGCGCTTCGCGCCGCCGCGGGCCCCGGGGGATCCCCGGGTTCGCCCGGCGCCAGGGGCCCCGCCCCGCAGGTGCC
>VZTU01027623.1:87692-168368 GCA_013400835.1 Zapornia atra | reverse complement strand
TGCCGTGGCGCGGGGCTGCGCCGCCCGGTGGAGTCCCGCGGGGCGGGCAGTGGAAGGTGGGGCCGAAAGGAGGAAGGGAGCGCGGACGCGTGGCGCGGGCAGTGTGTGCGCTCCTCGGGGCTGCCCCGGCTCCCGCGCACGCCTCGGGGTCCCGCCGGGCTCGGGCTGCCCCGGCAGGCAGCGTGCGCTGGGGTGGCCGCTCGCCAGCGCTGCTACTTTCTTAGGATGCGTCCCGGGAGGACCGAAAGCTGCGTCACCTTGCATTAATTATTAAAGGCCATGCAGGTGGTGTACGGTTCGCCTCGGAAGTTTTGCAGGCGCTGTCTTCTTCCAGTTCTGCGTCTGGTGCAGCCAGGGATGGGTGTCTGCCCGCTCCCGGGGCTGCAGAGCACCTGCCTGTGTCCCGAGGAGGTGGTTTGGCCCCAGGTGACAGAGGGCTGAGCAGGTGATAGAATGATAAGGCCCTGTGTGTTTATGAAGCTGATATTCCCGCAGTTAAAACCTGAAATATCCCTGAAATAATTGGTCGGGGACAGGCGTGCCAGCTCTGTTTTGTGTCGCTGGTAATGACCTGTAGTGGATGCTGCGGGCAGATAGAGTATAATGATGAGGCACATGGATCGATGGTTCTCCTTGGCGCTCTGCTCTGCTAGTCCTCGGTACTACGAAGGCCTTAAAAGTTTTGTTCATTTCCCTCTTCTCTCCGCCATCTGACAGTTTACCCTTTGCTTCTTGTCTTTCATGAGAAGTTTGGCAGCTTGACTGCGAGCCCTGCGAAGACCCACCACCCTTGCTTGTGTTTGGAAAACGCCTCTTGGCTTTCCTGTAGGCAGCCCATGCATCTTCTTTGTGCCACTTACGGGGTGGCGTAATTAAAATCTAAACCCAAGCTGCTTTCCCAGGCTTCACTGTGCTTATTACCTAGATGAAAAAAAAAAAAAAGCAAGGCAGAGGAAATAAGGCTGAGAAAGGAGTATCTTGTTTTAAGTTAGAAAAGTCTTTGTTAGCCTAATGCTTAGAGGAAGCCTGGAAAAGATTCTGTAAGGCCAGTGAGAAGGGCTTCAGCCCTTAGCTAGTTGATAGTTCTGCTTTTGCGTTGCGTTTTTTTAGTGTGAACTACTACTCCTTCAACATGGCAGGCAGGGGAAGAAGCAATCGTCCTGTTCTCCACTTTCTCCCACCAAATTTCTTTGCTGGGTTCAAGCCTTCTGTTTCAGTGGGATGTAGCCTCCTTTAAAGGCTTCACTTATAACTTCTGCCATCAAATGCCTTTAAAATAGCATGCCTGTTAGGTTATATAACCATATATAATATAGTACATGATCATACACATGTTATTATTAAATTGATACTATTGTTCAGCATATATGAAGTCTTCTTTCTGAATTAGCTCTATACATAATGCTTTAGAACAAAAACATTACTCAGCTGTGGCTTAAGTAGGTGTGGTTTACAAAGGTTGTACTGGCATTTTCAATGAGAAATATAGACAGTGTGATTAAAAACTTAAGAAGAAACAGTCTGTCAACTGTGAGGGGTTTTTGAGGATGTCAAAAAGGTGGTTTATTAAAAGAGGTAACATGTTCTTACGGTGAGCTTTTGTAACAGCTTCCTACAGCTAGCATCAGTTGAGAAAATCCTGCAGTTTCTAATATGTCTGGTAAGGCTCTGGAGTCACAAAGCCAGTTACGTGCTTTGTCATTCCTGGCTCTTGACAAAAGGATATATTTGAAAGTCAGATGATTGCTTGCTCTTTGAGCCTTACTGTGAAATGAACACGGAACAGTTGCGTAAAACATCCAGCATACAGCTGTGAACAAGGGAGAACCTGGAAGCAGTTTCTTTTCAGTTCAGGCTGTGCAGGAATTCCTGGTGGCATGTTAGGCTGTTGGATACTTCCATTCCTAATTTTCTTGGTGCAGAATTATGAAGCTCGTCCTTAAACATTTGTAAATGGTGCATTACACATGGAAATTGTTGCTAGATTAAGACAGAGGGCAGGATTCAGAAGAAAAAATAAGTTCTTCAAAAGACAGCTTTCTGGACTGCGCTGACAGCTGGGCTGAGCCAGGGCAGTCTTGGCGTTCTGCAGATTCCAGTGCTTTGCCATCCCACAGCGTATAACATTTTAGTTGTGCTTGGCAGGCAGTTTGTGGGCCCAACAGGAAATACAATGATCCATTCTATGCTTTTTTAAAGAATATATTTTATTTGGTTGTGCGGTCACGGTTCTACTTGACACTGTAGGTTATTATATTGGAATGACCTTGTGTCAGAAGACAGCACTAAGACTTGCTCGCTCGCTCGCTTGCTTGCCTGACAGTCCTTGTTGCACGGAAGAGTAGGAGTTGCAAGTGAAAACCTAAAATCTTTTGTGCAAAGGCACATTGAGAGCAGCTCAATTCATAGAGGGAATGAACGATGAGGTGTGTGGCTGATGAAATAACTAGTATCCCGTTGCATAACCAGAGCCTCACATGCATTTTTCCTAAAGCTCTTCTGCCCTCTCCTTAGCCCTGCTATCAAGCCTTCACTCTGTGCCTCATCACATCTGAAACTTACAATGTTTTGGGAAAAAAAAATATTTTAACTTAAACTGAGGGTGGTCACCATCAGTAATCTTGAATAATGAAGTCTGTGAATTAAAATACAATTATACCTGTGTTTGTGCCTGAATGATTTGAGCATGATGGCCTAGTACAGTTCTAAATTGCAAGCTTGTGTAAGGTTTACTAATGTTTACTTCTACTTTCAGTGTAACTCTGCATTTTCACTTTTACTTTCAGTGTAAGTATGTGTTGTTCTCAGGTCTTATGCTTGACAGTAGTAGGATAAACATAGTTTATCTCGGTATAACCTATTTCTAAGTTACCAAGGCCTAGATTAAGGTGAGAGGGAGGAGCAAAGCATTGAGCAACTTCCATTTCTGAAGTATAGCTAAATTGCAGTAGGGATGGGTACCAGCATACAAAATGTAGCAGGGTAGTTAGTGGAAGTGTGGTGTTATGTTTTCTTAAAATGACACCGGAGTGGTAGTGCACCATTTTGAGGACTGGGATGAATTCTGGAGATACCTATTAAAATCTTTTCCTTTCATGCCCAGGCCAGATTCCATAGGAATAACAGTAACCAGTCAGTGGTTCACCCCGCTGTTAGCTCCTGCCAGAGTGTGCCATAAAATACGTGCAGAAGCAAGAAGCTGGTATAAGTGTGCTATCATTAGACCTTTCATAACTTCCTTAGAGGCTAAGGGTTTGAAGCAACAGTTGTTTTTACTATGAACGTGTTTTAGTGAATATCAGAGTTCATAAACGTGTCTGAATGTTGGTAAGGGCTCAACTACATGGTTACCCACCACTGTTAATGGGGTTAAGTGTCTATGCAAGTGGGTGGAAAGTAGTTTTTTAGTGACTTGGCTTGTATTTTTGCTTATATTCTTTTAGTTGGAGATGAGTTACCTGTAGTATTGTGATACATTTTTCAGGAGGCCTAATTTAGAGTAGTTATTGACTGCAGGTTGCAGCCTTCAGAGTTTCCAGTTATTGTGACCTCATATTTTTGTGTCTCGTGGTTCATAATGAGCCTGATACTGTGATTAGCAGTATCGTATCTTTTTATTGCTTGTTGCTCTATAAAATCTGTTCTGTATTTTGCCAGTTACATCTTGAAGTGCAAAGGAGGAATGTTTTGCAGGTTTTGGAATTGAATCTCTTTCGTATTGTAGAAATTATAATTCAGCTTTAGTCAAAATGAAATCCTCTGTGGGATCTGGAATAAGCATCGTACTGATGCAAAAGGAAGAGCTGACCGTGAAGTCCTTGTGCTTGGAATTCCTGGATCATGTTTTTCTTTAAATGCAAAGAGCAATGTGGAGGATCCACAGGTTAGAGTACCATTGAAGTTTAGTTGTGTAATAGCCTGCTGATTAATTAATTTTTTTTTTAAAGAAGGGAAAAAGTACCAAGAGTCGTTATTCATAAAGTGGAATAAACTGGAATTTCCACTTTAATTTGACTATGGAAGTTCCCTGGCTTGAAAAACAGCTCTTTATAGCATGTGCTCAACAGCACTCTCTTGCTAAGTGTGCTCACAGTGCCAAAACATATTTTTTACGTTAAGCAAACATTAGTTACTGACATCACTGACCTGATAAACTGCAGAGCAAGCCTTTCCACCTCTATTTAGCTGATAAGCTTTATCAAAAGATGGACTATTTGACAAAGAGCAATCTTCTGTAAATAAATTGAATGCCATCCTCTTTGCGTTGGCAGTCAGCGCGGGTGCATGGCTAAATTAGGCTGACTGACCCAACATCGAATGGCAGCAGATGGGAAAGATGCAGAAACTATGTCAAGAGAGAATTTACGCTGCGAAAGGTGCGCATCGCTTTAATAGATGAAAATCTTGGAGGGACAGAATAAAATCTAGGTTAAGTGTCTGAAGCTCTTTTCTGCACCCTTCCAGATAATTTTTACAGCTCTTGCAAATGTTGAATTTCTGAGTAATAGCTCCAAAGCTTGTAATTAAATAGGTTATCAGTTAAAATTTTCCAGTGTGTTTGCCGGCTTGTTTTGTCAAAGTGAGATATGGGGATTGCCTCTGTCAGACCTTTAGCCATCCAGTAGCCAGTCTTGCAGCAGAGGCGTTGCTTAAAACACGGAATCTTGATGCTTTGGGGAGCTTCGATAACTGCTCCGTGTTAAACAGGGAAAACAGAGGGGTGTAGACTGTGTAACAGCCTAGCTTTGAAAAACAGAGAGGTAGGATGCAGGCACAGGAGGAAGCTTTAATTGGTACTAGTTTTGGTTCTGTTGGCTTGACTGGACGTACTGTTCTCAAAGGATTGAAAGCGCAATGTGCTGCATGGAAGACTTGGATTTTATTTAGGAAAAAGGGTGTTCAGTTATTTGCTCTGAGGTAGCTGCAAGCGTTTGTTTTGGTTGAATTGCCAGCCTGTCTGTGCATTAGTCAGCCAGCATCGTTTTTTAAAAATAATTTTAAAAATCCAGACTGGAAGACAAGGAAAGTTCTGTTGGCTTACAAAGCTGTCTTCTGTTCTTGGTATGTAAGTACAGTGCTTTGCGTAAATCAAAAATGAGAAGTGAGATATTCACTACTGGTTTTCACTGTTGGTTATGAGGAAGGGAGGGAGGTGAGTGCAGTCTAAAGGTTGTCTTAAATTCAAGAGGGTATTTTGATTTAATCAGATTTTTATTAAAAATAATCATAAAACTGACCTGGTTTTGAGCTAGAGTAAGCTAGTATTAGGAGAGGAGGGAGCACTAATGTCAGCCTGTTTGCATTGGCCTGTCTAGGCTCTGTGCTTAGTTCTAGTGTTTTATTTTGGTAGCTGTAACCCTGAGTACTGACACTTCAAGAATTCCTAATCTTGTGAAAACTTAGATAGCTAGAACTTAGACCTGCTGTTTGTATACACAGACACGCATGTATAAAATCAGATAAATTGCCACTGAAAGTTCTAGATTCAGGCAATAACTTTTACGTATTATGGTATATTGACAAAATATTGCCGATGTTACTAGATTATAAGATTGAGCTTTTAAGTTGATGGCTAAAGTAATGTAAGACTGCACGCTCAGATTTCAGTTAGGTTGTGTCTACTTTTACTAGAGACTGCATAGTTTTTATTTATTTTTGCTTGTCAAGCATTGGAGTGCTGGCTTTCTCCAGGCAGGCTTTGCCTAGAAATGAACCCAAGCACTTAAAGGGACTAAAAGAACTGACCCAAAGGCTGTCCCTGCCTCTAGCAGCTTGGAAGTGCATGTTCCAGGTGTATGCTGTGATGCTGTACTTACAGGGGAAGCATAAAGAACTGAGTTGACAACTGTGGGCCTGCCTGCTGCACGGTGCCTCGGGATATCAAAGGTGAAACTCTGAGGTTACACCTTTGGAGACCTTGCAATGGCTTTGAGAGGAAGCTGTCAGAATTACAGCTTGCTTTCTTGGGAGGACCTGGATGCTTAATCTGGTAGGTGTCCTTCAGGTTTTACTTAAGGCGTATCTCGGAGTGAAATAGTCAACACATGGAATAATTGGAGAGTGTTTACAGTAACGGCCACCGTGCTGACCAAAGATGCATCGACACCACACGTGAACTTACCCTGCTCAGTGTGCAGGGTGGGAGTTACTGCTTTGGGTGCCTGAGCTTGTGCAGGTGGCTTTGCTTGCTTTCATTAACTGATGTGGCTTGTGTACACTTCTAGAAGGCCAAGGGCTTTGGGACTCCCAGGAGTTCCTGAAAATGGGACTGTTTTGAAGACAATAATACACATTCATCACCCCTTCCTTTCTCTCTCGCCTGTGGAACCATGAGTCAGTCTGCACTTACAGCTTTTATGAGGCACATGGGTCTTCGAGCCTTACGAATGCTTTATCCTATGTGCAAGAAACATGTCCCTCCTCTGTAACATCAAGCAGAGGGAAACTTCATGAACCTGCTCCGAACAATTTCTCAGTATAATCCTAACAATACATGTTTGTCAGTAAAAATATGACTGTGTTGCAGTTAAAAATGTTTGTTATTGTAAAGTATATGTATGCTGCTTTTAATATTGCTACTTTTTCTTAAAGCTGAACTAAGCTTTGTGTTATCTGATAAAAGCATTTTTTGACAATGATAGCAGTTATATTGGTAGCGAAATGTGTTTCCTTGTGAATAATGCAAAAATGTCTATAAATAAAAACATGCACTAAACTAATCTATGCACGTGGTTTTTTTGTGTTCGTTTTTTTTTCTTTTCAGTAAAATGAAGCAAGGTCTCCTTCCTAGCTTAGAAGATCTACTTTTCTATACTATTGCAGAAGGACAAGAAAAAATACCAGTTCATAAATTCATAACTGTAAGTTTACTGTTCCAAAGTGCTGTATGAAAGCTAATTGCTACAAGTTTGTTTTTTTAACATTCTAAATGTAGGAATGCAAAGCAAGGAATTTATTTTATGCATAGTTAGCTGCAGCAAGATGTGTAGCTGTTTCCCCCACTGATGCTACATATGTAGTTAAGGAAGAAAATTAGCGTACTAGTATTGTTATTCACTACTTTGCCACGCAAAAGCGTATGGTTGAAAGCATTTGTGTCTATGGCAGGACTGGGTGATGTTTGCACTTGTATAAAATATAGTTGGACCACTGTGGATTTCAAATGACATTAATCCTCCGATATCAGATGCAGCCAGGATGGCAGAAGGCACAATAAGTTGTCAGAATGCCTCAGTTGATAACATAGTGGCAGATGTCTCATCCTGATAAATAACTGAGCAGTAGAGAAGTTGATTGTAAAAGCGTATTTTTATCATTTTAGTAATTATTGTTTTATTGTGATAGGCACTCAAATCTACAGGATTGCGTACGTCTGATCCCCGATTGAAAGAGTGCATGGATATGTTAAGACTGACCCTTCAAACAACTTCAGATGGTGTTATGCTGGACAAAGACCTTTTTAAAAAGTAAACTTCCTGTCACTAACGTAACTGTATCATGCTGAATGAATGTTGTCTGTGTGTTACTGCCTGCTGGTTTAGAAGAGCCGTAAGGTATAGACATGGAGGTGCAATTAGAAAGGGAGTCGAAGATGTGCTCCTAATGATGCTGTTTTCATGTGAGTTTGTACCCTAGATTCATGCAGCAGATGGATTGTGTGATCTCCACAAAAGTTTAATGTATCATTGTTTGCTTGTGTATCTGACCTCATACTGCAACTCTCGGTCGGATGCCAAATGAATTAATGGATGCGGCGTGGAGTATTTAAGTAGGAGTACCTAATGCTTCTCTCTTGCTGCATCATGAGTTTTTAATCTGAAGTTCAGGACGTGTAGTGAGATGTTCAGTGTATTTAATTCTAAAAATGAGTATATGAAAAATCAAGTGCAGTTAAATTTCATGATGCGTAGGGATATCAGCAGATAGGACTGCAGGCTGCTTTAGTCTGTTTTGGAAGAGATTCAGGTGCCATATTGTAGCGATACTTTTTTTGAAGGGAAGTCTGTGGCCAGTCTGCTGAACAACATAAGCATTTTTTAGGCTCTCTAGTTCATTCCAAGCATACCCCTTTGCTCCCATACTTAACGGGTTTTGTGTGCAAAGAGATTGGAAGTTTAGAAGCTCTTAAATCTTGAGATGAAATTTATAGATTATTTTTGAATTTATGTTTATAATCCATTTACAGGGTAAATGGCATAATATCTAACACTTGCTTCTTTCATGGTATACCTTTGTCAAAAAGTTGGAAAATATTTCTTGTTCTGTAGCATTTTTTAAATTTGTGAGCTAATGCTGTTTTGTGCTACTTCCTCTCACAGTTTGAAATATATGTGTGTATGTATTAAAAAAGGTGTGTTGACATATATAATTGCATATATATGTAATACGTATATATGAAATATATAGTATACAGCATATGCTTATACTATAACTTACATATAGACATAAGGTATATATGGTATATATATTTTTTAATATGTAAAAACCTTTTTTTGGACGTACATTGAGAAAAAATTAATGTGTCTGACAAAATAACAAACCAGTCACGTCCTTAATTAAATGTGGGGTACGTCCTCAAAGACACAATGTGGACTAATTTTATTCCTGTAATTAAGTTCAAGGCCAGGTCTTCCACTGGTTATTTGTCAGCACGACTAAAAACTCCGAGTTGTTAGTCAGAAACCTACCTGGGTGTATTGGTAGATTGGAAAGGAAATTATTTTGCTGTTCAACATTACATTTATGCTAAAAGACTTGTTTGTAATACTAAACTATGCATGCTGTTGTAGGCAAGGGCTCTATATTAAAAAAAAAAAGTGATTGCTAATTAGAGGGCTGAAGATTAGCCTGTGTTCTACATCCTGTCTGTAGGATTTGATCCTCTTGTGTTAGGGAAGTGGCTCTTAGGTTAACTTGCGAAAAGCTTACCTGGTTGCTTCTTGTGTAGAAAGGCTTTTGAAGATAAAGACTCTTCAGAGGGAGGAGTGGTGAATCTCTCTCCACCTAGCAAATGCTACTTCACAGCAGCAGGTGTTAAACTTTGTGTAAATAATAAACCCCGAACTTTGGCTATGTGTTCCTCCTAGGCACAATGCGTTTTCTCTCTAGGGACTCGTACAAGGTACCTGTGTTTTTTTGTTCCTTTCGGGTGTTTAAGTTGTGAAATACTATAATGTATCTACTCAGCTGTACTTAACCTCAGGACTTGGAAGCTTCAGTTTCCTAAACATAAAAATCAGTGGTGTAATTCTCCTGTTGAATTTTAATCCAAAGCTGCTAGGTCAAATGAAGCATCAAGGATAAGTGACGCGGAGAAGTGACGGCATAGGCTTGACTAAATTAATTCCAGTAGGAATTACCTGTAAAATACTGTAACTCACTTTAGAATTCATCTTTGTAACAGAAATTTCAACACCTTTTTAGTGGTCCTAAACATTAGGCTCCACTTTAACTAAAATTTGTTTATTTTGAAGATTTTTTTGGCTTTACAGTGTTCTCTACTTAAAAATTTGTGAAAAATCTGTGTTACAAGGCAGAACAACTTGGGTTTTAAATTGGTCATCTGTCGAGTTTCTCAAAGGCTTCACTGGTGTGAGTTTCAGAGAGCTTCGCAGACTTCTTGAACTAGCTGTTCATGTAGCATCTCTGTAACATAACGTGTAGCACGAATGATCCCTTACTGAGAGCAGCACAGCGTGGCAGTTAGGTTGCTATGTGACTTTTTCCTTTAGCAGTACCCTAGCTATGGCACTACTTAAGAAATTATTAGTGGTAGCACTGTCTCATTATTGTTAGGTGAAACCAAGGAACTTTCCAAATATGGAATATTGTACACGCAAATCTTCCTTGTGGAGCATGTGCATTTTGACATGTATTATTTTTTGTATCTGTTTCTATGACGTAGGTAGTTTGTAGAAAAATACCTAATAATCTTTGTAATAAATCCTCCTACCCCTTCTAGCTTTTCCTCTAACTTGCAACTCATTGCTAACAGAAAAATAGAAGACTTGCAAAAATCTCTGTTTCTTAACTAACAATGTTTTTGTCAAGGGGGGAGGAAGGCACGAGGTGGTCAGAACTCGGGATCAGGAGTTATTTTGAAAATGATGTAAACTTGGATGAGATGGGATCTACTGAGTAACAGTTACAACTCTGAGCCTTAAACTCAGACCTTTTGCAGAATAACTTGGCTTTGTAGACCTAGCTGTTGTCACCAGGTGCTGTGTCTCCTGCTTTATTGACCTGAACCGTGGTTGTGCGGGTGAGTTTCCTCTGCTGGGCAGGTGGGAAGCAGCAGTCGTGCGTGTGCTGTTCTAAGCATCAACCTGACAGTCCGCTGCTGGATCTCAGACAGGGCTTTCTATTTGCTCCTGAGTGGCTGTGCTGCTCTCTCCATCTGGGTAGCAAATCCTGAGGAAAGCTTTCATTTTAGATACGCTCAACACGGGTATTAATAAGTGTTTTCATCCTCCTTGCTTGTGCAATTAGGAAGCTTTTGACAGAAGATGGAGAGGACTTCTGCTGTGTTACAATGTTAATAATTCGTTTGTCAAAATAATGTCTAAATACATTGGAACCTTCCACAGACCTAGTCTTACTAGCTGGAAATGAAGTTTCAGATTCCTTTCTGCAGTGCTTATAGTATAGCGTTATTTAACGGGGGAAAAGGCTTCCATTCAGCAGTATAGGTAGCCTGTCAGTTCTTCGGAGTTGGTGGGAGTTCAGACTGGTTTTAGCAGATGTCTGATTTGTGTAGGGAAGCAATAGTCAGCAGTTGGAGGCAGAACTTGAGTGGATAAATGTAACGAGTTGTATGGTAAAGGAAACAAAGTAGGATAACTTTGGGCTACAGACCAGAGAATTGGTTTCCAAAAAAGCCCTGAATTGTTAGTTTCAGGTTACACGAGTCACTGAACATTATTATATGGATGGTAAGACTTCCTTATCCAAATCTATCAGGAAGTTCTATAGTTTGAAAAGACATCTTTTCAATTTAGGGAAGAAACTCTTGGACTGGAATTTGATGAGACAAAATTTTTCAAGGTGAGATTATCAAGTTTGGAGAAACAGAAGAATTTGAGGCGGGAGGCTTTTAGTGAACCTGTGTAGGACGCTGATAAATGCGTGGCAGATAAGGGCTATGTTGTTCCTAAAACTTCACTGTAGAAAGTTCTTTATTTTTCAATATATTCATTTGCTTAAATTCCTCCCTGTGACCTCTTCCTGCCGTTCTGTTTCTTCTGACCCTGGAACATAAACCAGTTAGAAACTCCGGTGGAGAGACATCAGTTACAGAATATTAGAGGCTGTCAAGGCTAGTGTCCTGTGCTGACTGAAAATATTACCTCCCCATTAATTGAGGCTTACCAAAGCCCCTGTCATTTTGTAGTAGTTGTTCCATGCAGTAATTGTCCTGAATACCCATCTAGATTAATTGAAACCCCATATTTAGTATCTGTGTATTCATGACTTGCTGGCATTAAGGAGCATGAGGATAAGTACCTGAACAATGATGATGGCAGAAGTCTGGGAACAATAACGATTTGCAGAAACGGGTAATGTCCTTAACTATCAGAGCTATTTCTGCAGTGAGGTTCAACCTCTAGCTTAAAATGATTGCATTATTGAAGGGGGTGTCCTAGACTTGGTGTGAATTGGTAAGTGTATAAATGCCCTTCCTGCTTCAGAAACATGATGTGGTATGGGAGGACTGTATTTCAGTGCATACTGCCTCCTTGTTCTCCACACTTTAGTATCCTTTAGTTCTTCTAAAAGGTTTAGGTGAACTTCAGATAGTTGTTGTTTTTTTTTTTAATATATATTTTTTCCCAAGAGTGCTTAATGCTGTCCAGGTGATTCGGACAAATGTGGAAGTGCATCTGAAGGTTAAACCTAGTCCATGGGTATGTTCCTTCTGCACACATAGCTGCCACAAGTGTTACTAATGACTTCAAAAGTAATTCATAACACTTTGTCTAGGTTGTTGCACCTGGAGTGGGTAACTGTAATGGGAGGCTCCTGGGGTCAAAAAGGTACAGGAATTTTGCAGGGTGTGTGAAGAAGGATGGGATAAGCATGACCGATTACAACAGAACTTGGTCAATTGCTATTTTAGCATAAAACTATCAAAGTAGCTTATTACAGACAGGGCAGTTCTTAGCATGCCAGCATGTACACCGGGAACTTCTTCACTGTTTGGGTGGGTTTTTTTAACTCTTGGAGAGTAGTGCCTGCTGGCATTTGAAGTGGCTCTCAGTTACATTTGGGATCAAGTCTTCGAAGTACAAAGGAGTTCAAACTGAAGCTTTAAGAAAAAGAGGGTGATTCAAAGGGAATATAATTCTGCCTGTTCCTGGTCAGCCCTGCTCCTGCTCACCCCCCACCCACAGACACACCAGTTTAAGCAGCATGTCTCAGCCTGTGTTTTGTTCTTTCCCTCCTCCTGTTTCTCCTAGATAAGTCACTTTACCTCATTGGTTTCTTAAATGTACCAGATGGGCTGATGTTCACAGGGCGTGGGTGATAGTGCGTTGTGGGTTAAAAGGCAGCAAAGATTCCTTTTCTGTTGATACTGGAAGCAGAAGACTTGCAGTAATGCTCACTGTCAGCTTTTGTTCAGTTTAGAAGATGTTATTGAATACTTCCACAGGGTTTTTTTTCTTACTGGAGTGGAAACTCATTCCAGTGTGGTCTGTTGGCAGTGTTCTTCTTCAGTTCATGGTGAAATTGGTTGGAAGTGAGAGGAACCAACAACCCTGAACCTCCAAAATCTGATTTGACTCTGAAATCAGTGTTCCTTTGGACAAAGGCTGGATTAGATGGCCAACACGTATCTTCATCCTAAGAAATGGGTGGCTTATGTCCCATTTGCCAGCTTAGATGCTACTCAAATGGCAAATTGATAGTACCTTGCAGTACAACCTTACTGTTGAAACTTTGAATAAAGGATTTTAAAAAGTATAAAATTTAATTCAATAAGCCAATTTAAATAATTTTGACTTTATAATATATGGAGTGGAAAATTGAAAAGGCCCGTTGTTGGCATGTAACTTCAAGGTACTGATGGTCCTTATTTAAATAGCATGTCGCTGCTACTTGAGTAGGCCTTGTGGCAGTACTTTGCCAGAATACTAATAGACTCTTTTAACTCTTTGCAGGTGTGTACAAAGTAATATTGTGTTGCTTACTCAAGCTTTCAGGAGGAAGTTTGTCATTCCAGATTTTATGTCGTTTACTTCACATATTGATGAGCTGTATGAAAGTGCTAAAAAACAGTCTGGAGGAAAGGTAAACTCGACTTCAAACTTTTATAGATTTCTCAATGCTTACCAAGTATGTTCTTTAAGTAGATTTTTCTTAATGTCTTCAGCAAAATGTTAAACTGATAACCTGATAGAATAGTTTTGGAAGTTCAATTATGTCTGTAACTTGTAAACAGGTTTAGAAATGCATCTCCTTACCTCTTAACGATCTTCTACAGGTTAGAGGAAAGTTGTGGTGTTTTTTCTTTATTTTCACATAAATAATAAAACTGCCATGTAATTGGTCAGGTTACGCTTGCTCTATAAAATAATTATGCTACTTACAGAACTGTCTGAGTTGTTTGACAGAAATAATTGTCAATGCTATACCTATGTTTGTAATTAAAGTTTGCTGTAGTGCGTATCTTAAATAAGTTAACTGGAAACCCCTGAACTTTGTTATAAGATAAAGTTTTGATGTGATTTGAAATAGCTAAACATGCTGTAATATAGGACACAGATTCCTCTTAGAATCTGCTGAAATTTGGACTTTAAATGAAAGAACATTTTATAATGATCTAGTGAATATAATAATTTGTAAGGAAGTTTTAGATTTGCTAGATGATTATTAGTGGAATGATTTCCCTGTACTTTGTGCATTCTTTGCATTGGCATTCATTTTAATATATGTTAACGTATGGTTAAATATTGTAATGTCTCTGTGTTTATTTTTCATTGTGATAGGTTGCTGACTATATTCCACAACTGGCCAAGTTCAGTCCTGATTTGTGGGGTGTGTCACTTTGCACAGTGGATGGACAGAGGTATAGTCAAACTTGTAGATTTTAGTGTTTCAGTTATTTACAGTATCTGACACATCCAGCACTTTATGATATCTCATGGTTCAACGAAGAAAAAGCTTCTTTTTTTTGGGTTAAAAAGTAAAACCCCCTTCATCATCTGTCTTAGCATTTTTTCAACTTCCCTGGTTAAGCTGAATTACTTTGCTATTTTTAGAAAATATTATACACATAGCATTTGTAAATACTATATTTAAGGCTGGACTGTATTGTGCTTGTGATCCAAATGCAATAATGAAGCTGTGGGTAGTTTCGCTGATTATCAAGGGGCAAGATAGACACAGTACTTGCATGGTATTCATCTTCGGAAGTTGAGCTTTGTCTAATAGTATCCATGCCTTGAGCTGTATTTTTTTTTTCCTGTAGGTTATATACTTAAAATTTAGTTCCTTTTCCACATTTTAATGTTCTTACTGTAGCATTATTGTCTGATCATTGCTGAAGATTTTCAGACCTATGTTCTTTACAAGGAAAATGAAGACATGAAAACTTGTCAGAACTTAACGTGCCTTTGCCTTTCAGGTTTATTAAACTTTCTCCTGTAAGGTTCTATGTAGGTCTTAGATATAACTGGGATGTTATTTTTCCTTGAGTAGTGACTCAGTGTAGCAGAGAGAGTTAGGAGTCCCAGTCTGAAGGAGTATTTCACACCGTTTAGCTGAGAAGAGAACATATTCTGTGTCCAGCTGTGAAACTGGACAATGTGAGAGATCAGTTTGCCTGTACCTGCTGCCCTGCAGTTGGCTGTGGTCATACTGCATATTCCGAGTACCGTAACTTTTAGGTGTTCGGTATATCCCAGATAAACGTTTTTCAGCTCCCTGACTAAATGTCTGAAATACAATCCATTCATAGTGCAACAGCTTTAAAAGGAAAAATACTCTCCTTTTTGAGTATTTTAAATGAGTGTTTTGCTTTGCTTTGGATAGTATAACTTGTACTAATGAAAGCTTTTCGTAATGCTGATTTTTGTCATGTTCAGTGTTGTGTACTGTTCTACTTTATAATGTCAGAATGCTTTTGTTAGAGCCTTCTCACACATTCTGCAAAGAAAAGCAGCAAGTGCACTTCTGATTTTGCCATCAGGCGAGTAGTTGCTTGGAGCCTTTTGCTCTAGATGGGGCATATGCTGCTTCTGTGAGTCATTCCTTGATGCAGTCTGACTGTTACCATAATAAAATACTTACACCATTATCAAATGGAATGTAAATACAGCTATTTAATTATTGCCCTCAAATTCCAAACCTGAATTGGATTTCACCTTTGTTTATATAGACATAAATATGTATTGTAGCTATATTCAGGTCAGCTGTACCCTGCTGAGTATGCGGTTTGCAGCTGAGTAGGGCAAGTGTGATACTAGAGTTCTGAGGCAATTGGGGTTTTTTTTCTTTTTTCCCCCTCTGGTACAAGCCTGTTTCTGCACTTGCTTTCATTTTGTTACATCTGCAGTAATCATCAGCAAGTGACTTTGTTACGCTCAGCTTATGGAGGCAGTTGTTAAAACCTTAAAATCTTTTTGCTCTGCTCTTTAAAATGGGGCCTTCAAAATATGCATTTTTTTGGTGTATGTTTTTGTTAATAGTCCTAGCATGTTGGAGAATAAATAAAACATGTAACACTTGCTTGCCACAGCTGGCAAACAGGAGATTTCAAAGCTCTTGGTCTGTGTTTTTCCCAGGCATTCTGTCGGTGATACCAAAGTTCCGTTTTGTCTGCAGTCCTGCGTAAAGCCTTTGAAATACGCTATTGCTGTTAATGACCTTGGCACAGAGTATGTGCACAGATATGTTGGTAAAGAGCCCAGTGGACTAAGATTCAACAAACTGTTCCTGAATGAAGATGGTAAGAGATACGTAAGACTTAATAATGCAAATACTCAATTTTAGAAAATTGTAAAACAAGCTATGCAGATTTTTTTCAGTCTTCTCGTTTTACTGCATCCTCTTAAGTCCTCTCATTAGAGAGTGTCTGAAAATATTTTGCTGTCTACAGGGTAGGCTTATCAATTGTCACTCACTTTTGCCAATTTAGAAAGCTAGTAAAAGATGCTTTATTGCTTGTCGTCTGTGTGCTAGTATCCGGCTGTAGGATAAACCAAGAGATTTAGGTAATGCAGGTGTTTGAAATGTCTGTTTATTTAGTTCAGTTGGTACTAAACTAAAGTGTTCCTTAATCACACCTTCTATAAGAGATAGTCAGTTGATAATGAGAAGCATGTGTCAGTTCTCAGCATGCTGGTGCCAAAGGCCAGCACTGGCTCCCGCCCAGAAGGCAGAATTGAACACATCTTTCCATGGGCTCTTCTAAACTGAATTTGGCTACTGATTCAAAAGGATATTTTTCATTTATTAAATTTCCTGTGGCATGAGTGCTTTAGCAAGAATCTCTTGTATGGTACTTATCTAGATTCTTTCTTTCCTGTATTATTTTAAATCTCAAGCGTGAAAATGTTATTTTTAAAAACATTATGGCAAAAACCTGAGAAGGATGACTCATGGAGCCTTGGAGGAAATACTGGATGTTATCTCTGAAACGCAAATGTTTCTTCTAGCAGATCTTTCTCAGGAAGAGAACAGACAATGTTTCTGTTGCCATGGTATTGCAATTAATATTTAATTAAAGGCATAAGGCTTGGATGATATTTTTGTCAAAGACTGTATTGAATTCTGACTAAAGCATCTGTATTATTAATATATAAATGAGACATAATTGTATTTAATATATACCTTAAAATCATATTTCCAAAATAACGGACAAAATAATCTTGACAATTTATTTCTTTTTTATGATGTTAATAAATGGCAATGAAGTACCAACATATTGCCAGGAAGGAATTAAGCATTTTGACAAGCTCTGCTGTCTTGTTTTTGCTTTCCCTGTTGTTATAAGTAGGGTGTCATACGTGTGAAAAAGACTGTTATGCAAAAAAAAAAAAAAAAGAAAAAAGAAGTTTGACTAACAGGACTAATTCTCATGATAGAAATTTTTATTTTTAAGGATGTGCTTTCATGGCTGATAGAACCAACATGAGAAAAATGAGTTAGAGCTGACCCGAACAGCCTTTTATCTACACAGTCCTCAAGCAAAAGACTAAACCAGAGAGTAGAAGCCTAATAAACTGGAACATTTCAGATACAGGGAGAGAAAGGGAAATCAAGTTTCTGTCAGTAGAGGAGGAGGGAAGAAGGGATTACACTTTACTGGCAGTTTTAAATTCATATATGAGGTGTGGATGTGGAGAGAGTTTGGCAGTCTGAACTTTGAAGATCAGATTTGAAAATACCCATATAATGTATAGATATTTTATCTATTTGCTTTCTAATTATTCTGGAATAGGTGAATTTCATGTTTGTGATCAGCATTTTATGAAGCGATACGCAGGTATCGCTATATAAGGTGATTATATAAGTGATACGCAGGTATTTGATATTGGGTAGATAGGCATCAGAAGGTATTTTTTATAGCTATTACATTAACAAATCCTAAACCAGGGCATTCTTTCATTTTGTTCTTTACTAGCACTGAGATTGGAGCTGGAAACAATGGAGTATTGCAAAATAATTCAAAATCGTAGCGAAAGGTGTGAACTTGAAGTGTTAGTTAGAATCACGTACATTTTTAGTAACATCTGTGCTGTGCAATGGAAATCTGGAAATTTCTGCAGACTTCTGATTATTCAGTTTTAAAACTTTTTCTTAGTTGCAGGGAACATACCGCCCATCAAACAATTCAGCAGTTTTACATAGTAAAATGAATCTGAAAGAGGCATCAGGAATAACTTAGGATCGTCAAGCAGTTTGCAGGGATTTTTATGCCTGTGCAGTTCATAATGTAAAACATCTGATAGTACCTGCAAATATGTACAGTTAATATCTTATATTCATCCGTGGGACCTTGTCTTGCTGATAATTATTTGTAGAATTAGTCCAGTAATATAATGGTTTGTAGAACTTAGTCAAGTAATAAATGTTGCATTGAAATTGGATGAGTGATTGCTAGGAAACTAGTCTGCTGAAGGATTTTGTTAATCAGAGGTGGAATTCTTTCAATATGTTTCTGTGTTGTCCAAACACATTTTGATGTAATTTCAGAAAGAATTTGCCATGATGATCTGTTCTGTGTATTAAAATGTCTGTCTGTGGGTGGCAACCTCTTGCTTTCTGTGCCCAAAGACTGCAAGCCAGTTGTACAAGAATGGCTTAAGGCAAATGATGGACAAAAAAGGTCAAAGAACTGGCAGAGGAAAAGCACTGTAATTTGAGCTTATTAGGGAAAAGGTCTAGTTTGCATATGGCATAGTTGCATGGCAGGTTGCTTGAGCAGTGATGCTCATTGACAAGTAGTTTTGAGGTATTAAAAACCCGACAAACTTATTTTGCACCATGCAGTAGTGATGTCCAGTGGAGAGAGAGGCAACTAAATAAATTGATTTTTTATATTTTGCATTTATGTATGCCTTTTAAATAGATCTCAGGTCTCTGTGAACAGCTGTTCTAGACAAGTATCTCCTTCCCACAGGAAGAACAGAGCCCTGTGTTGTAGGAGAAGAATATCTTTATTATTCAGAAAGCTTTAGGTGGGTTGTTTCTGTAAGAGACTAATCGTTGAATCAACGCTAGACTTAATCAGGGCACCCCAGTTAAATTAGTGTGATGTGGTGGTGTTAGAGGCATCAGTAGGAGAAGAGCTTTGTTAATGTGTGCTATGCAGGGCTGCTGCACCTTGCCTTAGCTGTTGAGGCTCCAGCAATGATTGGTTCCTGTTGACTTGTTGGGGTGGGGAGGGGAGCCAAAACGCAACTTCATTTCAGAAGCGTGTTTAGGAAAGTCCATGTTTCATTTAATTAGAAGGTTGTTGCCATTCTTCATGTGAGGTCAGCACCTGGTGTGTTAGTTGTAAACTGATACATGTAGACTGAGATGTTCAAGCAGTGAGAGACAGGAATCTTCAGAGTAGAGGAAAAGGTAACCAAGAACTCCTTGTGACATTAAAGGTAAGTGGTGGCATCCTCAAGGAAATGAGGTGCAGTAGAATTTCTGAGGGCATACTCTGTTGCATGGACTTGTCACATTGATAAGCTTTTGAGTTGTTGAATGTAAAATAAACACTACACATCCTTTTTATTCAAATATACGTGTGAGGTAGGGTTTGGGAGCTGCAGGGTTTTGGGGGGGTTTTTTTGCTTTATGCCATGTGGCAGATTGAAACCATAGAGATGTGCAGAAGAATCAAGAGCAAACCACTTATAAAAATAATTTGAAAACGGGTTGTATACGATTAAGTTGTTAATGTGTTTATGGAATGTTACCTGACCTGATGGGAGTAAGGTGGAAAAAGAGACGCAAAGCTAGAGCAAGAAATGAGGCTGAATGTGTGTTCTCATTGTGTGTGAGGCTCATTGTGTTGGACTGTGAGTCTAGAGTTAGGATCCTTGGTTCAAGGAGAACATTATAAAACTGAGGAAGGCTGCCAGGGTGCTGTGCGCTCCAGTAGGACCCCAAGGAGCAATTGGAAGGGGAGGTTAGGGTTTCCCTTGGTAGCCTCTTAAAACTCTTAAGGAGCAATTGCAAAGATGAAGATTAATGTAACTCATCTTGGTAATGACAAACGTTAACAAGGGCTGGTTGTCCCACACCGTGGCTTGGGACGTAGTGGTTGGATGTTAGGGTAGACTGGTCATCTAAGAGCAACGGGGTGCCTGGAGAGGTAGAGGATTTGTCATGTTGGAAGGATTTGAAGACCCAGATAAAGGCTTGCTGTGAATACTTATTCGAATGGTAGTATTTTTTTGACTGGTGTTCAGGTTTTTGGTCCATAAGGAGAAGGCAGAGTTAGGAATCTCTGGAGTGGCTACATTTTTCCTACTCGGAATCTAGTTTTAATCAAAAGTAAAATATATTTGACTGCAGGTTATTTGCATTATTGACACAAGTAGAACATATAGGTGGATCTTAAGTACAATCTGATGAAATGAGAACAATTCATGAGTCTGTTGTGGAAAGATTAGGGGTGGCACTAAGAACTTTAAAACTAGTGTATAGACTTTAAGTTTGTATTTTAGGTGAGTTTCACTTTTTTTGAACAGAAGGTATTGGTTTTACATTTTTACAAATAGAATAACTTGATTTTTTTTAAGTTTCTTTTAATATTGGCTTTCTGAAAAGTATGAAGAGAAATCTGATGAGTTTTTGGAGATTATCTGATAGTCATAGATGGTGAAGTGCCATTGACCATGACCAGTGTAATTTTCATGTGAAAAAATGTGTGTACTGTGAATATCAGACTAATCTCCAAAAAGCAATCATCTGAAGTTCCTTGTAGTGTGCATGTGCATGGAGGTTTTTTAAAATTAATATTTTTTCAAATTTGGAAATACACATAGCTACAGCAAATAGGAATAATTCAAACCTGTTACAGTACTAATATATTGAGAATTCATTGATGTTTTCAGACATCAGCAGAATCGTCAAAAATCAACATCCTAGCAAAAATGTTAGTTAAAAATAAATAATAACTGTAGGAGGTAGATGTTGATGAATGAAGACTTGTATTTGGAAAAAGTAGATAAGGCATTTTTGGAAAAAGAAGTGAGGTTAAAAAAAGATTCATTCATATGAGCAGCCAAGAATGACTGGGAATGTAAAAATGCTCTTAATATGGAGATTAGTGATTAAAAACTTAAGTGTAGTAGGTATGTGCAAGTCAGTTATAAAGTAAATTAAATTCTTGTGAGGATGTAAGTTGTTATTTGTATTTCAACAGCTGTCAACATAAACCTCTGATCCTTAAAAAGAATCAAGAATTTGTATTTATGTGCAGCAATAAGGAAATTCAAGAGCTGGCAGTCCTTTTTATTCTAAAGGATTTGTTTGAATACTCTTAAAAGGACTTGCTAAGTTGGAGAAGAATTGGAAAGTCCCTTAGGGGTTTTTCCACTTGGAAATGTTGCATTGATGAAATCCTGGAACAGTGGAGGGGATTGAAAATTTTCACAGAAAGAAATGATGCCAAACTGATGAATTTACTGGACTGTTAAGTAGCGTTAGGCTCAGGTACACTCAGCTGTAAAATGCTTTGCTCAGAATTACAAAGAACTGCGTATAAGGTTGGGTTACAGTTTTTAAATTTAGGATTTTATTCCGTATTCATAGCATTGTCAGACATAATAATTATCCTTTTTCACTTAAACATTTCAGTGGTTTTGTTTGACAAAGATGTCTTGCGATACATTTCTAATTGCAAACTTTGTTTCACAGACAGGCCTCATAACCCTATGGTGAATGCTGGAGCAATTGTGATCACGTCTTTAATCAAGGTAAAAAGTTATTTTTTAGTTTCCCTCAGAGTATTTTACTAGAATGTAGAAAAAGTTTTGTGTACAGAGTATGAGCTGGTTTTGTTTTATGTATGCCATACCTGATGTTTTGGAAATATCATCACTTCCAAGTAAATGCAATATTAGACTAGCCATTTTTGAAAAGTTACAGTGCAGCTGAGAGATTCTCTTTTCCCACAGTGTTTTTTGTTTGTTTCCTTCTTTAACTGCACAACACTTGATATTCTCCTGAGAGAATTGTCTCATATTGTTAAATGCTAAGAGTATGTCCTGAGGAGTATACCTTTAGCACTCAGAAGTATGTTTCTGAATGTCTAATGCCCTTGCATAGCATAAAGTTAGCAGAGTATTTCTTGCGGTGCAGAAGAAATGTATGAAGAAGATACTGTAACTTGTACAGGAGCACTGCAGCTGTATTTGCAGCTCAGTCTTAATACTGAATTTGTCCACTTTTAACATCCTGCAACTAAGTGATGTTTAACTTCTGTGTTACGTAGTTTCTTTTGGAGTGTTAAATGTGCTTTCTTAAATGGGTGTCTTTGGAAACAGCTACCTGGATTTTGCCAGTAAATCATAGCTGAGTAAAGACTGAACATCTTTAGTACGTGATCCTGTGACTTTTGGAGAGCTATGTTTTGTTTTTCCTTAGAGTAGCCATATATATATTTTTAAGTTTTAAATGATGTAAATGCCATATAGTGCTAATGGTTGCCAGATAACTTCATTTGTATTTTCTGCCTCTTTTTGGTAGCCACTGGTAAAAAAACCCAACAAACCCTAAGGGTACCTGCTTAAAGTTGTGGGGAGCATATCAGTCCCTGGAGTTTTGAACTAGAAAACTTAATACTGTTACCTCAGGGGTCTATTTACAGCTTATTTACAGCCTTTGTCTTGGTTATGCTTCAAAGACCATTGGCTACAGTATTCCCTACCTCCTATTCCCAAAGTGTTGACTTTAAAATTACTTAGATCATGATTTTCTGTTATTTTGTATTTAAAGAAGGTGTAAGAACTCCTGCTTAAAGACATTTATCTTTAATAGCTGTAGGTGAAAGAAAATGGCCTTAAGTGTGACAGGTAAATTTATTCACATTTAATATTTTTTTAAAGGTTGACTGAGCATTGAAATTCACTTGGATAATAGTGAATTTTAAACCCTGACTTAGCACATTTGTCTGAACTGTCAAAATGTTAGTCCTACTACAACATGTCTACTGGTCATAAGGCAGAACACAAGCATGTGCCTCTTGCAGAAGGCACGTAGTTCTTGGTAAATGGTGTACTCCTAAGTAGATAACATGTATTTGTTTACTGCATGCAACTGTGGTATTTGTTAGAAGATTGGGTGGATTTTTTAAACTTTGTTTTGCTGGGTGCTTTTTTCTTTTTTTTTTTCCTGTAATGTTCTTACAAAGAGTATTGCATTGCACTGATGTTTTTGCATGTAGTAACTGCACGTCTAATGGACGCATACCATACTTCCCGCACTCCATCGTTTGTTTTCAGTGTGACTAAAACGTAGATTATTCTATGTATTGCTTCCACTAAGGTGCCATTTATCATTTGAATAACCCAACTAAACATGTTGTAAAGAAAGATACATAGATGGTCACAGGTACAAAGTTAGTTAATAGTTGGATTTTTAGTGAAAAAACTTCTTTACACTCTGCAGCTTACCATTATTCCTACTAACTATTCAGTGGTTTAAGTAATTCACGTTTATATTTGATCTAACCTAAAACTTACTTTTTTTCTGGAAGAGGTGGCTTCATTAACCCATGTTTTGCCCTCAGTTCTCTGCATTCTTTCTGTTTAAGGTATTCCTTCTGTGTCTTTGAAGACTCTGAATGGCTTCTAGAGTCCAAAAAAATCAAGGGTTTATTGGACATGGGTGAATTTTCCATGGGTGACAGAATTATCTAATGGTGGCATGTT
This sequence comes from Zapornia atra, assembly GCA_013400835.1. NCBI lineage: Eukaryota > Metazoa > Chordata > Aves > Gruiformes > Rallidae > Zapornia > Zapornia atra. Next base: position 144,993 of record VZTU01027623.1, on the reverse strand, counting down.
GATACCTATGAATAAATTGTTGCTCTATTTCAGTGTTAAGAATGCTTTTATCTCCTTTGGTATTCATTATTTTATCTCTTTCTGAGAAATTGATACACAAAGTCTTCCAAAATTTACATAGATTGTGCTGAATTTAGCAGCTCTTCAGCTGTTACAATCTTGCACATGATGGCCCTTAGAACTTGACATAAAATATGATTACTCCCGAGTAAGAGATGATGCTTGGAGTAATCCCTCTGTCAGAATATGTAGCATGTTAACATTGTACGGGGAAAAAAGGGTTCTTGGCATCGTGTACCCAGTTTCCAACTCCCTTCAGAATCTGGTATACATACCTAGGAACAGAGCATAGACCTAAACTGCAGTGTTATGTTTTAGTCCGTGCTGTTCATAATAATAAATAGCAAAGTGTCTGTGCATGTGAAGTTGTACGCTTGTTTGGCTTGCTTAAGCGTGACCGTATCATCCTTTTACCAGCTTAAACGATTCTCCTCCTGATGTGCTTGGAACTATGAGGTGTTTGCGTTTTGGTGCCTTAACTCATGGCTCTGTTCTGACTGTACTCGCACTATGCTCTGCAGACTGTTCCAGCAATTCAAAACGTGTATTTGCAGTAAAAATGCTACAGCAAAAGGACATCCTGTGGGCTAGTTCTAACGAAATAGAATTTAAAAAAAAAACCCCAAACCCCAAGGACCTTTTGTTTGTGATTTTACAGCCATTTGCCTTTATTGCTAGTCATCTAAATAACGCAGTTGTAGATATTTTCAAATAATTGTTATCAAAAGAAAATTGTAGTGGCAATCACAGGAGTTTGTGGGAAAAAAATGGTAAATTCTTTCGTGTGTCCAGGGAAGTACAGGTGCTTGAAAAAAAGAAGAATCAGCTCCTGTACAGATTTAGCACGGATTCCATGCTCTGTGAGCACATAGCTTTTTGTATATCACATTGGCTGGAAAAAGTCTTCAGGCTTGGATCTGTTATTTTTTTTCTTAAGGCTTGAACTCAATTCACAAGGCATGTCAACTCCAGGAATATCAGTGGTTGTGTCAGCAATTGCCCACTTCCATGTATTTTTACGGACTGGGGAGGGTAGTGCAAGTGAGATGAAGAGGAAGGGTCCAGACTGAAATATGAGGAAGGCAGATGGCCTGGAAAGAATCACAAAAGAATAAGGGATTAATCTTAAGTAATGTTTATTGTACACTTCAAGATCCCATCTATAGATAAAAGCTTTCCTTGTGAAGCAGCAAAGGTTTTGCCCAATATGGTGCATGTAGATCCCATCAGCACTGCCAGCTGCGTGCAGGAGCTTACACAGTGAGGACAGGCTTGAACACTCGCTGGAGGGAGGTTCCCTATGGTAATGAGCTAATGTGGGAAGCATTTAGGCATGTTGGGAGGGACAGCAATGTTCACAGACCTTGCAAAAAATGCAGTGTGTGAGGAAATGAAAAAGCTCATCTTGCTGACCCTGAAAAAGCTTAATGCAATGACAGCTTTGCTTTTTATGTACAAAACATAGAGGTGCATCTGATAAACTTCAGAGCTTTCTAAGTATGCTGATAAGACATAAAACAAATGAGGCAGAGCAGTGGAAAAACCTGTCCAGCTGTGCCAAGGGCCTGATTGCTCTCAGGATACAGTTATTAAGAAACCATACATGAGGGGTGAGAAAATGCATGGCTTCTTGGGTTTATTTGACAATATAGTTACAATAAATAGTACAGCTTTAGCTTAACTGCTCTATGCCACCGCTCCAGTTGCCCTTCCTGACAGACTGATGTGTAAATGTTCATGCATACCACTTGAAAACATGTGTTGGTGTTGTGATCTTCTCTGCCAGATACTTGTCTTTATTTTGGTGAATTTTGCTCTCATCCTGGGATATTTGTTTTCTTGTAGTAACTAATTTTGGATAGAACATACGTTCATGTTACTCTGCGCTTGCCTTTTAGAATACCTCAGATGTATTGGATGTTATTTGACATAGAATATGTAGTAGTGATATTTGAAATGGCATGTATTCAGTGATCACATTTGCAAGTATTCAATACCTGAAGGACACCAAAAATAATTCTTATATGTGTTTTTGTATTATGAGTATAATAGTATTGGTCTTAGTGGGTCAAATACTGTCTGTGTCAGTGTGCTCTCAAGTATTTCAGAGCTGAAAATGGCACGCTAAGCAGTCAAGACACCAGTTCTCAGAGAACAGGCCCAGATTAACAAATAAAAATAAAAGCATGTGTAAGTATAGAAAACTAAAATAAAGACATTAATAGTTATGTTAATGTAAAATGTACAAATGTGGGGAAAAAAAGTTTTCTTGCACTCTGGCATAATGTTACTTTTTATTTCTGGATGTTTTCATCACAGTACAGTGTTAGGTTATAAATTTGGCTTGAAAAAATTTCCAGCAATTAATTTTTAAATAACTTTCCATTAGAAGATTATAAACTTCTCATGATCCAGATGTTTTTTATTAGATTGGCTTAGATTCCAAATTGAAAAATTTTTTTGATAAGAGACACGTGGTATGAGCTAATGTGATATAATCCTATAAACACTGAATGCTGATCAATGAAAAGTGGCTAATAGCAACTACTCTTCTAATAAATGTCTCCCAATTTTGTTGTTGCAAGCTCTGGTAAGTATCCATGGGTCTCTTCTTTCCTATGTACATATATATAGACATGCAACTTCTGCAGTTGCTTATATTTTCCTAGAAGAAATCCAAATAATGAAAGTACCTTGTTTCCTTTTTTTTTTCCTTCAAAGGGAAGATCACTAAAACCTGACACAGTCAAAAAATTCAAATTTATGATTGACAGCATTAGTGTTTATTGTGGTTTTAAGCGTTTACAAAATTTTATTGAGCTGTCTTCTGGAAGTTTGAATTTTCTGCCTATCAAAATGCTTCAATTTCATTTTGTATTCATTTAGAAGTGTTTTTTCGTATGTATAGACACACAAGCATGTATACAGTAGGTGTGTATATAAACATATGTTCCAGTAATTGTACTGAGTGTTTGTGGAGTTAGTGCATGGAACATTTCCTGTATTGTGCTAGACAGATGGATTGCATCTGAACTTAAAAATGCTTTTTAAGAACTATTGTTGCAGTGCCCCCAACCTCACGGGCTTACATAGTCCAGCAAAAATTGGAAGCACTTGTGCAAGAACAGAGGTTTTCTTGTCTCTTACATTTGTTTAAGTTGTTTTGCAAAAGTTACTGAGTGTTCTGAATGTTAGGGTTTTATATTTGCAGGTAAACTTTAATCACAAAATGTGTGTTGCCTCTGTGTCTCTTCACCTTTTTAGGAGCAGCGGCGTACCTCTTGTCAGCTGCTGAAAGAGGGAAACTAATATATTGGGTTTTTTAGTCGTCATGTGTATTAAAGCAAAGTCTTCTGGTTTAGTTACCCACTATGTTAAACCCTTACTGAGGTCTTGGTAACATTATTACATAGGCAAATATGTTAGGTATATGAGCAGTGTAATAATTTCAGTAGCAGTGCTTTTGTCTGTGATACCGAGTACATATACAAGTGTGTGGAACGTCAAGGGCATTGACTGAGTTAGTATACAGAAGGTTTTCTTCCCAAAATCCGAGATTAGATGCAAATTTTAAAAAGAAACCTTTTTTTATAACAAAGTGATGTGTAAAATTTGCATTGAGTCTTTTGCCCACCAATTTCATGTGCTGCTTGTAAAGCCAGGTTTTTGTTGAAGGGCTAGGGATTTTTTTCAACTGGGAACAAAAAAATTGAAGTATTATGTATTTATATTTTTGCAGAAAGCATGATCCCTTCCTCCTTCTTTCCTTTTTTTTTTAACAGAAGAACTTGTTTCAATTTATTATACATGTCTAACCATACAATTATCAATGCAGCATCCCATAACTAATGCTGACCCACTTTCCCAGAAAAAGATGTTCATTGTGCATTTGAAAGGTTGAAAAGGTTTTTGTGGTTTAAATGTTGTTACATATTTTACAGCATTAGGATCTATGGAATATTTTGACAACTGCAACAGTTCAATGAAGTTGGTAATTTCTTCTTTTAATTATTTTTCATTGAACAGATTTGGAGTTAAATTTTTAAGACTTGTGTTCTGGTATATTATACAGGAACATTTTGATGAAATGTATCGTGAATTTTTTTTTAATCTTATTGTAGGTTAGCTAGAGATTATTGCCTTTAATACTAAGGTTATTAGCCTTTGAGCCTAAGGTAGCCACTGGTGCATAGTATTGACAAAACAGTGTGGTGTTCCTTTCAGCTAGCGATCGTACGTGTGTGACTGCACATCCTCTTGTAGACGAGCTGATGCATGGGCTTCAAAGATTATCTGCGACACCCTAATCCACATACAGAGTGGGAAATGAGACTGGCTTTACGCATTTCATTAAGTAAAATACTGGTTGATAAAAAGCTTCAGTTTTTTTTCCACTTCCCCATTCTCATCCTAAACACCGTGCAAGTAGTGTCTTGGAATTGCTTATGTTAAACAGAATTTTGTTATCTAAATACAGTAACTCTAGCACTAAAATATTTATAAAAGTATCTTCTGTAGATACATTGTTTCCATGGGTGTAGGTAATGCTGTCCTGTTTTTTTTAAACTTCCTCAAAAAATTCTACTCAGCTACTGCAAAACATTAAAAACTCCTCCCAACAGACCACCATGCGCTAATTTTTACCTCCCACCCCTCTTTCAACATCTTGCCATAGGAATTAGTGGAAGGCCGCCTGTCAGAGACCATTAAAGAACTAATATATCTTTAACTGGCAGCTACTAAATTTGAGAATCTCCTTAAACGGGGGGGCAGAGGAAAGAAGCCCCAAAATAACACCGCCTGTCCTCCCTGAAACAATCCAACCCAACCAACCCCAAGATTTAAGTTTCATGAGCATCCTTACCAAGTTGGAGTTAGATTATTTTTTTTTTCCTTATGTTGCTAGCAGAATTACGTATGCTGTGATGTGAAATTCCATTTTTCTAAGTATTTGATTTTTAATAGGTAGGGCTTTAATCAGATATTAATCAAAGCAGATTCTTTTGATTAAATGCAATTCTTTTCATAGTAAGGGGTAACACTTTATTTTAAGTCTTCGTTCTAAATTCTTAGCATGAGCGCCAGCCATAGAAATATTTTAACTCCAGTAGCCTGAACTTTCTTATGCTCAGCTCTGGTAACACAAGAATACCTTTTGGGTTACTAATCTGTCAAAAGTCAGTGTTTCCGTTATAATTATCCTGATTGTAGTTACTTTGGTTTTTTTTTAACTTAACTACTAAGTTTACTTATGACAAACACATAACGTTGGCTAGAGAGCACTTAAAATAAAGCATACCTTTTTCAGTTTAAATTAATTTCCAACATACAGGTGTTCGATAAGAGTCTTATAGGATTGTTTAATTTAAAGGATAATGAAAGACTTACTTATCTAACACTTTAATTTTCTCATTAATATATGAAATGATTGTAGTACCTTGTTCTTAATTAGCCTCATACCTTAGTCATATGTATTAAATCCTAATATTGTTAAGTGAACTAACTTGTTTCTTATGTTAACAATTTTTATAAATTATTTTTTCTTTTCTTGCAGCAAGGAGCAAATAACGCAGAGAAATTTGACTACGTAAGTTAATGTTACAACATTCCTCTTTGGTTTTGTTTTTTAAACTAAATTCAGTGGTAAAATTCTCAAGATGGCAAGGGGATTGCAAGCGAAATTTTAGTAATTCCAAATGCTTTGTCTTTATCTGTACTTGGGTGTTTAAAGGCTTGCTGGTTTGGATTGCATTTGTAAAATTGTTACGAGGTTTAGGGTAAGGCTGGGTTGAAAGTTCTTCAGTTACAACTTGATGGTGTCTGAAAATGTTAGCTTCCTTTTCCGCCCCCTCCTCTCTGTCTCCTACAGGTGATGCAGTTCATGAATAAAATGGCTGGTAATGAGTATGTTGGATTCAGTAATGCTACGTAAGTGTTTTTTATTTAGTTAATAGAAGGGAGGTGGAAAATGCCTCAACTGATAGTTGGCATTTTGAACTTACAGGAAAGATCGGTTATTAACATTAAAAACATCATTTCATCCCTAATACTAGAAGGGTGTGTTTGGCTTAAAACGTACAGGAACTGAAGTTGTGCATGTGTGACCCCAGTGTAGCTACACCGCATGTAGAAGTGTGGGTTAACCCTTTCAGATGTCGTTACTCCATCTTAGCGCTCTGGTGCTGTGGCACTGAAAGCTGGAAGGGCAACTCTCACCTTCCTGGCATTCACATTACAAACTTAACTCTGCATGGTGATGGCTGCATATCACATGTTTAGACGGCATGCCTGATGTGCTTGGGACTCTATGCTTTTTGACTTTGCTAATTTAAAATCTTTTCTAAAACAGTTCCCCAATTAACTCAATGTACAGTATTCCAAAAGTCTTGGGCACTTTTGAAGCAGCACTGGGAAAATCATGAAGTTTCCATACAGTGTAATTGCTTCCGCGTTGCTAGTTGGCATGGGCATGCAGAGAAGCAGAATGAGATAACAACAAGTGTTTTTCCTGAGCTTTGTTAACATAAAAGGAAGGAACCAGACAGCCCTTGTACCTACCCATGCAGATTCCTTCTTGAGGTTTCATCCTGAACTTAATTGTCAAGATAAACAGTGCAGCCGCTGGGCTGGATGCTGTTTGACCTGCAACTTGATCCTCAAATTCCTCTCTGCTGGGGTCAGTGGTGTCAGGGAATGACCCTTTCCCTACAGCTCCTTGCAGGATGTTTCATTCCACTGTGGTCTTCCTAGAAACACTTCTACGAGTAGGGTCTTGGGCTTCTTTGCCTTATCCCCGAGACAGCTCATGTCTGATTAGGTAACCACTGCTGTGTGTAGTTGGATGTCAAGGCTTGTTTGCTCTGGCTGGGTTTACTGGCGTGAGTAACTTCTCTCCCATTAGTAGGATGTCTGTGTTCAGAAGTAATGTATCCTTTACATGCAGATTTACTGAATTACATTATTCGTCTCAAGTGCAGTGGTTTTTTTTTGGATGTTTGACAGATTGTCTTGTCTCTTTTTTCTTGTTAAGGTTCCAGTCTGAAAGAGAGAGTGGAGATAGAAACTTTGCAATCGGCTATTACTTGAAAGAGAAAAAGGTTGGTATCTTTTCTTCACTGTGTTTTGAAGACTGTGTGGTGAGTTTTTGACATAGTCTGTGAAGACTTTTAATTTATTTAATGTGCAGTATGGCATAAATTGTTGATATACATGTTTTCATACTGTAACTCACATGCTGCTGGCATTTAGAAAGCGTGACACTTATTACAGGTATTCTCTTAGAATAACGTGGTTTTTTTGGTATCATACCCATGATAATTTGCTTTATCTGTCATAAAAATGCATAATCTGTGCTGTACAGATGAAGTTATAAATCTCCTAGGTGCCTTTTGCAGTTTGCTGATTTAGTATTGAGAGCTGTATGGAAAAATACATTAATACCTCACTGCACTGTGTTATTTTAAAATCTGACATGATTTAATATTTTTACTTCTCACATTTACATAAATATTTTATTTTAAATCTGCCTAATGTTAATCTGACAAAAGCATGGCTTAATTTATGTCTCTCTAAAAGCAGTATTTAAAAAGAATAATAATTTTACTTGAAGACTCTTTATTTTTCTTCCTTAGTGCTTTCCTGAAGGCACGGATATGGTTGCTATACTAGACTTCTATTTTCAGGTAACTGACTTTAAATTTGAGACTTGTTACAGACTTAGAATTACTACTGTAAGCAGTAGAATCTGATTTGTTCATAAATACGAAGGCTTTGATTACTTAGGGTTAGATGTGTCAGCTTCTGTTAAACTCTTTGGAAATGAATTACGCACGTTTGATGTATACAGATTTGCTGTTGTTTAGGCAGTGCACTTAGGTGTGTATTGCTAATACAAACTGACAATAGTCTTTAAAATAGTAGTAATTAGAAGGTTAAAATGCTTTGTAGTACTTCAGTGAGCTTGACAAAATATTTCTGCTTCTTTGTGTTTCTGCTCTTTATTGTACTGTGAAGTACCTTAAACCCCATTTGTAACTGAAGGAGTGTATGCATGCTATATTGGAAACTTACGGGTAGTGTTATAAATGAGATAATATCTCCTCCTTTTTGTTTAACTGAGTCCTTATGAGTGAAACAAAGAATCTAGTCATGTATATTCTCTCCTCCCCCATTTTTTTTTCTTCCAGCAAGTTATTTGCAACTGTCACAAAATGAGAACTTGGCGAGTGTGAGGAATTTCCTCAGTAAGGATTTCCCAATGTCAAAATATTCACAACTCAGCTCTGCTGCATTTAGTTTTCAAGAGGCAGCTCAAATTGTGTTACTGGGATAGGATTTTTTTTTTAAAAAAAAAATTGTTTTAAAAATCCAGAGTTTAGTTATTAATATGAATCTGGTTTTACTTCTTAAGACTTGATCTTCTGCAAATTACAAACAGATGGCTTTAAATGCAAACTTTAACCTGGGTTTTTTGTGTCGGGGCACACCTGCTCTGCTCTTAAATCAAGTGACTGTTCATGAAGCGAGGCATACGTGATTAGCCTTAGTTGATCTCCTCTTGAGTTGGAAACTAGGTACATGCTAACAGTCTGCTCTAACTTCTGTTGTTATGGAACAAAACTGATAATTTATTCGGATTTACTGTTTAAATGTGCTTTTTAAATGCTTCCTATCCCGCTGCCTCAAATCCCGATGCGCTTCTGAGTGGAAAGGTATTCATAAGAAATGCCAAACCTAACTCTTTGGATATATTTTAATTTGGCCTCACTTTTGTGCATCATGATCTCTAATTTCACAACTGCATGTCATTCTTTTTTTTTCCCTTGCAAAATCCCCTGTTCCCTCCATACTCAGAAGAGGGCAGCTCGTACACGAGTGGCAATTCTGTTTTCTTCTCCCCTTACAAGGCTTACTTTCCAACACTCTACTGATTCTACTTAAAAGGCTGGTTATTTCTTTTCTTTGCCTTTTCTGTGATGCTCTTCCTCCCCTGTGTAATTGTCACTTTCTGAACAGGAATAACCTTATTTTCCAATTGTCTCTGTAAAGTCAGGATGGATTATTCTCATTTTAGAGAACCAAGGTATGAAATGCAGGTGCTTAAACTGAGAACCTAGAAACACTTTTTTTCAAAGTAGGTGATATTATGTAATACTTCATATGTTTAAAACACAGTTGCCATTTTAGATGCGTCTCTGACAATCTCTTGATTTGCAACTCCAGTTGATTGGACTAGGATGTATTGAGTTTGGCACCCGGAAAATAAGAATTCCAGGTAGTAACTACTCATGCAAACTTGGCTTAGGTAACTTCATGAAGTATCATGTAATGACTGTTTGGCAAAAGCAAGAATACGAGCACTAGTTTGTTTACTTTCCAGAGTAGCATTTCAGCTTCAGGTTGAAACCAACTTATCTTTTGGTTTCTGCAGAAATGAGGCAGCATCAGGTGATGGCATCATATCACATTTCCTGATGTGTCACCAAAGTATGTATAGTCTGTACCGAAGCAGGGATCCTGGGAGAAACTATGATATGTGGTCGTATCATTAATATATTGAAAAACATATGAGAGAGAAAGGTGAAATAAGGCTGCATCAGCAGGAAGTGCTGGCATTAAGACTTGCATGTGCTAGAGTTTGCAGCTTTAAAATGTACTTTTAATACACGTGTGTGGTCCTCTAAAGCTTAAAAAGCAGCCACACAAAACAAATTGAAAAAAAGCCAGTCATTCTGTGGTTTTTCCATTTTAACAGATGCAAAATACTGAGATTGTTTTCCAGACCTCTTCCTCTCAAAGGAACATAAGGGGGGTGGGGGGAGGAATCAAGTGGAGACGCTAACTCGTGTAAAATACTATCCTAAACTATTAAGAGGGCTTACAAACACTGTTGCTGGGATCTTTATAGTCGGAAGATTCAGATCATATTAGTTGATGTTACTAGTGCCCCCTGTAACAAACATTATGCTGCAGGTTATTTTATGAAATGTTATTTCTGTAGAGACATATTGTTGATCCTGCTATAGTTGCCCTTGCTGTACTAGAAGTATCAGTCCTTATAACCTCAATTTCTCTTTCATAAGCTTTGCTCAATAGAAGTAACATGTGAGTCAGCAAGTGTGATGGCAGCAACTCTGGCTAATGGTGGCTTTTGCCCAATCACTGGTGAAAGAGTACTGAGTCCTGAAGCAGTCCGGAACACCTTGAGCTTAATGCATTCCTGTGGCATGTACGACTTCTCAGGGCAGTTTGCCTTCCATGTAAGTAGTTTCCAGATACTAATTATAGCTGACCAGGAAGGTTGATCTGTGAAATTGTTTTTCATGTTTAGGGCTGGCTGTTACTTTGTCTTCATTGACTTAGTTTCTGTTGTTCCTGTGTGTTGTAAAAGTGGCTGTCATACATGGTGTATGTGCCGTGCTTCTGTTTTCTGGCAGTACGTTTCTTATATGTAAGTATTCAGAGATGTACTGTGCCTTACTGTGTTTTCAGCATTTTTGTTTTGGATTTCTTTCGTTTTTCCTCATTGCATATGAGCAAATTTACGATGCTTTGTGAGACCTAAAAGGTTTTGGCTCTCTGAGCTATGGGGTGTGTCATAGGTTGGTTCCTATTGGAAAAAAAAATACATTATCTGGATTGTAAATAAGTAGGTTATTGTATGGCTTTATGGACTGGCTCTTTTGTTTCCTTACTGTTTTTTTTTACCTTCTCCAGTCAAGGTGTTTAATGTATATAGCTTTGTGCTATCTTGTTGCCAACTGTTCATCACAGATACACTTTTGTACGCTTGCTTAGTCAGAATTGTTTCTTAAAATAGATGTGAGTTATCTTTTGCACTGTATTACTGACTCTCTGTGTTACTGGGGGCATATAACCTTATGATCATGTGCCACATCTTGCCACGAGCTGTGCTTTGGGTTATTGTCTATATAAAAGAGGCAAGTAGCAATACTTTCCCAGCTTAAATTACTTTATAGGCCGGCACGTTACAAATGCTGCATGAGAATCCTCAGTCTGATGCTAATGCATTGTGTTACAGCAGTGAAGAAAGTTTGCAGAGGTCAGTAATTCACCGATTATTCCATAGGTTGGTCTTCCTGCAAAGTCTGGAGTCGCCGGTGGGATTCTTCTGGTTGTTCCTAACGTCATGGGCTTGATGTGCTGGTCACCGCCTTTGGACAAGATGGGCAACAGTGTTAAAGGAATTCACTTTTGTCATGTAAGCAGCATTGCCTTTAATGTTTGCTTGGGTTTTGTGGGTTTTCTTGTTATCTTGCAGCTGGTGCTTACTGAGCTTCGGTGTAACTGAATTCAGTAGTGGCAAGACTTGTCTGATCCAAGGGTGGAAGGCCAAGAAGAGATACTTGCATTTTAGTAAGAAATAACACTGTAATTGAGTGAGCATTTAGAAGATGCAAGGCCAAAATCACTTGAGAAATTTGTTGTGGAAAAGCTTTGAAAAGGAGCACTTCATGAAGTAATGGAGGAGCCGGTCTTTTGTATGCTGCGTTAGAAACTGTAGAGCTTGCTTTATAGACCGTTTTTTCCCTCTCTGGTCATAAAGTTAATATTTTCAAAACATTGGAAATGCAACTCTTATTTCATTACAATAAAAGATAAAGATTCCCTTGAAATACTGCTGTTCTGATACGTGGATTTTTGTAAATAATCTGACCTAAAAGGGGTCTTACGTCAGATCCTGTTGTTGGGCAAGCTCTTCCCTTCTTTGTCTCTTGCATTGGGAAGGACTGCAGACAGTCTGTTGATAGAATTAGAAACAGAAGAGATTTTTGTGGAGTACTTTGATAATAAAGATGTTTTGTGGGAGGGGAGAATGTAAAAAAACCCTGTGTCTTTATTTTTATCCTAAAACTCCCTTGTAATACTGATTAAGTAATTGTAAATGGGGGGAAAAGTCTCAGAAAATAACAGTAGTCTGGCTAGAGCCCTATAGGAAATGTAGGGTTATTGGTGAGGTATGAGAGGTTGAAGCCATAACCAGGCTTTTTCTTGTTGGGCTTTTTTTGTTGGTTGGTTGTTGCTTTAAAGTTGTGATAACAGGTAAGCTGCAGCAATGGTGTTAGTTTGGGTAGACTTCAGTTCCTGGGGGTATTGGCAACAGTGTGGGATTTGCAGTAGGCAAGGGTTTAGTTCATGTGGATGAGCAGCAGTTAAAACTTTCCATACCTCTATTTATCTAACACCTGTACCGTTGCAAATTAGTAGGAAGTTACCAATTCTAGCTTACATGCTTTAAAATATTTCATATGAAATAGTCTAGTACTTGATAACTTAAACATACAATCATAGAACGTCAAGTGAAAGATTTACTGTGTTTATTCTGTGTTAGAATGAGACCTAAAAACTGATTGGTCATCATAGCATACAAGTAACTTGATGCAACATTCACTTTTAAAAACACAACAGCATAGCAAAGTTATGTCACTCTCGTATTTCATGTTGTAAGTCAGATGGAATTAAAATCTTGTCACACCTTTCCTTGTTTAATCCTTTTGATTGAATTTAAAAGTTACTAGACTAGCCTGGATTATTCTTCCTGTTCCTTAAGTATAGTTGGAGTAAAAATATATTAAAACAAGTGTTTTGCAAATTGCTATCTGTATTGCAGTACCCAGGAGTTTAAAGGTGCTGTTAGAACTTAATCATACCACTGTATTATGTTCAAATGGCTTTACAGTGATTAGTACTCATTTATTAAATAAGCTTTTGTTATTACTTAAGTTACTGGGCTGTGATGTAAAACACAATTATTAGTATTACAATATCTTATGCATTTGACTGTCATACGCAAATGAATCATGTATGTTCTCTAAATATTTGCAGGATCTGGTTTCTTTGTGCAATTTCCATAACTACGACAATTTGAGACACTTTGCAAAAAAGCTCGATCCTCGCAGAGAAGGTGGTGACCAGCGGGTAAGTTACTCTGTGTGTCCTGTGAGTGTTGCTTGTAGGCATCAGAAGGAATACGGAAAGCTCTCCTCTGAATGCAGAACTGCTCAATGACACATATTGCATCGAAGCTTTCAGATAAAACTAGTTAGTTTCTGTTCCTAGCAGCCGCTTAACCTGGGTGGCCCACACTATCGCAGGGTTTTGTGTAGTAGAATTTCACGCTAGAGTTATCTTCCCATTTCAGGCAGCTCATCTCCCCTGCTAGAGGAAGTATATGATATTGGATACAAGTTGCAAAGAATTCTACTGCTCTGGTTGCCTTTAATAAAGCTTTGACCAGCTGGTGGGTTTAGCCTTTCCGTTCCGTGCTGCAATGCATGAGATGTGTGCCTAGCACTTTCCAGCAGAGAGATCTCTGAGACCCCGTGTCTTGCTGAGAGTCACACAGGCAGTGAATTGAGGTGTTACCTTGCTGTAGGCAAGTGCCTCACACTAAGGAGGTGGTGTAAGCGACCTCTGGGAATGGCCTCAATCCACTCCAGTTGCGCGCACAAAAGCTGACAGTGCAAGGGTGCGAGAGTTAAGTAAAACCTCTTTGCTTTTATTCCCAGTGAGGTTTTACCTAAAGCATGAAGATTTCAGTAGGAGAAGAGACAGTAGAATGATTCTTTTTGCATGTATACATCTAAAAATTACCCAATTTAGAATTCTGTATTTTTTTTTATAACTGGAAAAGAGAAAATAGGAGCTTATGTGGAGCGGTGAAAAACTTGAGTCTGATAGAATTGACTGCAAGTATGGATATTTTTCCTTCAAATACACTAATAAATAATATATGTTGCTTGAACAACTAGCATTCCTTTGGACCAATGGACTATGAGAATCTCCAGCAAGAACTTGCTTTAAAAGAAACAGTATGGAAAAAAGTGTCACCTGAATCAAACGAGGACATCTCCAGAACCGTAGTGTATAGAATGGAAGGTCGGGGAGAGCAAAACTAAACGAATGGGTTCTAGTCTCATTAAATTCTTCATTTTTAAAAACCCTCAAGCATCTCTAGATTTAACTTCGATTTGAATATTGTTTGCCTGGTGTTTCATTTTTATATATACGTTTTGTGTAAATTCTGTATGCTATACCAAAAAGACTGTCAAAAGTTCAAGGGGTGGTGGTTGGCGGTGGAGGGCGGGGGGGGGGATGTGGGGGTAGAATGGGATGGGGAAGCACATGCAAACAAGAAAACCAAAACTGTTAATTAAGTTTTCTAGGTACTTAAAACCGGAATGTTTTCAAAGATATACCACTTTTGTGTATATCTGGGTTTTTTTGGTATATATCAGAGAATTTAAAGTAAATTAACTAGGCAAGAACTTAGGGTGACTCCTCTGATCAGGGTCAGCATGTAAAGATAGAATTTTCATGGAAATATCAAATAGTGTCAGCAAAATACAGCAAATTCATGACTCTTGTTTATTAAATGGAGATAGATTCTGAGTCATGTTGTTACGGTATGCTTTTTCTCTTTTGTTGCTGTTTTACATGAGCTTTCAGAGTGCTTTGAACAGAAATGGATCCTTTGGATATGCCATGCTAGGAAAGATTATATATATTTTTTGATCAGACCTCTAATAATTATTAATGCTAACCAATAAAAAGAGCAATAATGGCTGGGGAAGACTGGGAGAAGTTGGGGAAAAACTCCAAGTTAACAAACGCAGCAGAAGGATTTCTTACCAAACTCTTTAGAGTGTCTTGCTAGCTGCTCGCACTGCCAGCTGGCAGTTATGACTCAGAAGCCTAATAATGCCGCGCTCCACCCTAGAGAGGAATGTAAGCAGTCCTGGGTTTGGAGTGGGAACCAGCCCGGCCACTGGCAGGAAGGATATTCAGAGTAAGGCAGATAGGAAGATAGTGTTAAAACTGTTTACAATTAACTTATATTTTTTGACTGCTAGTGTGCACGCATCTTCCTATACAAGATCAGAGGCTTGATTTACTTACATATGAGCATATTTCTAAAAAGTTATCGTTAGTTGGTACTTCTTAAAATGAATAGTGAGTTTGCACCTCTGGCAGCTTGCTAAAAATGGGGACTTGCATTCTTCTGCAGGCAGCTGTGTCTGGTCGTCTGCATAATTTGATAATTTTGAGGATCTTGAGCGGGGCGTCTCTTGTAATGGTGAATATAAGCTTCGAATAGGCTCATAGGCAATGCTGAACAGAGGGCACAGACTTGCTAAATTCTTGATACTTGTAGCTATTGGATATTTAATGTTGCTAAAAATCTCAAAAAGTTATTCTTATTTTTATAAAGTTTTCCCCTTTAAAAGCTTGCAGATATGTCCCGCCCTTGGTACACAGAATGCAGAGCCCTGTTCAACAGAGCAGTTGAAAACTTGTCCAAATGATGATAGATGGTGTTAGCTGATCAAGTGTTTTAAGAGAGAATGACAGATAATTCCTTAGTAACACCTCCACCCCTTCTCCCTCCCCCAGTCCCACTCCAAACTGGACTCAGACTGAGTTTTATGTAAGGGGAGAGTAAGGTTTTCCTGCCCCCTTTTGTCCCATCAGGATGTTTGTGAATTCAGGAAGATGCACGGAGTAAAGCTGATGTTCTCCAAGAAAGCAAGCTGTTCTTAATTACTCTGTTTAAGTATTGTTAGTTTTGCACAAGCATTTGAAATAAGCTCTGACTAAACCCTGAATAATCTTCATCTAGCGGCGTACTGTCAAAGGATGGGCTTCCTGCCTTTGAGGCCCAGGATTAAAATGTTTAAACAAAACAATACGGAACATCAATTTTCGGTGAATTTGTTCCTGCTGGGATGAAGAGGTTAATCTGTGGCACAGATGTCAGTAATAAATGTCAGCCATAAATTGCTGGATAATACCTGTTTTATAATCTTACCGCTCTTGATGAGGTTAGGTTTGTCAGTGCTTATCTTGAAAATAAAGTAAAATAAGTAAAAGGCAAAGTCTTGAATTTAAGAATCTCACCTGTTTGAGAATTTTACAGTAAAATAGTAGTTACTGAGACATAACTAACACTCAGATCCCGCAAAACTAAGTCTTTACCTGAATTACCCTCCGTTGCAAGAGGGAACATAGCTGTGTCTGTGCTGCTAATGAAAAGTATTTACAGCAATGACATGTTGCTGGTTAAATTACTGATTTAATTAGAAGAGGAAAATGTATGATGCAGGACTTGCTTGATTAAATCAACACACATTATTTTCTGGGGTTTTTTTTAGTACTATTTGAAGCGAATGCTAAAAACATGGTTGATGATGGAAAGTTGCTCCATCTGGGTTTTGACTCGAAAATAAAAGTCTTTAATTGTACACGTTTGTCAGTTGCATACAAAACTTAGGGTAGGGGTGAGTCCTGCGTGGAAGATAGGAAAATAAGGAAACAATGAGATGTTAAGTATGCATAATAAGAATATTTAGGGTACAGCTTACATAATCTTTACTTTAGATCTCTATATATTACAGATCTGTAATATATGCTTTTGAAGCCTGTCTCAGAATTTAAGCCAGTCTCTAGTTAGGAGGAGGGGTCAGGAGGGGACCCTGTTATTTTGAACCCTGCCTCCACTCATGGTTTCTCGTTCCAGGCTGCCATGTCCGCGGGTGGCTCTTGTTCAGGGCAGGGTGGGTGGGCAGCTGGTGCGCACCGTAGCTGGGTCTGCCACCATGACTTACCTGTGCTGGCACTGTGTTTGGGGAGCGGGTCTGCCAGACTGAGGGGAGAGAGGCTAGGCGTTGAATGTTCAGAGTCTGCAACGGTTTTAGTGTTCACCTGTGCTACAGTAATAGCAATTCTTGATATTCAAGCATTTTAGCTGTTTGTTTGTTTTTCTTTGTCGGCATCATTAACATTTCATTAGAAATGTAAATGCTTTTTAAAATTTTATTTTAGCATTTGTGTTGTACTTTTGGCTCAGTTGTTAAGTTACCTGTCTCGTTTCCCATTTTTTCATTTGCATTGTATGTTATTTATGTATCTCAATTTCCAGCATGCTTAATTTTGTATTGTTTAATAAATTTATTTTAAGCTGATTTTATTGTATTTTTTTCTCTTGATGGAGAACAGACTTGTTCAAAGACATTTTTGAGACTGAAGTGAGGTAGTGACGCTCTGTTCTAAACAAGATAAAAGTCCTGGAAAAGTAGGTGGAATAAGCAGACTTAGTTAAACAGCCATTGAAAACCTTCCTAAGATTTCTTAAACATTTCGTACCGTAGTCTATTTATATTTTCTTTCTTGGAACTTTTATCTTGCAAAGTTGAAAGCAAAAATCAAAGTAGCAAAACTTTTCTCACCGTGGCTTTTCTAATAAAAATGTCACGGTGCAGTAGGTGGTTATCGTCACTGAGTACATCTGTGGCTTTGAAGATACTAATTTGGTCTCTTGGAAAATACATGGTGCTGATACCAGTGCCAGGGTGGTAACCAGTATGAAGCGAAAGATACAGTCTGTAATAAATTGCATGTAGTGAGGAAGGTGGTCCAAACCCCACATCCTTGTAGTAGCAGCTGTGGGGTCTGAACAACGGTTTGTCAGATCTGGTTCCTGGCAAAGCACTTGCACTTTGTCACAGGCTTACTTTTTTCTTCCAGTGAAAATTTATTCGAGATACTAAATAGTAGGTGTGTTTATAACGTGATGATTCTGAGGCAAGATCTTGTCCGTACTGAGGATAGCCGTAATCACTAGCTTTTCTGTAGAATGGTTGCAAGCTGCAGTTGTCTGTACTATGTTTTTAAAATTAGCTGTACATCCATGGTACATCTATCAAAAGAGCTCGCTCTCTCAAAGTCATACGGACAAGGAAAGGCAGAAGAGAGGCAGTTACAGAGACACCCATGGGTGAATCATTTTGTCTTTTCCATCTTGGTTTTCATTGTGTGTTGGTGCCCAAAGGACAGCGGGTGGGTAGCGGAAACAAAAAGGCAGTGGCATCAGGGGTTGGGTGGGAGGGGCGACAGAGCATGTTGTATTTCCACTGGTCCTCCCTTGGTCTTGATGCATACATCTCATTGAGGCACGCTAGTTAGCTGCGAGCAAAGTAGCTCATGATGAGCTTCATAATTTACATAGAATGTTTTAGCATCCTAAACACTGCTTGTAATGTTCTACTATTTTGTTTTTTAATTTTGTTTAAATATTTCTGTAGTTTTCTGGTCATGATTCAGAAGAAGCAGTTACTCCAGTGAAAGATGACTAGACTTTTTTTCGGCAGAGTTCTCACTGGGATGAGTAAATACACCTAATCCTTTATCTTTGGTGCAGAGTCTCTGAGGAATTTGAATGTCACTAATGTCCTTAGTACTTGCGGTAGTTGCAAGAAGCTTTAAATCAGGTAGAAATCTAACTAAAGTTTAACTCTTACTTTCTGATCCATGCTTCTTGTCCTGTCTAGAAAACGAATGACTAAGTAGCATGCATAGTGATGTGCTTTTAAAGGATGGGTCACACAAGCTCCCATTTTCCTTAAGGAATCTATGTCCCAGTATGTTGAATGGCTTGTTGCAGTCTAAATTATTAAGGTATCTACTTTGAATCAAGCGTGGTTTCTGACTTACCATTTTTTCCTTCCAAAGAATATTGCTTCCTTTTGGTTTTCATACAAGTGGAGGTTAATTTTACTGTCAGTATCATAACAGTGTTTTGTGCAGATTTCTGAGATCCCCCCAAACACATGGCATTTAACACTCTTTTTTGCAAGCCTTGAGAGTGGCACAGCTCAGTACTTGGTTGGGTCACTTCTGAAAATGCATGTGCATTCCTTCTGCTCCTCACAGGCCTCATGTAATGACTACATCTGAACCTGCAGTTTAGCTAAAGCAGGTCCTGCAAGGAAGCTTAGGCTGGCAGAAGTGTGGTGGTGGCAAGTTTTTTGGTATTTTTTGTTTGCTGGGTGGTTTGGGGGGGGTGGTGTTAGGAGCTTTAAGTAGTTTAAACAAAATTTAATGTAGGTAATAACTCTTACACCCTTCCCATAGGTCACGTATCTGTGGCAAATTCAACTGGACCATGCTGGGTTTTTTTTAAAAAGGGAGAGACTGGTGTGTTTGCACATTGGGAGTGTAATACTGTGGCACCTCAGCACTAAAGCTGATGGGGTAACAAGGTTGAAGGAAGGATGAAGGGAAAAGGAAAGAGCTTCAGAACACTTTTCTGTGCCCAGAAATGTGCCATACTTCCATGTATTTAACTTACCCAGCAGGCATGTGGGGGAGCATATCTCTTCTAAGGTAATGCTTCCTGGTTTGGCTGTGCTCTGATTTTGACTTAGCTGGCACAGAGCTGGTGCCTTCTGTAGAGTCATCCGCGTGCTTGCTGGTACCAGTTACACTTGCGGAAGGCAAAAGCTGGCTTCTGCGTATCTTCTTTCCAGATTCCCTCTGACATCTTTATCTTATCAGTTACAGCAGATAATCTCTGGTTGAGCAGCAGCATTATTTTGTGAGTTATGGGCAGTTGGTAGTGCTTCTCCTGTTACACACCAGTATAGCGTTAATTATTATTTGGTCAGACCTGGAATGAAGTCTGACTTCCGTACCCTTCTATACTTGCACTTCTGTCAACCTGTTTGTCATTATGATTTTTCAGTGCAATTGCCTGAATTTGTTTCTTATTTTTACACTGTTGAATATTCTGAAAATTTGAAGTCATTGTTTTGATAATACCCTGGTCAGATACCTGTTAGTTCCTCTGGGAGGTTCTCTGATGGCTCAGCGCTATTATTAAGTAGGCTTTTCACTTGAGTTGCTGAACAAGTTACCTTTGTGCTGTACCTTTTCTTAAATGGGTTCAGTTTTACCTAGCTGGGTGCAATCATGATAACCTGCCTGTAGGAAGTGCAGGAGATTCCAGTGACTGTAAGCAACCTAACAATGAGACCAGCAGGTTGTTGAGCTTGGGAGGGGTCTCTGGAGATCGTGTAGTCCAACCTCCTGCTCGAAGCAAATGTTAGTTTGGTCATACTGCTCAGAGACTTTGCTGGTCAGATGTTGAAAACCTCCAAGGTTGTGGATGCCAGGTCGTGGCATCTGTACTCTCACTGGGTAACCTGGCCTGGTGCTTTGCCATGTCCATTGCAAACATTTCTTTCCTAACCTCCAGTGGAAATTTGCCCTCACTGCAGCCTGTGATGGTGACTCCTGTTTGTTCAGCTGTACATGATGAGCTTACTGTCACATTGAAGTCCATTGGCCTTCAGAAGTGGGGTAGCTAAAAATGGCTTTAGATCAGCAATAACTAACATTTTCTGACTGGATCCTAATTAAGGGGTTTTTTTAATTATATAATTGAATTTAAAGTGACTTAAGTATATTTAAAACTTGGTAGTCCCTTTATTTTCTGCTAAAGGGTAACAGGCTAAAAGCAAACGTGGTAGTATGTTCCTTGCTGAGGGACAGCATGTTACTATTAGGGGCCCTTGTGATCAGAGCACTTGTTATCAAAACAATGAACTGCCAACACAAGTGGAGTGATAGGAAGAGATAATGTTGCTTGTTTCCTGTTGATGTCATTCACTAGCCCAGCTTTTTCCTCGAGGCAGGCAACTTTATTGTTTGCTCAGGAATTGCTCATTCAATATCAGTTCTTTTTTGACCTGGATTTGGTTTTATCTGCAGCTTTGGCTTTCTGCGTAGCAAGTGCACTTCACACTTCTTTGAAAGGACTTGTCTTTTAAACTTCTCCAACCCCTAATTGTTTCAAGGCAGCTAATTAAAATGCAGTCTTGGTCTGAGAGTAAGAAGTTCTGATCAGATGCCTGTGTGTGTGTTTTACAAAAACCCCCCAACAGCTCGTGCTCCTGCAGAACAGGATTAAGAACTGCAATTGAGGAGTTAAGAAGCAGTCATAGGAGGAGAGGCTAATAAGCCAAGTATGTTTTGCCCCATTTGTCACGGGCTGTTGGGGAATAATATGACCATTCTTAGGGTTTGGAGCTAAAACCATGGAGGAAGATCTGTTTAAGCTAATATTTCTGATGCAGGAAAAGCTGCATATAGTCTAAAATATAGTCTAAAAATTAGAAGAAGGTTTCTAGAAACTTGTTCCTAATAGTTGAGAAACAATTGTCCCAACAGAATAGAGTGCAAATTTGTGGTAGGATTTCCTCTATTCTGCTTTCAGCCTGTGCAGTGTAGTCAGTCCACTGTTTGCACAGTTTCAGTAAATACCTTTCTGAGAACATCCCCCTTTAATTTGGGAATAATTCACGCTCTGACTCTTGTAGCCAAGAGGAAACTGTTGTCCATACATTGTGAACTACCTAGACCGTGGAAAGCAGGCGCATTACTCAGCTGTGTGGATACCCCTGGTAGTCAACAGGTCCTTGAAAAGGCAGACGTTCCTTTGTCCTGCCTGCTTAATACAGCTCGGGTCACTAAAGCACCCATCAGCGTTCTGCTTTATCTCTGTGGCTATGGTTGATCCCAGTCATTTGGTCCCAAATCTTGCAGTTAGTAATGTCTGCATCCACTACTTCAAAGGCTCTGGGTTTTTTCCCTGCATCCAGAGTCAACTGGTCAGTGTTTGTTCCCCTTGTTAAGACTTCTCTGTGTATTCTGTTTGCTTTTTGTTGTCAGAATGGTTGTAGGGTTTATTCTATAAAAGGACAGAGCAGGAGTACAAAAGTCTGTATCATGAGATGTTGCCAACCCTGATTCCTGCAACAGATTTCTGCAAGAATTCCTGCTTTACCATTGTGAAATTTCCAGTCCCTGTTTACTGGCAAAACATCATTGCATTGCTGCAAAGAAATGCTGAAGAAGTTTAATGGCAGCAGAGGGAGTTAAAGCCCTTGAGAATGTTGTTCATTTTGCTCTGAGCTTTGACTTGGATGTGGCAGCAAGGTTCAAGTCTTTCCATTCAGAATACTGATGGCAAATGTGTACCACCTAAAACTGGATATTTTCCTGGTCTTCATCATTGGACTTGAAGGGTAAAAGTCTTTATGCCTTAACTGTTTCACTTGATCTAGTAAACTTTGCATTGGAATAATTTGTCTACCTGCTATTCCTTTTTGTTCCACTCATGGCAAACACTGCAGCAGAAATACCTTTTATCGTCAGGAGAGGGAGATGGGTCAGTTTTTCTCATTAATCCCTCTTGTTAAGTTGCACTTCTCTGGAATTCCCTGATTCATTACAGTTACTCTAATTTGTTTTTCCTTACTAAGACTTCACAGGTTTCTGCTTGCTGTCAGCATTTATGAGTTTGAGAGGTTTTTTTAAAAGAACCCTATGAGTAGGTGGAATCAACCAACTTTAGGTCTTAGGTTGAATGGAAGACGTTTAGGGTTTGTTTTTTTTTTTAACTTCACATCTTTGGGGTTTTGTCAGTGATATGCTTGATTCTGTTGAATCCAAAAGCAAAACCTGTGTTAATTCAGTGATAATGAGCAGGTGGAGCCAAGCATGATCATGCTCATTCTAGTCTAGTCAAGGCAGTTTCGTCCTCGGGTTTCTCTCCTCTTCCCAGTCTTCTGAGCTTCTGAAATCAGCATCGTCACCCCTAAAACAAACGTGTTGGGTATGAAGCAAAGTGTCAGACATCTGTAAGTAACTGTTAGTAAGTAGTACTTGAGATCAGCTACTCTCTACCAGGCTCATTGGCCTGTCTCCAAGCATTCATGTGCACAGTGAGAGAAGCTCTCTAGTCACCATATCATCATCGTGTAAGCCCTGGTAATGCTTCAGCATTACTTACTAAAGGTCTGCTGTGTTGAAAATGTTGGAATCATCTGTGAGTTGTTCAGGGTATCTATGGCAGAACAATATTGGCTGCATCCATCCTAGTACCTCTGCTTAATGTTGGGTACCAGAGTTATGTATGAGGGAATCTTGAGACCTTTTTGTCTTCCAAGCAGACAAAGCAGCCCTTGCCCCAGTGGTGGTACAGGAAAGGAGAAGGCACCTCATCCGTGCACCTCGGACATTTTTACGATACGATGTACTCTTTTCTAGATAAAAATAACTTGACTGCCCTGGTTTGGGTGAGAGGCTTGTGTCCAGGGATTCAGCTAATCTGCGGTTTGTGTGACCCACTCGCCACCTCTGGAGCTCAAGTAAGTTCTGGAGTCAGTAGTGGTGGAGGACTGACTCTTCTGTCTCCGTTGGGGAAGGCAGTGGTGGGAGTGGAGAAACGTGGCCAGCCAGGGCAGCCTTGAGTGGAATAGGCATGGCCTTTCTGAAAGGATCTCAGTTACTGAAGGTAAGTAGGTGTTTCACTTAATCTAGTAAACATTTTTTTTAAGCAATTAATTTTAATGAAATAGTCTTATCTGTAATTTAAATAGAATCAGTTTACTAATACTCTAGGATTAATCAATAGCCCAAACTGTAAATATTAAGTCACTGCAAATTTACAGTGTGTGTTTGTCATGAGCTCAAGTCGCTGCTTTTGTAGCTTGCCATAGAATCACAGAATGGTCTAGGTTGGAAGGGATCCAAGGATTATAGAGTTCCACCCCCCTGCCATGGGCAGGGCCATCAACCTCCAAGCATGACCTAGGTATGGCTGCCCAGGGCCCCATCCAACCTGGCCTTCTTGAAGGAAAGTTCAGCCAGTGCCCTTTTTACAGCCTGTCAGGCACCTGAGCAAAACCAAACATAGTATGAAGTGAGCAGTTTCTTATGTATTCACAAAATATATTGGAAGTATATAGTATTTCAAGTTTCACTTACAAGATGCTGAATGTCATTTATCATTTACAAATTAGAAAAATGAAATTCAGTAACCTCTGAGCATGCAGTGGCTGAGCTCAGTTGCAGAACTGAGCTTAATCCTATCTGCAACTCTTGCTTTGTCTCCATGTGCATTAAAAGATGTTTTGTTAAACAACAAAGCACACAGAGTGTGCATGCCCTGCCTGCTAGGGTTTCAGGTGAATTAGCTTTTTCACAGGTAGAGAGATGTTGTTTTGAGGAAGAACAGTGAGATGGACTCTTTCTAGAACTGTGTGCTCAGTTGATGAGCATCTTATGAGCAAGAGGTTGGGACTGGAAGAGGTGGATTCTGGTTCAGTCTGTCCTCCATAGCTGCAAATGTGATCAGAACAGGTGACCTGCTTCCTGTGTCCCCGTTAGGCTTTTCAAAGCAGAACAGATGGACAAACAGTTATGGTATTGTGCTGACTTGTAGCAAGTACTGTTTTTAGATGCATTTAAGTACCTATATTATCTTCAAGTATTCTGATGAAACAAAAGGCCTTTGGGCAGAGATGGGCAAAGCAAATCAGTATGCTGTAAAATGCAATGCTGATGCTCTAATTTGCAATTTCAGGTGGGCCTAACTCCAGTATTTTGGAATTTCTGCCCAGTCTCCAAAAGCTTTGCATCTGAAGGAAATGTAGAAAAATGGTAGAAATCCATTTGGAACTAGCAGTTGAGGGGGTAGAAAGGCCATCTCTGTTCAGTCTTCACCTCCCTTTTTTTTCTGCAACTCAGCCTATGTGGTGCCCAGTGAAGGAGATGGACGGCTGTTCCCAGGATGACAGAGGGAGTTTCTGATCACTTCTTATACTGGAGTCAAGAGAAAACTTCAGTGAACGTGTTTGGTTTAATTAAATGTTTCTTGTATCCAGCTCTGTGCTTCTCTGGCAGGTACTAGGGCTGAGCTGCCAGTCCAAGCCTGTTTGGATGTTAGTGCTTCTGGGTCTGCGCTGAGCCTAGTCACAGCTCTGCTCTGCCCTCAGACTTGGAAAGGGTCACTTGTAGGACTGTAACATTTCTCTTGTCAAATATGCGCCTCCTCATTTAAAAAAAATACATGAGGTCAGAAGAGGAGATGCCCAGCTTTATCCTAAAAGATTAGATTTGGATTTGAAATAATTTTGAAAGGCGAGTTGCCAGAAGAGAATATTAAAAGTGTGTCAGGATTTTGCCCAGCTTGATATACACTAAAAGAAAAAATAAAAAAATCTGAGGACCGCGTAATTCGTCTTCCTGCTGAGCTGCTCTGTTAGCAGACAGTCACCCTGTCTTACCCAACCTTCTGTCCATCCATCTGGGCCCGAAGGGCAGCTTGATGTGGAGGCTGTCCCAGGGGGCTGCCAGGTTGTAGTGATGCCACTCGCCAAGCTGCTGTGCCCGTCCCAGTCCCGTAGCATGCCCAGCTCCTCTCAGTGGCTGCTGACTGCTGCCACACTCACCTGCACTTTGAGCTAAAACCTCTTTAACGTGCAAAACTGTCCTGCACGTCTGTATGGTTTTTAGTGAAGTAGGAACTCATGAGTAAGCTGTAATACCACCTAAAATAACGTGTTGCTTGCGTTTCAGTGTAATCAGCTCAACTGTGTGGGTGCAGTAAGGCTCTGTGAATAGGTTATGGATCTTTGTTGTGGTTGTTCATGCTATTAACTCATCTGAGTGATTCCAGGCTGGTGGTACTGTGTTGCCATCTGGTATGGCCAAAGGGGAGACCGAGAAGCTCCTCTGTGCGCCTGGGTCAGTGACTGGCCTGAGGCTTTTGCAGGTATAGCAGTGGATGTGTCTATGTGAAAATGCAGGTGCTGGTGTGGCTGCAGCCTGGACACCCCTCACAGGAGAGGCGGCTCTCAGTCTGTACACAAGTCGTGTTGTAACATGGCTGCTGAAAACTGGAAGGCAGGTCCTGAGGAGTGAGTAGGTGTGCTGTCAGTCTTCATTTTCGAGCAGGAGCGCAGGCTGTGTGAGTGCTGTGTAAGTGGTGTTCTCAGTTATTTCCACCAGGCAGGCTCCAGAAATAAACCCCACGGTAGCAGCTTTCAAAGTTCCTGCTCAGCTTTGACTCCAAAAATAAATGCCGTGCCCACTG
Organism: Zapornia atra; assembly: GCA_013400835.1. Classification (NCBI taxonomy): domain Eukaryota; kingdom Metazoa; phylum Chordata; class Aves; order Gruiformes; family Rallidae; genus Zapornia; species Zapornia atra. The sequence goes on along the minus strand of VZTU01027623.1, from coordinate 119,195 downwards.
CAGCTCGTAAAACCAAAGGGGCTGGGTGGGTATCGTCCTGCCAAGGGGAGCTTGCACCATCTAGAGGAAATGGTGGTTGGTGCCTTAGAGAGGGGCTGGAGGAAGAACTGGCAGAATATTGTTTCCTGTGTTAGTTTCAAAACAGGGAAGAACAAATGTTTGCCGACTCTAGAGCTGGTTTTGCTCATTTTTCAAATTACATGAGGAAACAGGGACTATTAGTGCAGGAAACAGGCGAAGGAGGTGGGGGGAAGGTCATGAGGAAGAACAGTCAGCCTCATCTGTATTTTCAGGTATCTCTCTATGCCACGATGTGCGTACACATAAGCATTAACTTCTTCACATATCCTGCTGTTATAGTGGTGTAATGGGAAAATTCTCAAGGAATTCCAACTTTCTAAACTTGTGGTGAGCCCAGTGCTGGTTTGAAGTTGGGGTGAGAGGCCCTGTGGGACACAGTCCCCTTAGCTTCGCTAAGGTATTTTGAGGAACTGTGTTTTCTTATGTGTTAGTGTTCAGTAGAACTATTTTGTGGGTTAATCCAAAGGTTGCTTAGTGCTTTTGTGGGTTGATCATCCCTAGAAATTAGGGGCGGGGCGGGCAGGGCGCAGATCCTTGCCAGGCAAGCTCTGAGACGTCTTCAGAGCCAGCCTTTGTTCTGGCCACACACCTAAACTGGTCTGAACTGGGGTGACTGAAGCACAGCACTTAGTTACGGTGGTGTATCCTGGCAGACTGCTTGCGCTGTGGTGGGGCACGTGGGCACACACAGACCTTCGCGTCTCAGCTGGGAAGCGTAGCTCATGGTAGCAGTGCTGGGAGCTCTCTGCCTGGGCACTCTTAGCCCGGAGCTTCCCCAGCACTGGCACTCAGGGCATCTCCACACCAGTTCTGGTCCTTCATAGGCGCTGGATGTTGGGGGTCTGTCCGTGCTGGACTGAAAACTCGCGGTTTTACTGCAGTGGGAAGGCAGAGTAATACTGTGGTGCTCTGCACAAACCCGTGTTGGTTTTGGCTGGGTATTTGTTTACAGTCTAAGTTTTTACTTTTAAAATTAAATGTTTTACCCTTAGCTCCTAACTTTCACTTTATTTCAGGGGAGACCAAGTAGAAGCTCAGTTGCAAAGATGCCAACTTCACATTGAGGCTTCTTTCCCTGCAGAACGCAGCTTACCTTCGTGCTGAGGAATGGTGTTTTAAAGGAGAGCTGTGTCTGTCTCTCTTAGATTTCAGCAGTGATTTATTTAGTTTTTCCATCAGTAGCCTTGCCAGCGGGCCCTGGAAAGCAGGTTCTAGTTTAGTGCAAATGCAAAAACTCTCTGTTTTTTAAAGTAAGTGATCCTGTATAGTGTCTGAACACGCAGACACCTCCGTTCCTCTCTTGAGATTCACCCCTGGTTTAATTTTGCCCTTTCAGGGACTCCTTGAATTGCAAGTTTAATTTCAAAGTTGAAGCTCCAAACTTTGACTTGAGTCAAAGTTTTGGGGTCTGTTTTGCTTTGTGATTTTGAAACATTAGATGCAGGGAGAAAGGCACCTGTAGGCCATGTTTTGGCACAGTTGAATTATGAGGTCACAGTGTAAAAGCTGGATAGCTGAATCGTTCCGTTTGTGCTCTGTTTTTCTTGTTTTTACAGGCTGACCCCACTGTTTCAGAATTTGTGTTGGTGCCTTAGATTTAAGGAATCTTCTTCCACTGATGCAATAGGTGTCTGAAACCCTGCATTTTTCAGGAGAGCAGGAGGAGCGATTGCTTTTGCTACGCACTCAGACAGCCCTGCTCAGGGGCTCAGCTTTAGAAGCAGCAGAACAGTTGTTACCGTGAAGTCAAATTTCAGTTGATTTGGGGGCTCTCGTTACCTAGCACAGCCCCCCTTCACTCCTGCCTCGCTTGTCAGTACTTGGCTGTTGGCGAAGGGCAGAGGAACAGGAGGACAGCTTTGTGGGAGCCAGTCTCTTCCCAGTATGAAACGTTAATCCTGGTTCACTAGACAAGCGCTCACCTTAGACAGCTTAAAAGTCTATTTTTTGCATTTCAGAGTTAATCCAGCGCTGAGCCGGCTTAGCGGTGCCACGTGGGGCTAACAATGGGCACGGAAGCTCAGCACGTAGGGAGGCAGCTACAGCAGCCTTTGGGCACGGGGTGGGGGAGGTGTGTGGGACCCCTGGGTGAGCGGGACCTCCTGTGGTGTCACCCAAGCTGGGCTGACCTGTAGCAGGCTGAGGAGACACTGCCTAAGAAGAGGTACCGAGCACTTCGTGCTCTTGCCTTCTCCTGGCCGTGGTGATGTGTTGCCAGGATCCGCGGTTTGAAATAACACCTGCCTGAGTTTGGTACGTGGTTATTGTTGTGCCCTGTGGCTGGGGGCTGGGCTGCTGTGCGCCAGGAGGCTCGCTGAGCTGGGACCCGCTCTGAGATCTCCTGGCGTGTCAGGCCTCGGTCACTGTGAGTGGGTGCTGCTAGTCATTAGGGCTGTTCTGGGCTGCGAGAGCTCTGCAGGAGCTGCAGTGTGTATCCTGGGTTGTCGCCATGGCTCTGTGCTGTGCAGGGGAAGGTTTGAAGCTTCATTCCTCAAGCCAGGAGGGCAGGGTTCCCAACAGGAAACATCGCGTCCCATTTTAAGTGCAAAAAATGAGACATGAGGGAAGAGTGTGATGGCTATTTTTCCTCATTTAGCTCTACCATCTCTTCCCCCCCCCCGCCCCTGTTGTGTTTGAAAGTCTCCAGTTAGCACAGAGGAGCTGGTGCACAGTGAAGTTCAGATGTGGCAAAGTGCTTGAGAAACCATACTCATTCAAACAACTTTTTTTCCCCAATATTTCAAACTTTTTGAAGGATAACCCATGTCCTTGTCCCTAAATATCATGTGAAGAGTATTGGAAGGACTGGAGGGGATTGGTTTCTTTATCCTTGTCTGAGTTGCCTTTAGCAGCACCATTGGGAACCATAGGCCTCGACTGTTCTTCGGCCACCTGGAGAAACAGTAACAGGGGGAAGTAATGTTGTTTTAGACTGCAAATTCTGTAATGTTTTCAGAGATATTGGGAGGGGCAAGTGCTCTTGGGAAGCAGGACACAGTAGGAAATTAAAATCCAGATTCGGTGACCTTTTTAGCTAAGAGTTTCTCATGGAATTAATCCAGCTCCAAGCAAAATTAATTTTTTCCAAAGGATTTGTTTTCTTTGCACAGCTGTTTGTTTTTTTTCTTTCCCCGCTGTGCTGGCGTCATTGCAGCAGCAGCAGTGCAGGACAGACAGTCCTGTAGCACCAGGGATGTGTGGGGCAGGTATAGAGCACGGGGCTGGGGGAGGTAGCTGCTCAGCTTGGGTTCCTACCTGAGGTTTGGGTTTGGGCAGGAGGTGCCAGGTGTCACCATGCTTGCCATGAGAGCGTAGCAGTTCACCTCCATCCCTGGGCCTCAGTTTCCTGTCTTGGTGCCAATAGCAGCTTGCTGTCTGTGAAGGGTTTGGAGAGATGCTGCTGGCACCAGAGCTCTGCAGTGAGATGCGTGCTGCTGTTCCACATGAAGAAAGCCCTCTAGACCAGTCGTTGGTGAGATGCGTGATTCTCGTCTCCGTTGGTTACGGGGATGTGCCATCAACCATCATGAGACTAAAGTCTTCTTAAGAAGTCAGGTAGGAAGGGCCATGGTGTTACGAACGATCCCTGAGGCTGTTCCCACGTACCAGCAGAGCCTTTCGTCTTAGTTCATGGTGTTGGAATTCCGCTTGAGATAAGTGACTGCGGCAAATCAGTACTGAAGCTGAGCTTAGGTTTCCATCAGGCCTTTGAGGCTGGCACACCAAGAAACAGGAAACTAACCAAATCCTGCCACGTCGTACCTAAGTGCCGTGGCAGCACGTGCCACAGGCCGGGGGGTGGCAGGGCCTTGTGTTGGGCACACGCTCCCCGACGCGCTGAGGCAGCCTCGGTGTTTGCTGGTGTCACATCTGAGTCCGGCTGCTTGAAGGAGACCTCTCTAAAACTTCTCCTGCAGCCGGGCTTAGGAGATGCTGGCTGTAGCTGCAGTATGTGAGTGTTGGGCCAAGGGTGGCTTTAGCACTCAGCTTTGCTTTGTCGCTTGCAGTGCTTTGCTCTTCCTTTCCTTTCACTGTCTTTTGTCAGCTCATGCTTTGGGGTCACAGAGGTTTATTTTTGGGTCTTTTTCCTTTTGGCCTCCCATGTTTGTCCAACACATCCGCTGCAGCGGAGTGCCTTCCTGCCACCTTGGCCCCGAGAGCTTCCTTCCCTTAACTTCACCTCAGCGTGGTTCTTTGGCAACAACAGGCTTGACTTTTCGTTCCTGTGCCACTCTTGCCCATGGGCTGGCAGAATGGTTGGCTGGACGGCACCTTTGGAGGTCATGGTTGTTGGGCCACCTCCAATGCGAAGCAGGACTCTTGCCAGTATTAGACCGAGTCCGTCAGAGCTTTATCCTGCTGTGCCCGAGACCTCTAACACCCACTGACCTGAAGTGAAAATACGAGGCATGTGGCCTGGGGCTTCTGACCTTTAGTGCTGGGGGACACCGGTGCTCCCGAGGACCCTTCCCTTGCTGGCCTCACCACCTGGCTAACAAGGATTATGCCCCGTGCTTGGGACAGGGCGTTTGGAGAGAACACCTCGTCTCAGCTGAATGTACAGTGCTCTGTGTTTCTGGCAGGGTGAGAAGAGCTGTTCAGTTCCTCTGGCGCAACACCTGAGGGCATTATCTCCTGTCTGACAACAGCGAGTGGTTTTGGGTCTGATATGGCTGTGTGGCCATGTTTGCTTCAGCTCATCAATAGTGAGGAACACAGTCCCTTCGCCTTTTAGTAAATTCTCATGGTGGAGGAGTGCTGTGGAGCAGGAAAAAGCCATGACTGCCAGGCCGATGGTCAGCTTCTTTGCCTGTTTCCAAAAGCAGGGCGAGAACTGTGTGTTCTTCACCACAGGTGACAGGCACACCAGTGCCCGGTGTGGTGTGTGGAAGGCAACAAGCCGCTCGGGGAGGAACTCACTGACGGAGTCTTCCAACACCTAAATTCGTCCCTGTGGCCCACAGCCACATCTGCTGCTCCCGCTGATTCTTGCATCGTGCTGCTTGTGTCCAGCTTAGCAGGCCCTGAGCCGGGGTGGAGCTTTTTAACTTGCTTTTTCCAGGTCTTGCCTGTGCTCCCACCCCCTGGAAGCTCGAGTGAGGTTTTGTGTGGACACAAAGCTGCTGGCAGCGAGTTGTTTGGACAGGGTAACTCTTTTCTCAGAGTAAATGCTGACCTCTTACGTGAGGGGTTAGCAGATGTGCTTTTAGATTGACGGTCTCTTGAGATCTGAGGGATGCTCCTGAAGGTGCTTGTGGAAAGCGCCTATGCTTGTTTTGAATCCAAAGCATATTGTGGATTTTCAGGTTTTAAAACCTTCTGCTTGACCTCACTTTGTTGTTTCTGGCTGTCTTTTGAGGAATTTAGTTTCATACCTTATAAAACTTGCTAATAATTTGGCCTGGCCTGTGCTGGTGATAGCGTAGGGTGTGCTTACAGACTCGAGCTGCATTTTGTCGCTAGCAAATCCAACCTTCGCTCTTCCATAAAATCATTAAAGTCTCAATCAAAACAGGGCCTGGTGGGGTGGTAGGAGGTGTTTCAGGCCTGATGGCTGCACTGTCCCTGTGTTGGTTTCAGCTGGAGTTCATTCCCATCCAGTTTGGGATATGTATTCTGCTGATAATTGTCCTGCGGGATGACAGAAGGATTCTTGGCCCCCGTGACCCTTGGAAAGGTGTTTTTTTTTCTTGGCAGGAAGGAATAAGCGTTATTTGTATTTTATTATTTTAGTACACGTTTGCGCTTCCCAGAAACGTAAAGAAGCTCAGCCAAAAGGGTCAGTTCCCTCTGAAATGGCTTTTCTTAAAAACAGGATGTCCTTTGCACATCCTAGCCTCTGGGAAGGAGAGCGTCCGGCAGCCTGCTGGGTGCCACCAGCCCTCTGGGTGCTACCAGCCCCCTTGGAGGTGTAAAACATAACAAGCAATTGCACTGCTGAGGCTTACCAGAGGCACAGATGTCAGCTCACCATGAAAACGCGCCGGGGTCTCTGCAGCCATCTGTGGGAGACGTGCTTGTGGGCGGTGACGTTGTTTGGTTCTCCTCCTCCTTGCGTGGGAGGTCAGCGCAGCACCAGCCTTCTGCTTTATCTCTGGTACTTGGCTGGTAGTGGCGCCAGCGCTTTGTAGACTGGCTTTAAAAGTGCGCTGGCGTTCAGGAAGTTTGCTGGAGAATGCTGGCAGGTGGCACTTGGAAGCGGCCATGCCGGGTTATGAAAGAAGCTGAGCTGAGATGCTCACATCCATCCATCACGTTGGTGTTTTGGCTCTTGTTCAAACTTTCAGGGTTGTTATAGCCAGGATGTGCTAAAAATGTGCATGGGGTCAAATCACGATATGGTTTCTTCTTAATACAGCTGTGAATAATACCTGTGTTACTTGATCTAAAAAGCTCCTGCTTTTGTCTTCTGCCCTGAAACCTTGCTTTTCTTGTAGCAGTTTGTTACGTGATAGAATTGCCTAAAATTGCTTATTTGAAGAAAGCTTCTGTATTAGATGTATGGGAGGAAAACCTGCGGTAGGAACCAAACCGGTACCGCTGCTTCTCTTCTGCTGACATAGATTGCTCTCAGGATTCGGTATCTCCTCTGTAAGAACAAAACCAGACCAAAAAAAACCCCAAACAGAACCCAAACCACCCCAAAGATCATCTTTTCCAGAATGAGTCGTTCCGACAAGGTGTTTGTGTGAATGGTGCGAAGCGGTGCTGACTCTGTAGTTCCATCCTCGGCGTCAGCGAGAGATCCGGCTCGTCCGTACAGCATGTGCACCGCAGCAGAACAGAAATACTGCCTTTTGCAGTTCTCTTCCTGTCCTTGTGACTTCAGCCTTGAAAAGATGGGCACAGGAGTATCGGCAGCAAAGGAAGCTGGAACAGATTCTTCCAGGCGGGGCCAGGGCGGGGGGTTACGATGAGCAGGTCGGTGGCGTCTGGACTGACCGGCTACACTGGGCTTCTCTGGGTTTTCCCTTTAGCTTCTTTTCTCAAAAAGAAAACAAATAAACTGGCCTTCATCTCTCTCTGTAGGTGAAGTCTGTGATAAATCTGCTGTTTGCTGCCTACACGGGGGATGTGTCTGCGCTCCGGAGGTAAAAATTGGTGCGGGGTTGGGAACAGGAAAGCTGTTGTTGTTGGGAACAGGAAAACTGCCCATGCTGGGGATGTCTGAGCCTTGAATCAGTTCACCCACAAAACAAACCCCCCCAAACCTGGCTGTCCTGAAATCCCGCTGTTTTCCCTGTCTTTGGATCCCTTGTAGCACGGCAGGTAGTCCTAGCTGCATTCTAGCATGCTCAGTCCTGAACCTGCCACCAACAAGCCCGTCTGGAAGACGGGCACTGCGGTCAGAGAGGTTAGGAAATCTAGCTTCGCTTTCCAGGTCTGGAGTGGTACCTGGCGATGCTTGGAGCACATAGAGCAGGAGATGAGATAAATGTATCTATGTGAAAAGAGTCAGTGGCTGGAAGAATGCATGTAGGTCAGCTCTGCTGTGCTGGGCTGGTGTAGCAGGCTGGGGGATCTCTCCCAGTGCCATAATGCTGTTAGGGGCTTTCCAATGCTGAGTCCTTCCTTCCTTCCCGGGTTTCCTCAGCTGGCATGCATTTACTTTGCCTTATATGCCTTAGCTGTCCCTCTTGCGTTTAAGTGAGGCATGCAGACTGTTACAAGCCCTGCAAAGACGTCCCCATTTCATTTTTCCCTTTGTGAGCACTGGGGATCTGAAAGAAAGTTAAGCCCCTGCCTAATTCCTCGAGCTGAAGCAGCCAGGGCCCTTCAGGCCCTCGAGCTGAAGCAGCCAGGGCCCTTGCGTTACAGACGTGCCCTTGCGTTACAAACGTGCCCTTGCACTGCCGCTCCTGGCCTCTTGAGCAGCTGCCTCAGCATTATAGCACAGGGACGCCATTCCTGTGAGCTCTGTAGCTTGATTTAATGATGTAAGTGTTCTCTGTAACCGGGGCTGGGGTTTGGGGCTTTTTTAGGTTTGCTCTCTCAGGAATGGATATGGAACAAAGAGACTACGACTCACGAACAGCCCTGCACGTGGCAGCTGCAGAAGGTAATGTCTCCTCAGCGTCGCTTGCTGTCTGTTGCTGCATGGTGGCCAGGGTTTCTTTGCAGCATCTTTGAGCTCTCTATATGTGTGCCTGCTCTTTAACGCTTTGTGTGTGCGCATATATATATATATAGATATAAAAAAGTACAGGTACACTCACAACACTGCTTTTCCTGCAGGACATGTGGATGTTGTTAAATTTCTACTGGAAGCGTGCAAAGTGAATCCTTTCCCCAAAGACAGGTGAGTAGTTTTACTGCCAGTGCGGAGGAGAGGTGGATGCTCTGAGAGCTCCTCTAGCCCCCTGTGAGGAGAGGTTATCTATCAAACCAGAGCAGAGCACGTTGAGTGGCCAGGAATAAGAAGTCAAACCCGTTCTTTAGGAGCTTAGGCTCAGCTTACAAAGTATTTTCCCAGTTGATGAACTTAGTTTGCGCACTGAATTATTCCCACAGTGTGTAGAGCACTAAATTTTCAGTGCTTTCAGCTCTGTATTTGCATGCTGATCTTAGAAGTGCCATGCTCCTCCTTTTAGGTGGAACAACACTCCCATGGATGAAGCTTTACATTTTGGACACCACGATGTATTTAAAATTCTTCAAGAGTATCAGGTCCAGTACACGCCATCGGAGGATTCCAACAATGGAAAGGAGAACAGAACGGTCCATAAAAACCTGGATGGCTTATTATAATCATCTTCAGCTAGATCCTAAGAAACAAATCACTTACCTATTTAATTGTGGTATACATAAGTAATGAAGAGCGTGTGTGTTTCTATCTGATAGTGGTATATATTTTACAGAAGTCTCTGTTACTTCAGTGTTATGTTACAGGAGTTTCTATACGCACAGGACAAATCCAATCTCTCTCAAAAGAAACAAACCAACTAAGAATCTCCCTCCATAATGTGAGCAATATTACCTCATGCTGCATATAATTGATGTATAAAAATATTTAGCTGTCGTTGGCTTTACTGTGCACTACTTAATTTATTTTTGTGTTCTATGTGAACTCTTGTTCTGTGGTCAGGAATTTTTCTGCTCAGTTTTTGTTTCTATCCCTTCTGTTCGCAGTATGGCCGGGTCGTGCCAGAGCGCTGTCGGGTGTGAGCGTCAGTGAGGATGCAAGAGCTGAGGATGCTGATGTAGATTTGGCTGGGTGTTGTTAAGTGAGGATCTGCACTTACCTTTGGGGGAAAAAAAGAAACCCCGAATAAAACTTTCCACATGACCTCATTTACATCATATAAGTCTCAGAAGAGCACATAGGTGAAAGTTGTCGATGGTCTAGGCTTGTTCTTAGATAGTCTTGTTGGGGAGTCTGTTCTAAGGGTTGTTTGACCAAATGGTGTAGGGGAATGCGCCCCATAACATCAAACGGTGCTTATTGGGGTCTTTTGTGTGTGTGTGTTTCTGTTCCCTTTGTGTCGCACCCCTCCTCTGTCCCTGTTGAGCTGTTGCTCCCTTTCCCTCTCCCTGGGGAGGGGACTGCTGCTGCTCCGTGCTGTCATGTTCCTTGCAGGCCTGTTGTCTCCTCTGGACTGGCAGGTGGCATGCTCGGCAGCTGCACCCAGTGAGGGCAACACAAAAGACAGAGCCCCAAACCAAATACTGTGTGTGAATCTGCCTTGATTTACGCTTGTGCTAAGCAACGTGGGCGGAGCGAAACGGCTTTAAGGAGCATGGAGCCAGCCAAGGTGTGCGTGGAGCAGGAGATAGGGCTGGTTTTGGGGTATGTTCTCCATGCTGCTGTCACGCAGGGAGCAGGGTGTCACGCTGGTGGGATCCTGTTGGTGTGGAACAGGAGCTCAGTGACAGGAGCGCAAGTTGGTGATGCCCCTGGTGGGAGTGGTGGCTAGTGCTGCCATGCCACCGAAGCCACCTTGGCACGTGCCCTATCACTGTGTGCAGAAGCACAGCGCTAGGCCAGTTCTCTGTTCCCGGTTCTGCCGGCACTGAGGCGCGGGAGCCTCGACGGTGAGCAGTCGCTTGAATGTAGGCGTTCCATGTTCCCACAACACCACAGTTGTTGGGCAGAGGTAGGAATTTTAGCACAAGGATTTTAGGCAAGAAATGTTGAGCACATGGAAAGGGAGATTGTCCTTGAGCAGCGTGCATGTGGCTATTTTTGTCTGAGCACACAGTGTACAAGTCATTGATAGATCTCAAAGTTCACATTTTCTGTGTTAGGCACACAAATCCTCCCGAAATAGTGCCCAAATTCTTTCTAGAACAGCCCAAGCACTTTATAAAGGTGATCTGAACCACATTACCCTCCTTTTGCAAATGGGCATTCTGGGGCGTGTAGAGAAGTAACTTGTCAGGAGTGACCCAGTGGGTCGGTAGAGCTGAGAATAAACCCTGCCCAGTTCCCGTACAGCCTCTGGTTGCTGTGCTGCACTGCCTCCCCCTGGGGAGGACAGGTTGCATGGAAAAGTGCTTGATACTCATCACAAGCAGTGGCTGTCCTCACGATGGTGACATCCTTGAAGAGTCTGAAAGTCTAAAGCCCTGAAACAGCGCTTTGAAGCTGGCTAGCGTGGTTATCAAACACTTTTTCTCAAGGATCCTACTGTTCTTAAGCTGGTTTATTGGTTCTTTTTGTTCCCCACCCCCATCCTGTTTTTCCAAAGATCAGCTATTTTTCTGAAGGCTTCTCACATCCTGTCCCAGCTACCTTCGTTCTAAGCAAGAACCAAAACGGCCTCTGGCTCTTTACTGGGCCACACAGGTCACTGAGTAGCGTGAGTCCTCCTCTCTGCTGCACCCTGAGCTGAGCTCCAGCCTCTTTCCTCTGGCACGAGGTCTGTCAGCTTCAGCGCGGAGACGCGTTTTCAGACAGACTCTCGCTGAGTGTTCTGTATCTCGGTGCTGATCAGACCCTCCTGTGTGGTTTCTCTTCCCTCAGCTTCTCAGAAAAATACCTGATTTAGCTTTATCTAACCAAAATTCGCACTGCTCAAACTGTCGGTTTTAAAAGACATCTATATATTATATAAGACACATACTAAAAAAAACCCAAACCAACCAACCAAAAAATAATCATCCCCACACCTAAAAGAAGGATTTGGGCTGAGTGGACGTGGAAGGTCATGGCTGTCCCTAACTGTAACGCTTCCCTGCATCACGCCGCGTGCTTTCAGCCGGCCGTAGCTTCAGTGCGTTTTTGCTGGTCAGTTCTCCTCCTTCCTCCCTGTGAGAAGATGCGTTATCCTGTAGCGTGGGGTTCGGCGGTGCAGCTGTGTAGCCATGGCGTTGTTTATCGGTATAAATATATATGCAGTACATTGGTTTGGCTGTTTTATCATTCACGACACTGACACGTAGATTTTAACCGTAAATAGCTTTTTGGTTCTATCTTATCAAACGCTGACTTTCTTATGCTCCAAAGAGGATTTCCCCCCCACACACACTCCTTTGGTTTTTTTTTTAATGTCATATATGTTTCTTCTGTATCACAACCTAAGATCGTTAAGCTAACTTAATGCTTTGTACTCAGAAATATTGTGATAGTCTTAGCATTAATTAGCCTCTCTCTTTGTGAACAAAATGTATTGTACTGGGTTGGTTTTGGTTTGTTTTGGTTGGTTTTTTTTTGCTTCAGAGCTGGCCTATCAGTGACCGTACTTACTGGCAGCATACTTCTGGTCCTCGTGACTGACCGGGCTGATCTTGACTTTTAGATTCTGTATTGTGGGGAATAGACAGTGATGAATGTATTTCTAGCAGTTTCCCATGAAGGAATCTAAACTTGAGCTGTACTGGTTCTGAAAATGAAAGTTATTTATTTTAAGAAATAAAATCCAGACAGATAGTGTTGCTTTTTACGGCATAATAAATGGAAATACCGAGATGACGATGTCGGTGGTGGAGTGTTTATTGGTTATCTGCGCGACTCCCGTTGAAAGAAGCCTGCAGTCACGGGGAAGGCTGTCCAGGAAGACCTACTGTGGGTCATGCCCGTTGTGCAGAGCTTACAGGAAATCAGAGTGAGTTTATCTGATCTAGCTTCACTTTTGGATCTTGCTTTTTTAAAAGAAAACACTTGTAGAGCCGTCCCCTGCTGCTGGCTGCTTTTTTGTTAATGCTGGGGGTCTGAAGTGGACTGGCCACATCCCCTCAACAGCTGTAGCTTCCTCCTGCCTTTGGTTCCACTGTCTTTCACCTCACCCACAGTTGCTGTCCCCTTACTATTCCTCTGGCTCTGTTTAACAGAAAAGCCCAAGAAGTGTGAGACAACAGATCACGTGACTTAATAGCCCCCAGATTAAAAATAAGACAGTAGTGGGCCAGCTCGCTAGCTCCCAAAGTTTACAGCTGATCAGGCATCCTCATGATCAACTCAAATCCAAAATTCACATGGAGTTTATTGAAGTTTGGTTGGGGAAGAAACACCAGTCAGTGATGTGATACAAGCAATAATAGTAATCATAATAAAAAATACTCTGACCAGCACCTCCAAGAACTCTGTAATGCAGACTGGCCTGCGGCAGTGCCGTGAACTACTGGGCATCTATATGGCCTTAGGCTCCTGAGCTCTGTTTAACCGCACAAACAAGTTCAAGATGAGATGTTCAACTACTGGCAGACACAGCGTCTTTATAAGAAAAGCAGCCAAAACACACAACCAAGGGCACAAGTGTCACTTGACAGTTCCATTTATTTAAAACTACAAAAGAATATTCCACTGGGAGGGGGAACCCAAAACCCACTGTTTCCAGAACCATCTGCCATGTAAAGGCAAAGCTATGAGTAATGCCATCGCTTTCAATCTCACAAGCAGATTTCACCCTGGTTGATAAAACTGAGACACAAAGTTAAGCACACAAAGGGCTGAGTACAGGACATGAGTACAAGGTGTAGCTCAAGAAACAAATACAGGGTGTGTGTTACAATGCAGATACACATTCAGCTGGTTATAGTAAGACAGAAGCAGTAAGTCACTTGTTATGAGGCTCCATGGCACTGCTAGCCTCCCTACGGCAGGGTGCCACAGGTAACTCTGTGTAGCGACGCGCTCTACTTAAATCCAGGTGTTGCATGCCCTAGGTCCTTTAAACTTTCTCTCAGGCCTTTGGAAGGGGCCACATCAGCCTCAACACATGAAACTGAACCAGTTGTTTATTGTCTAAGCAGCAGCTGACGGATTGAGTGCTTCTGAAGGGCAGTGGTGGCTGTGTACCTGAACCTGCTCTGCTTCAGGTGGAAGCATGACTCCATCACTGGAGGACTAAAGGTGGTCGCATACCCCACAGCCGTTACGTGGCACGGATTTACCTTCCCGTGCCTTACCCCCAGCTGCAGAACCGCTTGGCTATCAAAGCCTGTGGAGTCTTGTAGCTGCTCAAATCAACAGTGAAACAGGCGTCCTGCTTCACAGCTCACAATAAAAACGGAGCTCTGCTCCAGCTGTCACAGCCCTGAGGCAGATGTTACTATAACAGACTGGAGTGACCGGACCCGGCAGGTTAAGCAGTGTGAGTAAAACCAAACTCCCCTTGCACCCTGTAAGAGCAGGGTCTCATCTTCTCTGGCAGCGATGCTGGACAGCATGGCTGCAGCCCGAGAGGCTTTCGTCTCGGTTGTACACGTGGGGTTGGAAGCTCAGCACGTGCCAGTGCAGCTCTAAGGTGGTGTCCTGCGTGCTCCCCCAGAGGCAGCTTGCGCCACAGGGCCTACACACCACCACTCTGCCCTAAGAAACAACAATGAAATGCGGGTAATGTTTTTTGGCTTCTGCTCTCTTGGTACAGTAGCCGTGCCCTTGGATGAGATAAAACCAGGACAAGCTTCAGCAGCACGGACTCAGCGTGGCAGCGTCTCTCTTCTCCTTTCTGTGATGCAGGTGAAAATTTAAGGCCATGAAAGTTCTTCAGGAGTAGTAACACGGAAGGCGTGAGCTTTCTGAACAGAACCTCTGCGAAAGAGCTGGCTTTCCTTTGAAGCCGCCTATGTACAGCTGGCTGGTTTAAATGGTAAATTTAACTAACTCCCTCCAACCAAAAGAAGTGTGTTTCTCCCATGGTTAGTGCTGAGGACCTCTCTTCCTCCACTCGAGCACCGTATCTGGCTAACCGGGAATCCGTTAACAAAGAACATCTAAACCGAAAAAGCGCGTGTAAGCAGGCTACCCAGGCCGCTGGTCCTGTCCCCACTAGTTAGAAGTTGCTAGTGGACCTTCAGGTCGAGGATCTGATGAGCTGTGAGGTACCTGGGGCCTTCCCAAAGAACTGAAGTGAGGCACAGCTGCCAAGTCACTGCGGAGCGGGATGTATAAGCTAATCAGCTGTGTTAATGATGCAGTAAAAAGCTGGACCTTTAAGTTGAATACGCCGAACACATCTGCAACAAGAAAAGTATGTGGGAATTAAACCAAGCAAAGCCAGTCTTTGCTAACCACAGAGTGCAATCAGGTCTCCCCAGACAGCACCAGATTCACAGCTCAGGGTCAAACTAACCAGAAGAAAAATGAAAGGGGAAAAAAACCAACGGCCATGCTTTAATTTGAATTTTTTTTTCCTGAAGTACACCCCAAAAGGATAACCCTGCCAACAGGCAGAACCTTGGAGATGTCAGCAGGGCAGCACTTCCAGTCACACCCCCCCACCGCTCCCTCTTGCCCCCCTGGAGAGGAGGGCTTTGCTCTCCTGTTCCTCACCCCATCGCCATCCCCACAAACAAGCGCAAAGAACAACTGACGGCAATCTGAGCCCCATGCCAGACCCCAGCTTCCCCCACGTGCCTGAAGTGTGAGCTTATGCTAAGTGACTGATCTGTGTCTGGAGAGGAGAAAGGCTAAAAAGGAAGTCAGGGCTCAACCCTCCCGCAGGCAGCTGGTTTGCGATGCGTACCACAGTGTCGATCTCTGTTGAGCCCACCATCCGAGACACCTCATAGAACTCTTCAGGAGACATGGGGAGCAGGTTTTCTGGAGACTGGAGCCTGGAAGGGTGGCTGATAGGAGAAAGCAGGGACAAGCTTTCAATAAAGGGAAGGGAAGCAGCTGGGCTACCACGTCTGGCTCCAAGGCTAGAAGGGCCACTGATGAGATCTCTCATGAAGAAGACCAAGCCAACTCGCCACACCTTGCAAAGCCAGCATGGCTTTAAATGAAAACTGGGACTACCCAGTGACCTACAGTCTAATCAGAGCCTAACAAGTCAATCACAGAGTCACAGAATCGTAGGGGTTGGAAGGGACCTCCAGAGATCATCGGGTCCAACCCCCCTGCCAAAGCAGGGTCCCTAGGACAGATCACACAGATAGGCGTCCAGGCAGGTCTTGGATATCTCCAGAGAAGGAGACTCCACAACCCCCCGAGCAGCCTGTTCCAGAACTTGCTTTTCAAGAAATGATTTGCTGGTACAACTGCCTGCAGGTTTCTAGGGTTTCTACCCAAAAATGGTGTTTCAAAGACAGCACTGCATGTATAAGGTGTGATGAGAACCTCAAAGAAAGAGGAAAGATTTGACAGGGGCACCTACAACTTAAATACTATGAAGAGACAAGAACTACAGCTAAAAAGTTATGATTGAGTCCTAGAAATCAAGCATTTGTGTGGAAACTTACACTTCAGAAACAGAGATTAACTCAGTCTTGATGTAGCCATTTCCCTTGGGACCATCCAAATCCATGGGCTCTGGCGCTTCAAGGAGGACAAAAAAAAAAGAAGCTTAATTTTTCTTTTTTTTTGCAAGTTTACTTCATGTTGCCATCTTTTTTCTACCAAAAATAAAGCCTGTGCCCCAGACAACGTGCAGATCTCTCCCCCATGCGTTCTGCAGCACTCTGGGTGATTTGTTCTGTTTTCTCATCACATTTTCCTTTCTGCTGAACTGAGAGTGGGGAGTAAAACCTCCCCTGAAGTCTGGTGCAGCTGTACCAACATAGGCTGCCAGGCCCCCACAGCCCAGGTCAGCCCCTGCAACTCTCAGATGGCGTCAGGGCTCCAGCTCCTGGTGGGAGCCTGTGTCTGAAATACCTCACAGGCTCATGTGAAAGCTGCATTAGAGGGCCAGCAGCTATCCTGGACTCAGGTTTTGACTGGACTAGCTCTGATGTTGTGCCTCTTTAAAAGCAGAGCTCTTCTTAACCTGCTGTTCTTAGGTGCTTGTTCCCACCTCCCGAATGCCAAGGCATTGGCTCCAAGGGCCACCCCTCCCTCCAAGGGCCACCCCTCCCTCCCAGGCCGGGGCGAGAACAAGCCTCACGCTTAGGGGCCATTTATAGCACTCACCCTCCTTGGGCCGGGAGTAGTACTTGCCAAAGGCGTTGTCTTTGGGTATATTTGGGTACAGAAATCTCAGTGGGTTCTCAGGAATGTTTTCAGCTGCCATCACCTTGTAGTTGCGGATGATGTCAGGGAAAGTCACAGCAGAGAGCTCCTTCTTGGTGTATGGCTCTACGGAGTGGAACTGGGGCTCTGGGGAGGAGAGGAACAGCAGCGCCTGAAGGTGCTTCCCAGGCTCTTTCTAAAAGTGCCCGGCAAAGGCGCAGCCTCTTTCCTAACTCCAGAGGCCAGGTGAACACTAGGCTTACCTGGAGGACACCTGCTGTGCTGCAGGTAAATAATGACAGTCAAAGGGAAAGGACAGTGGTTCTGTGGGGTTGGAAGGCACGTGGAGGGGTGGCACCTAGTGATGGCTTTTGGTGTAGTGTGTGTTCAGAGTGACTGGGGTGACTGTCCATGGGGATTAACTGGGGTATTTCATTAACTAATTAAAGTAGCACAACTTTTTCAACCTTCTTCTAAACGGTGTCATTCAAACTCTACTGCTACCTGTTAGGAAGTTGGATCCCCACACACCAGAGCTCTTGTGAACCATAAAGACAGCTAAAGCCACCCTAAATACTCCAAATGCCATCACCCCTCTCCACTCCATTTTTGGGTGGCTCAGCTATGAAAGCAGCAATGAGGACGATGCCATTCAACTACATCCAGCAGTTTCCCTTCCAGCTGCTGCAGGGCACTCATCCAAGTGAAGTGTCCACAGCTGCAGCATCCGGGCAGGTGGGTTGGTTTAAGTGGTGTGATAAGGGAAGAACCCGCATTGGGTAAGGGGGGTGGGGGGAGGGGTTTAGCAGCTTTTAAGGCTCTGGGTTTCCTTCAACATAAGTAGTCTGGCTAACTGGAGGAGTGGTTTTTCATCAGCTACTCTTCAGGAAACAAGAGGAAGGAGAAGTGGTGGAAAATGAAGTAAGTGGCTATTGTTTTACTTGGGGAGAACGTGTGAAGGAGCAAAATGTGTTGGGCTGTGAGTTAAAGGAAGCTCTCTGAGAAAGGAGTGTTAAGCATGGGGTGAAGTGGTGGGAGAGAACAGCAGCATGGAGGCCTGAGTGTGGCTGTGGTGTACTTCTCCTGGGAGAACAAGCTCTGATGATGAGGTGATGAGGGTCTGGAGGGGGGTGTAGGTGTGCATGTCTCCTCTGAGAGAGAGAGAGGTGGAGGGGTGGCCTAGTTGGTTTGCTCTCAACAAGCTTCCAGGGCAGCAGCAGTACCTGGGAAGTGTTATGGTATGAGCATTGAAGGGCTGTAAGCTGCCCTTTGGTAATCCTGTGTGGTTTATGGACTGTACCAAATGAGGTGTGTGTCTGCTATGGCTTGTGGCCCACTGCTTATAAGGGTAGGGACTGCTACTGTGGTTTGTTGTGTTGGATCTTGGTGTGGAAGAGCACAAGGACTTCTTGTTCTGGTGTAAGCTTATATTTCTGACAACAAAGGTCTTCTCTGTTACTGACTTACCACTTGGAGATCCTTCCACCCAAGTGAAGGTGATTGCTCCCTCTCTGCTGCTTTCACTGAATCTTAATAAAAATGTTCCTGGGCTCTGGTCCTTCAGCAGCACACGTTCTTTCTCCTTACTGATGAATCCCATGATGCAGCTGTTATGTTGAACAGAAAAAGCTAAGGTTAGTCCTCAACGTAACATCTAAGCTGTCCTGGGCCAGCTAGGAAAGCTAAAAAGCAATCATACAGGTGGATGAGCTGTTAGGCTGGTGTGATGTCAACCCCTGGGTACGTTGTGCTCAGCAAATGTCACTGTGTAGGCAGGGAGGCCAGTGTGGTAGCGTAAGGAATGGGTGCTAGGGAGGGAGCTGTGCTGGCCAGCATTCAGGCATAAACCTGGTTAAACCCTAGCTGTTGGCTGCTTTGGTCTGTGGTTTGTCTCTTTTTTTAAAGGTTGGACTTTCTTTGCAGTGCTGCTTATTCCTCAAAATAATTAATAATGAAGTTACAAGTACTGCTCAGAAAGCACTGCTGCTGCCCTTCTGTGCACTGTGTTAGGGAGGGTGCCTCTTGCACAAAAACTACCAAACCATCACGATTTTGCTTAGAGATTTTAGGTACTTGTGTAAGCTGCCCTGTTTTAAGGGTTTGTGGAGTTTTTTGGTTGATCTCTGTGGTTTTGGTGGGGTTTTTTACCTGGCTTGCTTTAGGTAAAAAAATCTGGTAGCAAGTGCACTCTGTAGAAAGGCAAGTGTTCTTGAGGCTGTAATACTTATTCTTTTGTATAAGAGGTTTTTTCCCTTTTTGCCTTTTTGAAAATACAAAGACCTGTGACCATCCAACAAAGCCAGCTGAGAGGGGGAAAAACTGGTGGTACTCAAACCCTGAGTGTAATCAAAGCCAGAGATTAACTTGCACCTTTTTCTTCCTGTGAAACCCTAAGGTTGTGGTTTAGCCACATGGGTATGTTAACTGGTTTACTAAAGTAGTATTAAAGGGCAAATGGGACCAGCTTTCCATCTGGTAGAGCCTTAGTACCTAATAATACACTCTTAAGATCAGCAAAGATGACTTTCTGGATTCTTTCACAGGCAGAAGCGCAGCCGGGCTGCTCCCACCTGGAGGGGCTCACAGATAAGGTTTGCTTGAGGGAAAGTTTTCTGTTGGGTGTGTAAAGATGGATGATCACTTTATGGCTTTGTGGTACTTCAGCCTCCCCTGTCAAACACAAGAGAGGCTCTGTTATAGTGTGTGACTTAAATAGAACAGCTCAGTCATAGGATGCTTTTGCTTAAAAGCAGTTGCCTCATCACAGGTTTCCTTATTTGCCTCAGACTTTCTGGGGGTTTTTGGGTCCAAAACTTCTGCACAAACAACCTTGCAGCCTGAGGGTGCAGCTGCTAGCTGAAATGAAAGGTCTGAGGCACTGGCCATGTCAATCTTAACTTTACTCAGGTCTTACCCATCATTCCAGAGACACAGGAGGTGTTTCTTGATAAGCTCCAGGATTCCCTCAATCCACAGCCAAAAGGGAAAATTCTTATCATTTATATTTTCCTGAAATTCAGAATATGGAAAGGCATGGGTGAGGGGGGAGAACAGGGGTAACTTAACAGGAGCTTCATTAAGCAGAGGAAGCAAGCTCTCAATCCTGCCAACACCTGCTTGTTCTTGCAATTTTCTCTCCCTTTTCCTTCTCACCATCCCCATATTCTCTTATGACTTTCTCCCTTTCTGTTTCTCTACTCCAGAAGGACAGAAACTATTAGGAATGAGGCACGTGTTGAATCAAAAGGCACGGGACAGTGGGAGAGGGATGCTTGCCTGAGCCTACAGCACCCACAGATGTGTGTGATCAATCTCC
Organism: Zapornia atra; assembly: GCA_013400835.1. Classification (NCBI taxonomy): domain Eukaryota; kingdom Metazoa; phylum Chordata; class Aves; order Gruiformes; family Rallidae; genus Zapornia; species Zapornia atra. The sequence continues at coordinate 99,468 of VZTU01027623.1, read as the reverse complement.
TCCCATGCAGCAATCCCAGTCTATGGACAGAGAAAAGGCTGGTTTCTGCCTGGGCACTGTCCTTACTGGAGCCTACAGCCAGGCTGGTTGGCAGAACAGCGTAGGGATGCTTTCTGTCCAGACTCCGATTTCAATCCCTTGTGAGACCTGTATAAATGATCTTCAGTGTTTTCAGGTCACTGGAGCTTTGCTCTTGCCCTGGAGTCTGTCCCCATCTGCTGTCATCTCCTGCTTACCTATGCCAGCTTGGGGTCTAAAGCCAAAGTGCAGAGTTCTCCTGCCCTGCTGCAGGCAGGGTTATGACAGCTCATGTGTGACCTTCTGCCATCGTGCTGACCCTCTTGTCTGCCCTGTGCTAATCCTCGCTCTAATCCAGTTGTCCCTGGTCTGGTAAGTGTCCTTTGCTATGACAGATGAATTGGTCACCTTGCTGGGGTTTTTGATGCTTTCTGTGATGGTTAATGAGAACTACTAATAGCAGTTGTGTTCATAATAATGAAGATGCTGTGTTTAAAAGGTGTTTTTCTCTACTACCTGGCTGAACCTACTCCTTGCTATTACAAGCCTCTTCCCTTCTCCTGCTGCTATTACAGCCTCACCACTAAAACCTCCAACAGCCATTTAAGTAAATCAGAGTATGCTGCTGAAAAAGAAAGCACCTTAGAGGAGAAAAACATCCCAAACAAAGCACCCACCCAAAAATCCCTGTTCTGCCCTGGCTTTTTAAAGTGTGCCTGTACCTTGCAGAATCTTGTCCAAGGAATGAGGCCATCATGAGATCCTCCGCTCGTTGGCCCTGTGCAGAACAGTGACAAGTACTTAGGCTGGGGAAAAAAGTACTTCTAGCATGGAGTTTCTCAGTGCTTAGGTACAGCTCTGAGCTGTTTGACTAAGAAAGAAAAGAAATGGAAGGTTATGGTGTGTCCCAGCCAGCGCAGGGAGGGCGCAGAGCTCCTCTCTGGAGGAGCTCGCTGCGCGGCCTTGTGCAACGGGGGCAACTTCCTCCTGACGCTCTCCACACAGTGCCTCACTTGCTGCTTGCCAGCTTCAAAATCCTTCCAGGAAGGAGACTGAGGTCTTGCACATATCTTCTCTGACAAAATGGGAAACCTGCAGCCCAGAAGCTTTTCTGTAGGCACCCAGCAGACCCCACATCATCTTTCTGAGATCAAGCACTTTTCTGCTTCAATCCTGGTGACTCTTGTAGGATATTGCCCCAGAAACTTCTGGCTCCCAGGGCTGCCCCAACCAAAGACTCATCTCGCTCCTGTTGCAATCACTTCCCCACTTGCCTTATTTTCTTGTCAACAGGGTTTCATAACCACAGCAAAGAAAATCCCATGCTGTGGCTACAGTAGCTAGAGCTTTGCAGACCCTGACTGTCTTTGGAGCCAAATTCTTTCCATTACAGATCATGCTATGGCTTTCAATAAAGTCAGGGATCTGCTGCTTTTCCCTCTCATATCTCCAAAAACAGATTGGGGCAGGGAGATTTTCTGATACTTCAGCCCCAGAGTCTGCCAACTTTCACATCACAAAAGCAGCAGATGAGTTGTATCCTGGCAGCCCATAGACCCCCTTGTACTATGGGATCCTGTGTGTATTGCCTTCAGCAACCTGGATTTTTTTAGTAGTAAAATACTTCTAGCTGTAGAGGTGAGAGTTAAATAGCATTCCTACTTGGAGTTTGACAAAATCCCTGAAGATCTGAACTGCAGACTGACCACAGAAACAGGTCAGTGGTCACCTTCCCTTCCTAATGGTTAACCACACTAATAAAAATTAATCTCCTTGCAGAATTCCAAAAAGTAACCTATTAAATCAGTGAGCTTTCTGTCCCATCTAATGACCTGGGGATGGTAGAGGAAGGGCATGAGAGACCAGAATGCTGTACTTGACCCCCAGACCCTACTTTTGTCAAATTCCTTTAAATACAAATGCTTCCTGAAACTCCTGGTTAGTGGAATATACTGAACTAACAGCATTTTAACTACAGCCTACTATGCAGACCTGGTGGCTGTGTCAAGTGCCCTGCCTGTGAGGCAAACTGACAGGGAGTTAGGAAGACAAAATCCAGGGCTGGTTAGGCTATTATGAAGGGCTTTTGTCTGGGATACATTCTACTTGATACCACTTAATAGTTTCAGAGTGTTTGCACTTTGATATTGTGTTTAAACAGATAAACACCCCCACCCTCCAGACTGGGGGCATGAAGTTACAATTAATGGAGGTGGCTTTTTGGGGGGTTGTTTTTAAATCCAAGAAACAGCCACCTCAAACACTGACTGAACGTGTTGGTTCAGCAGCCCTGCTCTGCCCTGCCCTGCCCCAACAGGCAGAGCTCCAAAGCTACAGCCGCAGGCTTGGTCATGGCCTGACTATCGCTTCCAAGCTCTGCTGTGCTGGGAACTGGGAAAGGCTTTGCTGCTCCAAAGTGGTGGTGTACGACTGAAAAGGTGCTGGAGGAAGTGAAGACTGAAAGCAGGCTGTAGAAAGGAATCAGCTTCAATTGAAACAGGCCACCTGCTTGTTCAGTAGAACCGAAAGGTTTAAGGAGATGGAAGGGGAGGCCATACCAAGTAGCTTCTCTCCCAGCATGCTCAGTTGGTCTGCATTAAGTCCTCTCTTCGTTACAGAGGAAAACTGCCAGCTCAGAACTTCAGAAAGCTTAGACCACTTTGCATAAGGTGGATTCAGAAAGAAGGACAAGTTCTAGAATGGAAGGGGAAAAAATACAATCTAGGGTTAGTCAGCATTAACTCTGGAATGTGACTTGAACTTACAAACTGTACTGCCAAAACAAAACACAGACTTAAGGATGGATGTCAGATTGAGACAGCTCAGGAATAGCAGGCTGCTATCCTGATGTGTGCTCTTTACTGGGAAAAGCAATCTCTGGGCCTGTCCTTTGGACATGTCACCTCCCAGTGGATAGAATTCCTGTATTAGTGAAGTGCCCTGTACTTGAACTCTCAGATGTTTATTTAGCTGCTGTGTGCTTTATATAGCCAATAAAGTGCATAATGCCCTCACCTGGGCTTCAACCCTTGCTTTGTTTAGGATAGGTAAGTATGTCACTGTGTGTCTCTTCACTGAGTTATCTGCATGGGAAAAAGGCAGAAGCCACAAGTATACAGACAGTGCCTGAAAGTTACACACTATTTATTTCTGATATAACTTTGGGAACTGTGGAGGCTCCTCCTGCACATACACAGAAGCTGGGTGTGGGGGCTGATTGGTTTGGTGTTTGTGGCTTTTAAATACCTTGGGATCAGTAGACAGCATGTTGAACCATAAGATAGAAGCCCATCCACTCGGAAGCTGGCTCACATTAGAGATCACCACAATGGGAAGGGACGTGGTCTGAAAGGGACAGAGAAGGAAAGGTGTCAGGTTATCCTGTACCCCTGCTGCAGCTGTCCTCTAGATCACCCATACAGATGTTTCCATTGCAATTCCTGCTTGTGTGGTCTGAACTCCTTCACTGGAGCTTGTAGGTAGGGGAGAAAGTGTCAGCATGATGCAGTACTCGCAAGACTTGGGTGACTTTACTTTTTCCCCTCAGATAAAGACTTCCAGTAGTGTCAGTTATTACAGCACTGATAGCAGCAGAGTTCTTGGCATGCTGCTTCTGAAATAAATGGGAACTGATACCTAGAAAGCTTAAAACACAGGGCTGGTTTACCAGAGGTTTGAATGCTCCCTCACTATATGCATGTATACAGAGATGTTGTAAAGTCAGTCATATATTTTGAAATAACTACCAGTGGAGTATATCTGAGTAATTTAAAAAAACTTTTGGACTGTCAGTATGAGTGATGTACAGAAATGTAAGTTGTTCATCCAAGACATACCTCTAAGTCTATTACCAAGCCAGGCTGGCACAGCTGTGTCTCAAAGCTCAGAGAGTGAAGCTCTTCTGTTACGATAAGAGGCCCCTTGAAAGAGGGGAAAAAAGGCAGTTAAAACCCCCAAACAATAAAACCTTTCAGGGACTGAAAATTTGTTTGGGGACAAGGCAAGGGATTTATCGTGGAGGGTGGGGGGAAACAACCTTTTCTATCCAAGGTTACTTGCTGTGGACATCAGAAATGGCTTACAGGTCAAAGTCAAGTGACAGCTGCCTGTTAGACTGGGTACTTCCTAGGCACATTTTTGGTTCCTCCCCCAAAGCCACGTAAAAGAAGTCTGCTCTTCCCAGAAACACCTGCTAAAGCTAGGTGCCAGTGAGCACCATTCTGGCAGTAGTTCCCACGTGTAGCCACGTCCTACAGGGATCAGTTCTCAAAACCCTGAACTCCTCTCCTATTGATAGGTCACCCTGTTTTGTCATGGTGTTGAGCAGAGTGTTGTCTTCAATGCCTGAATGCCTCTTTAGTGCCATGCAGAAGCTTCATGGGTGAGGTGAGTGCTGCTTACCTCATTTGTTCTTCCTGCATTTTTCTGCTCTTTCAGTTGCTGCAAATGAACAAAAACCCCTTGTCACTCATTTACCTTGGCCACAAAGAAAAATAAGGGATGCAAATTTTTGCACGCTCTAGTTGCTCAACTGTGTGCAAGCTTGCTGCACTAGTACTGCCTCCTCTTTGGTTCTAAGATGTGGAAGCCAATGGATTACCCTATAGGTAACATTCTCTTATAAGCATTAATCTGTGAAATCAGATATTACACCCTTTTGATGTAACACCTTTACAAGAACAGAAAGGGTGTGAAATCAGGAAGGATCAGATGAAATACTGGCTTATCAAAGACCCCCTCTGAACTGGACAATAAACTCCAGGCAGAGTCTGTTCTAGACAATGGAGACTTCCACATTCACAGGTTCAGGGCTTACAGCCTTTCTTTTCTTGGTTCTATCCTTACAATCAGCACATCAGGTGCTGTGTAGTCTGCTGAAGGACTGCATTTCTTGTAGCTGCCTCCTCCTAGGCAATTCTCCTCCAGCTTCAATGCACTTTATGCATCTCCAAACTTCCCTGCCTATAGGCCTTCCTCTGAAAGGCCCATGATAGCACTTCTAGGCTTCCTTTTCTCCTCCAAAGAACTCAGTGCAACATAAGCTGTATAGCAGCAAATACTGCTTTGCCTTTCTGGCCCTGTTTCAGCAACAAAGGCAAATATTCAAACAGAATAAATATTATGGAAAGAACAACAAAAAAAATGCCCTGTGATTCCCAGTTCCTCTTATGTAAAAATAAACTATGATTTCAATAACAAAAGCAATTTGTCTCCTTCCTAGCACAACCCCTACCCACACAACAGAATGGATGTGTTGATAGAAGAAAAAACAAATCCCCTACCAAGTGCCTGAATTCTGCTGCTAGGCTTCCATTAGTAGACTCTTCCATGTTCATTACTTTTGTGTTGGTGCCCAGAATATTAAATTTCCTGAACCTTCACAAAAAGAGAGAGAGGAGAGGAGTGTCCCATATTCACGTAGAGAAGAACCCACTATTAATACATCAAACTGTAGGGACACGTACCCTTTGACCGAGTTCTTCTCAGTTACATCTCTGTCAAAAGAAGACAAAAATGACATTTTTTTCAAAGGCTTTGCCACAGACAGAAATAATTTTTGTTCTATTCACTGACTGAGAACCAGTACAGTGCTTCTGTGAGATCTTCAGTGCAATGGGGGCAGCTGGTTCAAGCAGGTAAAATCTTGTGCTACGCAGGCTATCTTGTACTGAGACTTAAATTTTGCTATGGGCCCTCCATAACCAAAGCAAGTCCTCTCTTTCACTGCACAGGCTGTACCTCTGCCTCTGAGGGGGAAAATATATAGTAGCCATTCTAAATCGGCTTACAACTTGTTGAATGAATTGTTGCATCACTTGAATCAGTTTTCCCTCCACTCAAGATTTTAGAGTTACATTCTATCTAGTACTCTTCCCAAACCCTCGGGGCCCACATCCATGTAAGAACGCCTTTTCCTTTCCCTCATTTCATGCCTGTTTCTGGACCCCAGAGCTGTTCCAAGTGAACAGAATGCCACTTAAAGACTCAAATGTGGAGATGAAAACCCATCTACTTAAAAGCTGAGCCTCCTTTCCTGACCCTCCAGCCTCTCTTGTTAATTTGGAGAGGCTGTCCCATTTCTCTGCCTCCCCTTTAAAGCAAGTGCAGAGGCCTTCGGTGCTTTGTGGCATGTGTTTAAGGGCAGAGTGGGACTTGGAGCAAGGGTGTGGGTAAAAGAAAGGGATGATGTACCTGCTGACATGAAGAGCCAGCCTGCTCCTGGCCACCTCACCACTTAAAACATGCCTGCCTTTTGGATTTCTGAGCACAGGGGCTGCTTACCATTAGTGTGCATAGGGATGAGAAAAATGCAACGTACTTATCAAATAAAACTTTGACTTTCAAGTTGTAGTTCAGTTCCTGCAATTTCACCAGCAATCTGGAAAGAGAAAGTTGTTTAGTTTTGCAATTGCAGCTGCTTATAAAAGACAGGTTCTCCTTGCACTGCTCATCACAGGTGTATCTAAGCTGTGCAACTCAGGGCTATGTGCAGGCTTTAAGCTTGCTCCAGGTAAGATGTCATGCTTGTGGTGACAGGATGAATTTGCAAGGTCTGTAGACACTGATCCCAGGTCCTGATTTAGGGAGAAAACTAGATGGGCTGATGAGTTCTTCCACATGACAAAGTGGTCCACATGAGTTCTGATGTGGGGTTTTTTATACTCAGTACCTCCTGCTTCTTTCCGGTAAAGGGCAAAAGCTAAATGCAAGTTAAACTGTGCTGGAAGACATCCCCTGGCACAGTGCTTTCCTCCTCCTGACCTGAGCACTTCAGCTCCCGGGTAAGACTTGCAATGCTCTCTGAGCTGCAGGAAGCCCATGGCATGAAAGGCTTACCACAAAACAAGATTGGGGGGGAGGGGAAAACATACCTCAGCTTTACAGTGAACTGTACTCCTGTCTTCAGAACTAACGGCCGCTGAGGGTGCGTTGGCATGCAAGGCTGCCGCTCTACCACGAAGGAGCTACGGAAAGAGCAGGTTAAAGGCAATTTCATTTATCAGTGCTGTCTTCAAACAGTGAGAACTTGCATTAAGAAGTGGCCTTCAAAAGAAGGGTGATTTCCCACTAGTACTGCATCCTTTCTTCACTCTGTTTTGATCTGCCCAGGGGTCTGCATGTGGGTTTTTTCACTTGCGGTATTTCTAGTGCTGTTGATACAAGTGTAAAGTGACTAGAGGGTTGGCTCTTCCTGAATACTGATGGCTTTAGGAGGGAAGAGTGCTACATCTAACTTCCCTGAACTTAAACAGCACCTAAAAGCTGTGATGTAACCAGCATAATCCAAGTGAGGAACTTTTCCTTTGCCAGTGCTTGCTAAATTCTCACTGTTACGGCATGGTGAGACAGTGCTGTGTAACAACACCTGCCCAAGAGCTGGATAAGCTGGCTGGGGCTTTGAGGCCTGGCTAACCACATAAACCAGTCTCCTGAGGCTAACCTGTGCTGATGCATACAAAACTGCTACTGTCTTGGGCACCTTTTGTGTAGCACTGTGCAGTGTAGACATTGGTTCTGAGTTGTACTGTTGCAGAGTCCTAGTCTAGTGTGGAGACTTTTCCTTCCACTATACTCCTAGCTGAGAGATCTCAGCAGCAGCTTAGTGAAGCAGCAGCCAGACAGCTCTTCCTCACTGCCTTCACTTCATGGAAAGCAGTTACTGCGCTTTCCAAGTTAAGATCAGTGGCCAAAGCATTTGAATAGGACTCTGGAGCTCTGGGTTCTTGCTGCCCATAACAGGGTGTTACCTACTTTATCTAAGACCCTGCTCCTACCTGCCAGTTTCAGGTCTTCTGCAAGCATGAATTTTTTGTCTGTTGCATGGTTACAGAATGGAACCCTGATCTTATGTGGTTACAGTAACTTGCATCACAGAGATGGTACAGAGATATGGCTGGCTCCCCTGTGCTGGAGACAAAGAGGATGCATCCAGAGGCAAAGTGCTGGAGAATCTAGTGTGTATTTACCTTAAGTATGGCTTGGCGTGGATAGCTTCTTGCCTCTATTTACCTGACCTTTGCAGGGCTGAAGCTTAAAGCAAGAAATGGACTAAGAGCCCAGGAGCTTGACCCTGCAACCCATGTGTACTGTGAAGCAGTGGCTACCACAAACCCTCTCCATGGGCCTAAGCCTGTGGAAACCTGGATAGGGTATATCTTAACAACGGTCATTTAGTCCAATGCTTGTGACAAACTTGGGAAAACCTCAGAAAATGCCAGGTTAGCACACAGGGAATCCTGAGGGAACAGAAGGAATGGTGCCCTCCATCCACTTGTTCACGCAAACACAAAGACCCTTGTCTGTTACCTCTGTATCAGTTGTTTGAAAAGACTGTGTGTTCGGTCCTGCAGAACCTGTTTGTTCTTTGTGATGGGATCAGGGTCGTAAGTAAACTTCTGCTCCAGCTCCTCAAGCTTCTTGAGCTGCTGGCGAACCTGCTGTAGACTTTCAGCAACAATGGTGAACCTAAAATTACATGGTCTTATTACTTTCAGCTTGGTGTTTTTGGATAGCAATACTGCTGAGACACCAGTCAGGTGACTGTCCCCAAGGGCCAGGCAGTGCACTCAGAACACTTCTTGCTACTTGGAAGTGTGGTGAGGTAACAAAATCAATTAAATGTAGTTAAGCTGTGAGAGAATGAAAATGTGCAATATAACTAACTGGTATATTCTGCAGATCTGGTGTTCCTTCATAACATGCTTCAAGCTCCTGGTCTTGACTGGAGACTTACCAGCTCTGTAGCTGGTCAAGGCAGGCGTTGGGTGGGCCACCAATACATGCAGTCTGCTGCCTGTGCTTCCACTCCACCAGCTCCTCGTTAATAAGAGCACTCTGCGTGTGCTCTGTGGTGTTCAGCAGCTGTACTATCTTGTTCACCACTTCCTACAGAGAAAATGAAGGATACTCTGTTTATTAAAATTACTTTGCACATTAAAAACAAAGTGCTGCTTTAGCTAATGCTATCTGTCTTGCAAAACTCTGCAAGGCCCTCAAAGTAATAGCTTGTCAACAGAGGATGTCTCCTAAAACATCTGCTGCTCTTTAGCTGGAGTGTTTGTTAGTGAGTAGAGAAACAATGCCTGGTCAGTACTGCTGAATTCTAAAGAGCCAGGTCTCACGTTCCCATGTCCCAGGGGTGTCTCTGGGATCACCCAGCACTTGCTGTAGATTTCAGCACTGCAATGGGAGCGAGCCCATTAACTCTAACGGAGCTGTTTTTGAGGAAAACATGCCCATGGATATGATGCTTTTCCCTTTCACTGTTCTTTTAGCTTTACCTGATGGTTTTGTAAAGGCTGCCAGAGAACTGCTGACAGAGTCTAGTTAGACTTTCAGTCAGGGTGGAAAGAATGAAGCCTTAGTTCAAGCTGATGCTTCATATAATTTGTTGTGCCAAGCCAATGAACACGTGTTCAAAATGGAAGTGCTGTTGTCTTCTGAAAGAAAACGAGAGTGCTACCTTTCTCTTGAGGTCAAGTGACAAAAACATCTTGTTGAGATTCATCTGCTCCTTCTTATATTCCTCCTGGGACACACTGTTGGACTCGTGCTCTGTAAAATAAGTCCGGATTGTGGAGGTGAGGCTGGAGGGGTGCAACAGGTCATGCTGTTGTGAGAACAGGGAAGTACAGGTGGAGGAAACCCTGTGGGGAACAGGGGACCTGCCTGGCTGATGTCAAGTGACAGATACCTTCCCAAGGGAGGAAATATTTGAATCCTAGGTTTTTCTTGCAATCCCTCCTCCCTTCCTCCTCAAAGGACAGAGGCTACACTTAAAAGCACTAATGCAAGGAAAAGCTCCTATCCCAGTGAAGTGAGGCATGAGTCAGATTTGCTTTTTTAGCAAGAACACAAGTTAAAATGGTGAATATATTGTGTAAAGATACACACAGAGCAACTTGTTCTCATGATGACTTCAGACTTGAATCACTCAATTACTTCACCTGGCAACAGAGGGTGTCTGTTTGAGGGAGGGTGTTTACAATCTCCTGAGTGTAACCCAGCAGCTAGATCCTATGTGGTGGTCTGAGCTACTCTACCTCTGCTGCCTACTGACCTTAAGTCAGAGGCTCCTGCCTGCCTCACAGAAGTAGCACCTGCCCCCAAGTGCAAAGAGCAAGACTGTGCCTCAGTGCTCCCCTTGGTATCTTCCAAACATGTCCCTCTTCTGAGGGACAGTCAACTGCCAATCTGTGTTGGAAACTGAAGCCTTTTCTAGACCCAAGTCAGAGACACAGGTCTATAGAATGAAACCAGTGTGGGCTACAGCTGCAGGCACTTCCCTTGCTACGCAAGGGCTTCCAGAGCTCGATGCAGGGAAGGTGTCTGAGATACCAGCTGGCAGAGAGGTGTGTAAAATTACTTGATGGTTGAATGGTCACAGAGTCTATAGGGCTTGCCACTTCTGGTAGCAAAGGGATGTAAATGACAAAGGACCCTTATAATTGAGGTTCTCTCTCTTCCTGTGAAAACTGACACATGTGGAGAATGTGTTTTTTAGGAATTCAGGTTCCAGCATAAAGCAGAATGAATAAGAGGGGCATAATCAGTAAGTTTGGCTATGCCTCTTGAGGATTAAGTTCATGACACAGGACAGCAAAATGTAGTCTTGGGAACTACATGCAATATGGTATGTCCTTGGTTAAATTACCTCTGTTCTGCAAGGTTTTGCACTTAAAGTCATACTCATCTTGCATATCCTCTAAGGTCTTGATGTCTTGTTCCACATCCTATGAAACACAAATGAAAGTGGCCACAATTATTCAGTGCTTTCACTTAATGCAAGACTTCTGATTAGGAGCTGCCTGGCACTAGCCATTTACAGGGACAAAGTCCAGTATTACAGCAATGCCTTTTCATGGAACTCCCGAACAGGAAGTAGTCCTAAACTTAATGGCCTTCTAGTCATCCTCTGTTCCTCTTCTCAGCTAACTAACAGCTGTTAACTATAAGAAATGGGAAAGCCATCATTGTCTAGCCATGTAAGCTTACCAAAGTCAGGAGAACCTAGGCTCCAGTGGAAAAGCTTGGAACAGTGCCCTGCATTTTAAACAGACTTTAGAATTCTTAAGTATTGCTTGCAGATAAGCTTTCTGTCACAATGGTATTTAAGACACAAAACATCTATATGGTAACTGAAAGTCTATCTTCCAATTAACAAAATGGTCACCACATGATTGCTTAAGAGCTCTTCCTCAGTTGCTAGTATTTCAGAGGGGTAGAACACTTTTGCTAAAACTCAAGCACAAGAAGCTTCATCTTGCTAAATCAGTCAAATCCCAATGTGCACTACAGTGCTGCTGGCAATGATCACTTTCTATTTTCAGGCACTAGTGCTATTTGCAAATAAAACTGCTACTTTATTTTTACTTGTTTTAGTGTTATTTTAGGTACTGAAAGCTTTTCAGCTCGTATGAACTGAGGGACACCACCTTAAATCATTACGCTGTACTTACTATAACACTGTTTTTCACAGTCTTCACTTTTGCATCAAGCTCCTTCTGTTTGTCCAGCATCCCAATCACAGTGTTCTGTACATTCCCCACTTCCATCTGAAGGGGCAAGCAGAACAACAAAAGTCAAACCAGAGTGACCCATGACAGCAAATACTTTTCTCATTAATCTAAGTCAGTGGCTTGTGTTGGCAAATGGCTCCAAGCATGGGTTGGACTTCATTTTATATTATAAAATCTGAATACAATTTTTTCAGAGCAAGTGAGCTTTGCAAGAGATGAGGTGGAAGGGTGGGGGGGTG
>VZTU01027623.1:64956-80457 GCA_013400835.1 Zapornia atra | reverse complement strand
CGCCGGAGTAGCCGCACTGCCATCCCCGGCCGCCACCCACCGCACGCACTTACTCGCAGGACGAGGCAGTACTCCAGCTCCGCGGCGCGATCCTCGCTGGTGCCCAGAAATACCCCTGGAGCCGGCGAGCGTGGAGGGGCTAGCTGCAGGGCCAATCGGAGCCCGGCCTGCCACCTCCCCGGCCAATGGGCGTGCCGTAGTGTCGGGGTGCCCCGCCCACAGGCGCTTGCCTTCCCCTGGGGGAGGCGGGGTATTCCCGGCGCAGCGTTCCCCCCTCCGCTGTTCAGCCCTCGTCCAGCCGCCCCCCCGCCCGCAGGCTGGAGACGAGATCGACGCGCCTGTACCGCGCAGCGAGTCCCGCGTGTTAAGGCGAGGCAGTGGCAGGGACAGCATGAGGCCTGGCCCCGGGGGCAAGCCGCCGTGTTTGTGGGGCGGCGCCGGGAGCTGGGCAGCCTCGGAGCCCTGGGAGGGTGTGAAGGACCGGGCGGCTGCCGCGGAGGCGCTGAAAGATGTGCAGGAGGCGTAGACGGGCGAGAGAAAGCTGGGGCTGCCGTGTGGGAGCCCCGCGGGTGCCCTGCGGCCGGCGAGCCGCGCCGGCCAGCGAGGACCGGCCCGGGGAAGCCGCGGTAGGGTTGGCTCTGCCCTCGCACCGTGTCCTGGCCCGGGCATAGCGCGCAGGCGCGGCGGGGGGAGGAGTATGAGGTGGGAACAGCCGCGGCACGTGACTTCGAGGAAACGCGGCGGGGAACCAGAAAAGGCCGGCTGAGGGGAAGACGAAAGTGAAAGCCGAGCGGCCTCGCCACGCCTCCCCCGCCTCCCCGCCTTCCCCTGGCCCTCACCTCTGCCCGCGAAGCGGAGAGGGGCCAGTCACCCGGGCGCTGGGACGACGGGCCGGCCCGGCTTGGCTGTCCGTTGCCCTCCCCACTCACCGGGCTGTGAAGCGGCTCTGAGCTGTGAGCGGCAGCCCCAGGAGCTCTGCGGGTTAGGGCTGGCTTTGTCCAGAGACGTTTCTTTCTTAACGCTGCACCTTCCCCCATCCAGAATGCTGGCCGCCAAGCCATAGCTCCCAGCGCAAGCCTACGAGCAATAAAAGCTGCTCCTGCAAAGATTCTTCCCGGGATGCCTAGCAGCAGCCTCTATGATTTAAAGCTCAGGGCTCTCCTAGCCCAGGGAAATAGCTATTGCTGGCTGCCTTTCAATAAGGCAGCCCCCATCCGAAATGTTACATGTCCAGCAATCACTCCCCAAACAGTCCCCGTCGCAGGAAGACCCCTCATTGGTGAAGTGCTGGGCCGCTGCGGTGCCAGATGGACTCTGGAAGGCACCAGTGGGGTGCAGAAGGCTGTGGAGGCAGGAAGGCACCCAAGGGGCCCAGGAGCATGGGTGGGTTAGTGTATGGGCTGTAACCCAGGCTTCCACCCGAGGCACAGGAGCTTCAGGACCACTTACGAGCTGTGTGCAGCCAAGCATTTTCTTCCTTCCCAGCGTTTCATTGTTGAGAATGCTTTTCCTGTGCGGGCAGCATCCTTCCCTCCAGCCCAGCTTGCTTTCAGCAGCCTGACACACCAGGGCATGTTTGCTGTGGTCTGGACCCGGGCAGTCTCATTTGTTCTTGCCTCCCCTATCAAGTGTCAACAAAGTCAGGGCCTCTTTGCAGGTCTCCAGGACGCGTGGATCCCTTTCCCTATTGGTTTTATCCCTGTTGCTCCTCAGGTGGAGGAGGTAAACCTCTGTTTGCAGGAGACACAAGTATGTAGAAGGTCTGTTTGGTAAACTTCATAGGGTGGAATGCTACTGAGCAGCGGATACAAATGTGGCTATAAATAAAACCTATAGTAGAAGGCAACTGAGGAGTTTTTACATTTGTATAATTCAAACTGTTAGCGATGCAGCAGGACACAAAGCACAGCACAATGATGTGATCCTCACACCATCACCCTCCCTGTTTTTTTTTTCCACCTTGCAGCCACTGCAAAACAGTGAAAGCATAAGGGCAGTTGGTAAAAGTACTTAAAAGTAGATGTGTTGTTTCTTCTGGCAGTATGTGGGGCATCCCTTTCAGTGAGTTCCTGCCTGCTGTCTTCCTAGAGAACTGTATTTCTACTCACTGCAGCAGAAGGACAAAAGCTCTCACTTCTTTTATAAAAGACTTGGGTTGCCTATGTTCATCTTAAAAAAAAAAAAACCCAACAAAACCAAAACCCAAAAAACCAAGACTGTTTCTTTAAAGCAACAAATTGAAGTCTTGTGCCTTTCAATTAAATGTTAAACCTCCCCCTTGCGAAATCTGTTTTAAAACAATAGCAGAAACCGTAACGCCCAAACATAATCCACAGTGCTCTTCAGTAACACAAAGTATTTTGTGTTCAAATCAAGGCTTCAGAGTTGTCAACTGAACAGCTGCACTGCATGGGGAGTAGCGTGGAAGGAGAGAGAAGGTTGATTTATGTGCCACCTTTTTTTAGAGTACTACTTAAATGATCAAAAGTATAGGGTACCCCCATTTTGGCTGCATTAAGACTTTGAGAACAGCTTAGACAGAAAAGGCATGCAATAGCTGATGCGAGGTGAAAGTTACATTTACTACTTGTTGTTCAGGCTTGAGCTCAACTGAAAGGTGGCAAGGCTCTATTTCATCTTGGAAAAACTTCCCAAAAGGTCAGGCTTCCAGCTTTAACCCAAAATCAGTTTTTATTCATATCCATCATATAAATAAGAGATGTTGCCAAAGTATATACATAACTGCTCTTGTTGTTCTGGAACATTATTTATACACGATGCTTACTGAGAGAAAATGACTATGTGCATACAATCACTGTAATGAACAGATGTGTTCGTTTGTTTCAGATCTGTATCACAGAAGTATCTCTACTCTTTCCATTTGCTTGCTTTCAACTATCCTCAGTACGTGTGAGAGAAGTAAGAAAGGAGAAATGAAAGTAAAATCCAGGTCTTACTGATCCAAGGAGGTTCTGTTTTCATGTCTAACTTGTACCTACTCGAGAAGAGCATGAGGTGCAAACGTGGCTTGAGTGGCCATGTGTGTGCTTTAACCCTATGTTCTGCAGGCAGAAATGAAATCTGGAATGAGCTTGTGTGCACAGAGTGCAGCGGCCTTGGAATCCACTGTTTAAAATCTCTGCTAAGAGAGTAACAGGGTTCATTTATTTGAAGGGGGCAGGGGGGAGGACAATAAAACCAAAGAACCCAAACCCACCACTCAACGGTGCCTGAAAAAAAATAGTATTCAAAACCAGCAATTTTCCACTTTTATCAAAACTAGTTACTCTGCTTACTGAGTGAGTCGCTGACAGGTACCAGCACAAACTGCCTGCTGGCCAGCAAATGCCGCAGCTCTTCAGAAACTGTGGTTGAAAGCTGTGCTCCCCAGCCTGTGTCTCCCAGGCAGAATCACGGTCTGTGGCTTCCTGACGAGGGGGAGCGAAGGGCCAGGTGCAGATCTCTTTGGTGACCAGTGATAAAACCCGAGGGACCCGTATGAAGCTGTGACATGAGAGGTTTAGGTTGGATATTAGGAAGAGGCTCTTGAGAGGGTGGTCAGGCACTTGAACAGGCTCACTAGGGAAGTGGTCACAGCACTCAGCCTTACTGAGTTCAAGAAGCATCTTGATAATGTGCTCAGTCCCATGTTCTGACTTGGCTGGCCCTGTGTGGAGCCAGGAGTCGGACTTGATGATCCTTACGGGTCCCTTCCATCTCAGTATATTCTATCATTGTATCCAGCTCTGTCAGATCAGGATTTATTTTTTCCTTTGGAGCCTTTCTGACGACACTCTGCTGTAGTACCCGAGTGCTTTCTGCACAAATAGATTTACTTCTGCAACTCTTTTGTGAGAGGGCTAAGTTTTACTAGCCCTCTCTTCCAGTAGCGAAATTGAGACAGCATTTTTGACACCACAAGTGGCATCTGTTTCCTTTCCAGGAAACTCCCTCCTTTTCCCAGCCTTGCCTGCCTGCCTTCCACAGTTTCTGCTGTGCTGGCAGACAAAAATCTGTACTGAAAGAGTTCATCTTTGGAAAACAAGCAAACCCTGGACACCTATGACACATTTGAACTCAGAAGGATGAGAATCTTTGCTTTAAAATAGCAGCTAAGTCAATAGCATACAAGATGATTATTAATCGGAAACCTTTTAACATCATCATAAATCATAATTGCCCCAAACACATTAATGTCTTGAGTTATCCTTATGTGCTGCTCTCAGAAGCAAACCATTTTGTTATACTCTCGCATTTACAATTGTGACTTCAAGAATGACATCGTAATAGTTTCCAGGAAATGCTGATTTACAAAGATGATGGGGGAAGGGGGGGAGCAAGTTACTCTATCTTTAATTCTTTAATCCATCCGGTGCTTAGATGATTACTAGTTTTTCCAGTATGCCAACTTCAGTCAGTTGAGTACGGGGAGCTCAGCTAGAAGGAAAGGAGGAGAAAGTTAGTCTGGCACAGTTGCTGCTCTTCACTCACAAATCCCCACAGATCAAACGTTTTCCCAGCTCAAGGAAACAGTGGCCTCACTTTGTCTAACACCAACTGGTGAGGATCTGAGGATCCTGCTTCCAGTTCTTTACAAAATACAGGTGTGCCCATTAGGAAACGCTGCATGGGGAACAGTTGCAGTAAGTGATACACATTTTTATATGAACTTTTGGTTCTGGCAGCCTATGGATATGTATAGCAGGGTTCTTGCTGGAGTCTGTTTTCCCAGTGGGTTGGGGAATCTGGAGATAGGGAAAACAGAAGGGAATTCAGCAAGACTGCAGAAAGCGTACCTTGCTGAGACTGAGGTATAGGATACTTTGCTCTTGTTCTCTGTATCTCTCAGGGTGCTTTTTATTGGCACCTCGTGGAGGAAGAGTGTTGCTCTAATAACGCAGATTGTCTCCTTCCTGAACTTAGCCAGCTCTTCCCCAGAGTAAATGATATTGTGTGATTTTGGAATGTTGAAGAAAACACCTCCATGTTTTCCTCATTCCCATTTAGCAACATAAATAGAATGGATAAAGGAAGGAGATCTTACAAATTTTTTGCAAAACTATTTTTTCCTCTAATTTCTAGCAGAACTTGAAAACGTTTCTATTGAGAGCCTCTAGAAATCCACGTGCCATCCAGCAACACTGGACCACTTCTCCAGTACCCTTAAAAACTGCAGTATGATTGTATTTGACTTTCACAGTTCGTTGCCGAGCACATTCTTTCCATGTGATTGCGACCGCGAAAGGCATTGACGGTCACAGCCGGTTTGGAAGCTCTGGACAGGGCTGGCTTGAGGATTGCTGTGAATGCTAAAAGGAATCAGAGACATTTGCAGCCTGATCCTAAACGAAAGTGAAGCCAACTATGCTTTTCACTGCCAAACTTTGGGAAACACATCTGTTGTTCACAAGAGCAGTTTAGGAGGTCAGAACTGGTCTTATGTGTATAAACAAAACGAGAAATGAGTGGAAAGATGGTTTGGACTGGGTGTAGCAGGTTTTAACGCAGAGTTTTCCTTCAGGCTGCCATTTCAGTTTTAGCTGAAGAACTAAATTTTCATGAGCGCTATCAGAGCGAAAGGTGAGGTAAAAAAAGACAGCGTGTTCTTGAACAGATTGTCACCTCAGCGTACACTAAAGAACCCCCTGTATATGAGGTTTAACTGTGCTTCCAGTCATTGACAGTCAGGATTTTGCTTTAATGCTGTTCTGCTTGTGGGTGAGGACGAGTGCTTGCAGAGAGAGATCTGACAGGGAGTTGACAGGCTTTTAAATACATAACCATTTTAAGGTCATAAATCATTGAGCATATGTAAACTATGAGCTGGTATTAAAAAGGAGGTTTTCTTTTAAAGCTGGTGAAGGCAAACCACTGCTGTGTTTCCTGATAGAAGTCTCCTGGACAAATCTCCAGGGTGTATACATCACTATGCTAAGTACTCCATGCCACAGTTGATCCAGAACACAATTTCTAGTCAGCAAGTAAAAGAGGAAAGAAAATACTTCTAGTAGGACACTGGTACACTGTTTCCCCAACCTTTCTATGTACTTAGTATTAGTTTTATTTGCTAAAAATGTTTTGCTTGCCTCTGTAAATTTCTCCCATTGGTACTCCATGTAGAAACTTGCAGCACTGAAAAGTTTTGCAAGATTCCTGAATTGGAAATTTTTATGTTCCCTGTGCAGCTTCCCTGAGCAAGCCAAGTCCTTTGTACTATCTACAGCACTCGTGTCACTGTTATGTACTTGTCAGCATAAAGACTTTGTTTCTGTAAGAACCCGGAGGTCTTTTGATTCTGACATCCATGGCCACTGTGTCAGACAGTTTCACCTAACGCAGTGCTTCCGAGTATCCTTGCAGCGTCCTGTCCTAGTTAGAATAGGAAACATCTGCACCATTGTTTTGGAATGTAATACAGCAAGTGATGAAAGAGGTGTAATTTCTTCAAAACTGTACAAGTAGCATGCTTATAACCAGCATCTGTTGTACACATCCCTCTAGCTTAGTATTAACTTATGTATAGAAAAGTTTACAACATACGGCAGTTTCGATCACTGTGGGACTCAGGTGTTCTCTCAGCACAGCATAAACACTTGGAGACATTGGAAGAAGATCTGATGGAGAATGTGGATCTGTAGAATCATTTAAGCTTAAAAAACAAAAACAAAATACACAAGAATAATCTTAAAAGCAACCTAAATCCCTCTAACTTGATGCATAGCAGTGGAGTATGGTGGATGCTTAGTAAGTTTGTTAAGCCTGTGCACAGAATCACAGAACATTAGGAGTTGGAAGGGACCTCAAAAGATCATCTAGCCCAATCCTCTGCCAGAGCAGGGTCACCTAGACTAAATCACACAGGAACGCGTCCAGGCTTGCTGGTAGCCCTGTAAGCCCGTGCCAGCACCTGGTACACGTTTAAAAATGTAGGAGGTAGGACCAAGTGAAGAAAGAATTAAAGTTATATTAATCAGGATGAAGACAGAATGAACCTGGCATTAATCAGCTGCTGGAGAGGAAAAGGAGACAGCAAAAGATAAGTTGATTGGAATATCGTAAATTCTGTACTCAATTGTTATAAAGGTTTTGCCATGTGGATGAGAAAAGCACTGTAGAAGTGAAGTTCTTTACCTCCCTTTCTTGTCTTTAGCAGTCCTTGGCCAAATAAAAACATGCAATGTGTTGCTATCCCAAACTGTGTGAATGGGGTAAGGGAAGCAGGGAAAACTTAAATGGCATGTAAATGTAATGAAAACAACACTTGGAGTGTAATATGTTTGTTAAGGGTACTTACATCTTGGAGACTGGGATAAATACAGAAGGAACGTAACCTTTGCCTCCTCCATCTGAGGGCTTTGAGACTAACAAGAAATGTTAGAGATATTAAATATTACCTAGTAATTTTCGTATTCATTTGAAATATTATGCTCTAAGCACTGCAGACCATAATATACAAAAAAAAGTTATGCTTAAATAAGCAGCCATAGAAATGAGGGGGACTGTGGAGATTAGTCTTTGAGTTCCCATCTTAGTCACATAATTGACTTGTGCTCCCATGACATGAATCGCCATGAATCGGACTATAATACAGCAGATGATGGAAGAGATCTCCTTAGGGCATCAAAAGCAAATATGCTGTAACTCTACAAGCTTGGTTCTTCTCAAACTCAACATTTCAGTTCTGCAAATGCTTGTGTGGACCTCAGGCTCTACAGATAATTCAGCAACATCTTCTGCATGAGATTAGACATATGCATCGTGTTTTAAATGTCCATCAAATTAAAATGAAGAGGAAAAACTATTCGTAGCCTCCCAATATTTTTGAGTAGTGTAAGAATTTGAACTTGGGTGGAATTGTAACCTTTTATACTGATAGCCCAGAAAAAATGTGTTTCTTAAGGAATGTGTCTTAAAAAAACTCCAAGGCTTTCTTAAGAGCAAGAGAGTGAGTTTGATCTAAAGATAGTCTGTTTATTTGGCCAAGAAAGAACATGGGCCTGAGCGTATCTGTAGCCATTCTTCACTAGCCCTTTTGTATTTTCCAGTGCAGTTGGTAGGGGTTATACTGCTGGAAAAAAGCAGGTCTTCCAAGCTGTTTGGAGAAAAAACTACATTTCCTTGAAATTAAAGAAACAGCATGCTGCCATGTAACACTTATGAAGCTGATAAGCAGGGTGACTTTTCAGTTTCACCTCCTTTGAACGCCTGAGCACCAGTCAAGAAAAAAATCCCTTTTTATTTTTTTTACTCTTTCTACTCTGAGATCTGTTTTTCAGTTTCTTTCAAATATTGTTGTCATCACCTCTAATGTACCCTCTAAGACTGGGGATTTGTTTACAAAATGAGTCTGTCTAAATGACAGATCTGTTAAATCGTTCTCTTGAAGATGCCGATTAAAGAAGGAATCTTAATCTGTTCCCTTCTTCCTCCCCCCCTCCCCTTCCTCAAACTGCCTGTTGACGTTGCAACTCTGCAGAAAGGGTAAATACAGAAATGGAGCCCAACCTTCATTTGGCTGACAGCTGTAGTGTTTGCCAAAGGCCTTATCTTTGGGAATGTCTGGATACAGGTACTTCAGAGGGTTTTCAGGAACGTTGTCAGCCATAATAACTTTGTAATCGCGCAGTATGTCGGCGAAAGGCAGTGCAGATAAGCGGCCTTTGTTATAGGGTTCCACCGAATGAAATGTTACATCTCCTGTGAAAATACAAAGGCATCATAACTGCTGATAACTGGCTGATCAGCATCTGCACTCGGAGTGTGGCGTTGCCTTTCTATTGCAGTTAGTGCTGGGGTGCTGTAAGGCATGGGTATATCTTTCCAGATATGCTTTCTGCATGTTTGGAAACAAATTTTAAAGCCTGCAGTAAGCAGGTACCACTCCTAATGAACTTACATAGTTAATATAAAGAACTGAGGAGGTAGACTTCCAGTTTGTCTGTGGGTTAGTAAGTACGATGCTTGAATCTTGCAAACATGATTATCAGGATGTGATACATGTGAATTTTACTTTCAAACTAAAGAAAGTATGGGTCCTGTATTAGGGGTGTGTTGTAGAGTTTGACATTTATGTTGATATTTAAAAAAAAAATTATACTTACCATTTTCTAACTGATCCACCCAAGTAAAGGTAATTCCACCCAGATTGCTTTCACTAAACCTTAATAAAAACGTTCCTGGTGTCTTGTCTTTGAGCAGGATTCGTTCCTTCTCTTTGCTTACAAATCCCATTATGTACCTGGAGAGTAACAGGAAATCACAGGTTTACTTTTGGATAAAAAAACTAGTCTTCAATTTGTGCAATGCATCTGGCCTAGCTTTTTACAGGTGTTCAAAGTCTGGCTGCAAAAGCTTTAGAAGGTCTTGAAACTATGATGAAAGCTTCCTGTGACTTGCACACGGCGTACGGCAATGAGCTGAATGCACTATGAGGCATGATAAGCTTTATTGCAGTACTTGTCTGAACACTGACAGAACTGATGAACAGATCTAAACCTGCATTTCCAGGAGACTCAACCATGCCCCCTTTGGGCAGCAATTTCCAGAAGTTAGAAATGGGAAGAGGCAGGCAGGAGTATTAAACTCTTTGCAGCTTCTCTTCTGCATAGCTAGAACTGAAATTAGTAAGGAAAAAGGACAAAGCAGGGAGAGATCAGGATATAGCTGTTTCCATGTTGCTCACCCGTCAATCCAAAGAGGAAGAATGTGTTTTTTAATTAAGTCCAGGATAGCTTCAAGCCAAACCCAAAAGGTAAACGACTTGCCAGGCAAATGTTCCTAATGGTGAAAAAAAACCAAAACCAACAAACCAACACAAGAAGTCGCAGACACAAAAAAAAATGTCACAGAAGAGATTTGTCAAAGTGGTGTTACCCACCATCCACATGACATGGTGCGCTCTGTTTCTTAAGAATCGTCTAGTTTTGGTCAAGCAAGAATAACAAACTTAGCCTGCTGTTTCAAGTAATGGGTCTCAGCCTGACATTAGAACACTTGATTTTGAAAATGTGCTTTGGAAGCATTTAATTTTTCACACACACACAAAATATCACATCTATTGTTTCTTCTGGGCTATGAAATGACATTTTGTGAGAAATGGCGATGAGAAAGTCAAACTTCCTCCCAAGGTTCTCCCTGCGTTTAAATGATGCAGTTGATATGAATAAAAGGGGTTTACCCTTCTTTCTCAGTAACTGTTCTGTTCCTCATCAAACACAATGAATGTATCAACTGACTTGAAATAATTTAGGTCACAGCTGAGCATAGGAAAAGCTTGCTATATGCTGTATGAAAAATGTATGCTTTGATAGCACAATCGATTGAGTGTTTACAGAGATATTTAGGGCCCAGACTAATGGCAGTTTCTGGTCTCTGCAGCCATGTAACTAAGTAGATCTCTTAGTCCAAGCTTTAAACTTCTAGAAATACTATTTTCCTATTTAAATTTTTATAGTGGATGTGATTGTGCTGGGCTTTTGCTCCCCACATATGGCAAATGGGAATCGGTAGCATCAGAGAGACAGCTAGGGCACGTGTGTGGGCCGGAGGAGAGAGAAGAGTCTCGTTGGACTTTTGCAAACATACCTTGCAGAACTTTGCCCAGGACAGTTGATAATCATTGTAACTGACTTGTTGTCCTGAGGGGAAAAAAAAAAAACCAGACCGCAAATGGTGAGTCTGTTTTTCTGTAGCTTTGAAATAAATACACAGTATGATATCTGTACACTTGGGATGGGGGTTGGAGTGGGACTGAGGGGGACGTGCTGAAGGGCTGTAGATCAGTTTTTCTGTATCCTTTTAAAGCAGTCGATTAATTATTTTTTTATCATCTGCCTAACGTAGTCTGAGGCTTTGTTTCTGCAACGCTGTGTGCTCAGTTTCAGTTCTTAGCCAGTGTTAACTTCTCTCAGCCTTCACTTTATCTTAGGCTTCCATATTTTAAGACAATTTTTTTTTTCATTTTTTTCTGTGATTCGTGCTGATTTACAATGGCACCTCTCAACCCCTCTACCTCCACTAAGCAAGAAAGCTCCAAGAAATCATCAGAAAAGGTGACTGCTGTCCAGGGAAATCAGACTTTGCTTCCCAACTTTGAAAGCAATAGAAGTAAAGATTTCCACAACCCCCCGCTCCCCAGTCTTTGACAAATACTTTTGTTCTTGCCCAAAAGCAGGGATACTGTTACACCCTCAGCTTGGAGTTTCTTACAGCATAAATTATAATTTTTCCTTCTCCAGAAAGAGATAAGGCTTTCTCTTCCCCTGCCAGTTTTCCCTGGGGGACAGTCAGATCAGAGTGCAGAATGAGTTCATCTTGTTGAAGTTACAGGGCCTCTTTGCTATGCTGTCACCAGTGAAGGACAGGTCCCAGAACTAAACGGGCCCATGACGATGGGTACTTAAAATGAAACCAAACCTAAACCCCATAAGCAAGCAAAAAGACTTCCTTTTGATTTCAGATGCATGAGATAATTACTTGCTAAGGAAACAGAATAACATCACAGTTCAGTGTGACTCTGATGCCCTCTCTCTTTGGTTTAGCAACCTGGAAGTTCAGAAGTTTAATCACTTTGTGGTAAGAATGAGCTGATGCACACTTTTCTTTAAAGCAACAAAAATGTCATTGAGGCATTTCTCAAGTCAGCCCTGGAAGTGGATGGTGTGCTTAAAGTCATTACCTTTGACTATCAAATAGAAGAGCCCAAAAGCAAATAAAATGTGTGTATTTCTACAGTCTTACCCATAAGTTTCTCTGCCAGCATGTTGAGCTGCTCAGAATTGAGTCCACGACCAACATAGGATGAAAACTGCCAGCTCAGTACTTCTAAGAGCTGACTTAAGGTGGCTGCAGGTGGATTGTTGAAGAAAGACAAATTCTGCAACGGAATTAGTGCTTTGTTTAGACAGTCAGCAACCCTGAAATACACTCCAGGCTGTGAAAGAAGGCTGCAACTACTTAAGTAGAATCCA
Organism: Zapornia atra; assembly: GCA_013400835.1. Classification (NCBI taxonomy): domain Eukaryota; kingdom Metazoa; phylum Chordata; class Aves; order Gruiformes; family Rallidae; genus Zapornia; species Zapornia atra. The sequence continues at coordinate 68,488 of VZTU01027623.1, read as the reverse complement.
GAGGTACTGAAAATGAGGTGTGAGGGGCATAGGCTGGGTTACCTAAGCGCTCATCCTCCCCCTGCAGCCCCCCAGCAAAGGCTGCTTGCGTGCCTGCCTGGGCAGAGTAGGGGAGGGCGCAGGGGGCAGTCCTAGAGAGAGCAAGAGTCTGCGTGCACATCTTGGATGATAAAATACCTCACTGTGCTTCCCATGGTATTCTACGTGATGACAGTGACAATATGGTGAAAGCCTAGCCAATAAATGTAGGTCCTCTCACTGTAATGTCTGGTGCATGGAACTCCCGAGCCATTACATGCTCCTGTAGCAGTATGTTGCTGAACCATTTGGCTCATCTTAGTTTCTCCCTTGGTTTCTGGGCCATGTAATGGACACACTGAAGCCCGTGCAGCAGACGCTTTAGACTATGACACAGTGATAATGAAGTCCAGGTTGCTGGTGAGCTGGCCTGCCACCACTCTCAGGCCCCATCCATGGTAAACTGTCTTACCCTTTCTCTCCTCCCAATGTCTATGTGACTGCCACGTATCCCCGACTGAAAGCCTGAGAGCTGTTGGCAGCACTGGTCTTCAGTCTGCAGGTGCCATAACAGGGACTGAATCTAAAGCATGTGCTGAGCCAGCAGGAGCCTGAGGAAGAGTGACTTCGCTTTTGCTCACAGTTAAGAGGCACTCAAAGATGCTGCCTGACACTTGCTATCTCTGTAGAAAGCACTAACTCCTATAAAATGTGTGAGGAAAGCACTGCTTAAGTACGTTACAGTCCCACCTATGCCCCTGCTTTGACAATTTTGAATTGTACTAGAAGAAAAGCTTTGTACTGTGTACAGTCTTGGTCAACCAGATCCAAAAAAGACAAAATCAAGTTAGAAAAGCTGTGAGTGCTATCGTGTTTCCTTAGCTTACGAACTACTACTTTAGTCTACATAAAAAAGAAGGTTAAGCATGCATGTGGGTTTTTTTTATCTGGGCAGAGAACAAAAGATAAAGCGAACAACATTGAAGTATGATGTTGATAACAGCGTACGTGAGACAAATAAGGCCAGTTTAAGAGGGCAACCCAGCCTTTTTATAACAAACATGCTTGGTAACCAAGTAATAGAAAAGTGAAAATGCAGGGAAGTCAGTATTTGTGTACTGAAGGACCTACCTGAGGATCGTTGGTTGATAGATTGTACCAAATAATAGAAGCCCATGCGTTGGGTAGTTGGCTGACATTGGAAATCATCACCACAGGCAAAGAGCTGGTCTGGTGGAAAGAATGAATGCAGGATGTTAGTGTTGCTAAGGGAAGTGCTGCTCCTGCGTTACGCTTTTGTTTTCTTCTAGCCCACTCTTCCTTCCTTTTTTTGTTCCTCCACCCCTCAAGATACTGTTCTTTAGCCTGGGGAGCTGGTGGTAGCTGATTCCCAGCTTGCATTTCAAGAGAGAAGCAGTGTTTCAGTGGGCATTCAGGACTCAGGTTAGCTGGACCTGGACAGAAAGCTTTGCTGAAGCTGCATGACAGCTGTATGGGCATGGCAGCCTGTGGCTGTAAGAGTGATCTGTGCCAGTCCTTATCACCTAAAGAGGTTCTAAAGGTCCGTTTTAGGCACACAAGGGATATCCGTAGCCTGCGACTTGCAGTTGGTGCAAGACTTTCTCTAATGAGTTAATTTATAGTACTTAATGGAGCAATGGTCCTGCCAGTGAATATGGATTTTGTGACTGGATTTTGTCACTGACTTCGATGGATCCCACCCAGAGCCTTTGCTCAGCACGATGTATTACCTTTGCATGGCATAACAGAGTTATGGTGAGAAGTTGGTATTTGAGCTTCTGAAGATAAGGCCTAAAAATGTTGCAGTAAATCTGTGTATACTCCTTTCTGTCCTGGGAGTCTTGTGTCTGCCTCTGGTTACTGCTGCAGACAAAATCTAGGAGAGACAGACCTGTGCTCTGGCCCCACATGCTTGGTCTCCTGTAAGCTGTTGCAAAAGGCTTTTCATTCTTGCCCCAGAAAAGCTGGCGAGAATACTCACTTCCAAATTGATAGTCAGTCCGTACAGGCAGACCTGTGTTTCGAAGCTGATGGAGTGCAGTTCCTCGGTCACCATGTGAGGGCCCTGGGGAGTAAGTACAGCGTTTAACTCTGACCGCACATTTAGCACTGCTTTAGCCTCCCGACCGCCAAGATTGCACAACTTTGAAAGAAAACATGCACCAAATACGTGAGCAGGAAAAGCAGGGCATGAAGGACAATTATTTGTTAAACGCTGATAGTAAATTAGTTCAGAATTGGTGTTTTTTCCCTGATAAATCTAAAAAAAACCCACCCCAAGCCTGACCTTGTTAAAGCAACACTTTAAAACTTTTAACTCTTGCTTTTGTTTATAACATTGTTTTCAAGCAGTGTCATGTACAAGAAGCTTACGGATTATTTTTAGTCTCTGATAAAGATTCTCTCCAACTTCTTCTCAAGTTTCTTTACTGACTGACAGTTCCAATTTGAACACAGATGTTACAAACTTCAGGGAGAAACAAAAAAGCCCCCATCTTACAGCAGGTTTGTTCCAAGTATACTTATACAGTATTAGTGGCAGGAGTAGAGACCTAAATCATTAATACAAAGTAAATCTGGTATAAAAAAACCCCGAGATTTTCCCTGGACAGGGAAACAAATTTGCTAGTTGTAGTAGATTCAAGTGTGTAGTACAAACACTTGTTTTGATTGCACACCAGGCTCTGGAAAGATCCACATCTCTGCCCCTTGGGAAACACCTCTGGAAATAAAGTGCCATCCCCAGAAGTCAAAGTATAAACATCTATTTGGTCCTTTTCCTGTTTAGGTTTTCTCCTTCTCACTGCAACAAAAGATGGTGTATAAATGAGAGGTTAAGAGTACAGGAGATCCTCAGGTATCTGATAATGAATCTGCTTTGCAAAGGGAAAGTCCAGCTTAGTGCTGAAGGTGTCAAATGAGTTCAAATGTTTTAATACAGGTAGAATCAATCCAGCCTGTTGTAGTTTCGTGTAACTGTGCTGCTTCAGTGGCTCTTGTAAGCTGCAGTTACAGCTTTCTGCAAGCCCCATGTTTTGAAAAACACTGGTACATTCAAGGCCAAATTTGAGACTAAGCCTATCAGAGCTGGTCACAGCGCCTCTGGGAATCACATATAGGAGAAAAAAAACTGCTGGCAGGCGCACTTTGCCACCGGAGCGGGAGTGAGGAGATGTAACAAGCTGCACGGACTCCAAGGCCAGGCCCGCAGGAGGGGGGTGAAGAATGCGAAAAGAGAGTTTCCCCTGCAGCCCGTGGTGAAGCCCATGGTGAAACGGGTGTCCCCCCGAAGCCCATGGATGAGGACGGGGAGCAGAGACAACTATGCCCTGTGAAGATTGATCCACGCCTCAGCAGGTTTGCCAAGGGACTTGTGACTTTGCGGGGGACCAGGCCGGGAGGGTCTGGACCCGGATGTCAGCACCCTACGGAGGGGAGAGTCCTGCTGAGAGGCCTGTGGTGAGGGGATGACTCCCTGATAGAGAGGACTCAC
>VZTU01027623.1:4518-64912 GCA_013400835.1 Zapornia atra | reverse complement strand
GGGGGGGGAAGTAGAAGTGATAATATCTGGGGAAGAAAAGCAGCTTGTTGGGAATCACTGGAACCCCACTGCCCATTCCCTGCCCCTCCCCGCGCCATGTTGTGGGGGGAAGAAGGGAGTAAAATCGTGATGAGTTTTAAGTTTGCTAAGAAGGGAGGGGTGGGGGGAAGGTGCTTGAAGACCTGGCCGCTTCTTATCTCGTTCCGGTTCACGGGGTGTAGTAGTTGTAGTAAGTAGTAATAAATCACCTTTTTCTTTCCTTTATTCTGTGCTGCATCTGTTTTGCCCATTGCACTCATTGGAGAGTGATCCCTCTGCCCTTATCTCAAGTCCTAAGCCTCCCAATATCTATTTTCTCCCCCTTTTCGGCTGAAGGGGGGAGTGAGCGAGCGGCTTGGTGGGTATTTGACCTTTGGTTAGGGCCAAAACCACCACACAGCCAAACCTGTATTGCTCACAAAAAGTTGAAAAAGGTTACTGAAACACCCCTTCCTCTCCCCCTGTTAAGATTTTGCAAAACCTTTTTAATTATGGAGAAACCATCTAGGCGAAAAGGTGTATCTGCATGGCAGGACAACTCTCAAATACAGAGAGCTTCCACTTTTTAATAAGGCAAGTCATACTTAGCAACTACACTCTTGGCTTACTAAACATCCTGTAAACAAACCAAGTTTTAGGGTTGCTATAGTCACTGCTAATCAAAGAACTCGATCGTGCTAATAATGATTTCAGACTGTGATTTGACTGAGGAGAAGCTCTGTTGGAGGAACCTAGCAGTGAAATGTGTCACAGCTCTGCTGTCCCAATTCTCCACAGCGCTACATTTTGTATCGTTATAAAGTCATGATGTGTGGAAGTGGGAGTAAAATGCCACCAGAAGTAGAGCACCAACATTTTTACACCTACATTATTGCTTTTGCTTGTTTTATGCAAATGACTTTGTAAGCAGTGAAGTAATCAGGAGGCGAGCCGGGAGTTTCAGTCTTGCTAATCAGGTTGCAAGTTACTCTGTTGAGAAGCAGCATGTGAAGCGTGCAGAAGTACCTCCTGCTTTAGGGTTTTGGTTAAAATCCTCCGTGCTGATCAAGCCTTTGGTTTGTACTTAAATGCTGCTTATAGTAACTTTTGTGCTTGTGTAACTACACATATTTGGACAGTGATAGGAGTAATTTTTTGGGGGGGAGGTGTGTTAAAAAATTTCTTTCTCTTGTAACTTGCCAATACAACTTTACCCACAACACTTCCAATGTGCAAAAGAGTGTAGGGAGAGAGCCACAGCTTGTAGGAAGCGAGAGCTGAGAAGCAGCAGGGTAGAGCTGTGCAGAGGAGAGGAGCAGGGCGGAGGAAGGACAAGGCGGTGATGCGGGTGCGAGGGTGCTGGCAGGTAGCACAGGGTGCTGGCAGGAACTCTCTGCGATTTGGGGATGCAGGGGCACAGAGTTCTGGGTGTGGATTAGTGCCAGGGCTGCCACCGTGGACTTCTGTTGTCCGCACAGCAAGGCTGTATGGACCTCAAGCTCCTCTGCTAGGAAGCAGTACATGCGTGTCTGTGACTGTGGGAGCTGCGCGGTGCCCCCTGGTTTGTTAGGGTGCCATAGCACAGCGCAGCGTCACCACAAGAGGGGAACCTACAACCGGGCTCGATGGTACTGGTAAACCCAGCACGCTGGTCCTGGCTGAGGCAAGCCCGTTTGTTTGATGCAAACACAATTATACCATTGCTTCAGCTGTAAGCTTGGGGCTGACAGAATATATACTTAAAGAACCGTCCCCACAGGAAAAATTGCTTCAGAACAAAGCTACAAAAGCTGGGTTTTTAAAAATGTAACTGACTGAAAAGGTGGCCCTAAAGAAGGATGTGTATGCGGTCAGATTGCTACTTCTTACCTTTTAGTGTAACTTTTTTATACATGTATTTTGAGGTCTGTAATTAAAATTTGAATACTTACAGCTGAAAAGCTCTCATACTTATACTATCTTGTGATAATTTTCCCTATACTTAATGTAAGGGTATTTCAAAATGTAACAGCATACAATTGCTCTTTGATTTAAATCTGATCTGGAATACTTGTGAGAGTAATCAAAAGTAACATGTAAAATAAATGCACAAACCTCATTTCCTTTGCTTCCAGCACTTGATTTCATTTCTTTGGGTTGCTGTGTAAAGGAAAACAGTATTTATGTGGCAAAGAAGCTACAGATAGTACATATAAAGGCCATCATTTGTAACCATCATGCTCTTAGAGTGCTAAGGCTTTGTTTACAATATACAAATAACTGTAATGAAGGGTCTGAGGCTATGCCTTGAAAAATCTGTTCAGCCAGTAGTCTTTTGATGTTTATAAAGAAATCAAATTAATGTAACAAAGCATTAATTAGGGTGCTTGCAAAGGGTATAATACAAAAAAAAGGCACTAAAGGTTTGCAATCTCCATCTCCTGCAAGGCTACACCAACCTACTGCATCTGTGGTTAAGCCAAGAAAAAAATACCAGAGGTGAGGGAGTCTGGTCAGAAAGCATGATTCACTGGGTATCAGAGAAGGCACAGGAGCAGTACCGGAGTCTCTCAAAAGAGAGTTGTGGCAGGCATTAATTTCAACCTGATGTAAAGCATTCAGTTCAATATATTTCCCCTATACAATGGTGGTGTGGTTTGGGTTTTTGAGGGGGTTTTGGGTGTGGTGCTGGGTGGGTTTTTTTTCAATAAAAGGAAGCTGTGTAATTCAGCATAATTAGTCTTTTCATTTTCTCACTATTAGGATTTGTTTTACTATTGCTGTGAAAATATATAGTCTTATGGAATGGATAAAAACCGGAATGGGATAAAGGGATAAAGAGGTTCTAGGAGTAAACTTACTCCATAAGGAAAAAGAAAATTAGTGTGAACTTGACAGCAATACAGTTTTCCCTGCATGGTTCTTAAGGAAATTTTTATTTCTTTGCCAGAGGTGTGCTACAGAAAGCAAGCAGTTAAACTCACCAAATGTCGAAATTCTACCGAGAGGCTTCCGTTGGCAGATTCATCCATGTTCATTGCTTTCACGTGGGTTCCACACAGAACGAATCTGCGATTACTATGGAGGGCATGACACTTACATACTCAGATCATACTTTATTGGATAAATTAAGAAATCTGGTATTTTATTTTCTTACCTTACAGTCGAAACATTCCTAAAATAGAAGAGGGGTGGGGGGAAAACAGGTTGTGAATCAGTAAAAATGTAAGCCGTGGTTGTGCTGAGAAACTTATCTTGAGATGATAGATTTCTGCCTTGATAAAATTAATTTGTGTTACCAATAAAACTGCAAATTTTACAATAGAGAACTAGAACTTGTAGTGTCCAGTTAAGACTTCTGCACCTGGCCAGATTCAAGCAGTATATTTTATGTAGCTTTTTTCTGCCATTGGAATGACAGGTGGGTCTCAAAGCACCAATCCCCTTAGAAAGAAGGAGGTTATATAGCAGTCTTAGTTTTGGGCAGGGATAAAAATCTCTAAGCTCCACAGTCAGTAACTGCAGCACTGGCTTTTCAAGGAGAAGCTTCGTGTACTGCTTGGAGCAGCTGCATTGAAGGTACTGGGCCTATTAATGCAAGCAGACATAAAGGCTCCTTCAAAGCTAACTGTCCCGTAAATACAATACATGGTGATTTAAAGGTTTTACATGATGCTACAATTTGAGACTGATGCATTTTATCTAAGTCTTGAAACAAATCTTAAATGGACTTGTTGCCTCCAATTTGAAAACACCAATTAGAAATAGCAGCTTAAAAAAAAAAACAACAAAGAAGTCTTCCACATTAAAAAAAACCCCATCATTGCCCTGATTTTTTAGCTGGGCTTATGTTGTTGTTGGTTTGTTTGGGGTTTTTTCCTTTTTAGAGCAACTTCTAAATCAGATAGGGTGGCACTTGAAAAGCCTGTGATATCTCTGTAGGGGGAGAGAGAATATCTTAAATTTTCTTACTTGTCAATAGTTGCTTTCACTCTGATCTGGTAGTTTAGCTCTGGCAATTTAATTAGCAACCTTGAAAACAGAAAATGTAGCAGTGAATATTAACAGAAAAAATTTCTCACCAGAAAATGTTAGAGACCAGTAGCTCCACACCAAATTATCTGAAATGATTACAGTCTGAGAACAGGTTAGGCATCCAGGATTATATCATGATTTGCAGGGCCATACACTCAGAAAGCAGGGCTGAGCTGAGCTATTGGGAGTGGCAGGTGTTCTCCCCTCCCCACAAGTAGGTGAAAGTTAGCAGTGTGAGGGGATGGCCAGAGACACAAGGAGAGCTCATAATTAAGAGATGGATCAGTACAGTCTGTGGCTGCACCATAGGTGCACCTGTACTTCACAGGCGCTTTCCATCCTCTGCCCCTCTGCTCCTTGTTCTTGCTGCAAGCTGGAAATGGGATGTGAGTTCCCCTCCCAGCTCTACTCTTTTCACAAAGTCAGGCAAGGAGTTTATCAGACAGAACTTGTCACCAGTTCACCAGAGCTCCCCAAAACACCTAAGTTTCTCGTGCAAAAGTGGCTCTGAAGACACGGTTGTTGGCTTGTAGGATGCAGATCGTTATTTACTCGCTTTGCAAAGTCATTAAAACAAGAATTCAATGTAGACAGAATCTTGAAGGTGCTAATTTTTGGCCACACTCTATCTTTCTTCCTTACACTGATTTATTTACTCCTTATTGCTACTTAGTACATTTGGCCTTGATATCCCTGCTCTGGAAAACTCTCTCTGGAGTCCAAAGGATCTCTAGCAGGAGCTGGTCTGCTTCACCTTCCCAATTCTGCAACAGACTGCTAGGATGAAATGCAGTACACAAATGGAGGACTTGATACCACATTTTCTTTCCTTACCTCAATTTAACAGTGAACTGTATTAACGTTTTGAGAACCATTGGTCTCTGGGGATGTGTTGGCATGCAGGGCTGCCTTTCAACCACGAATGAACTGTGCGAAAAGAAATGAAACAAAGATTGTTAGGAATATGGATAAAAACCCAGCTGTATTGGGGGAAAAAAGTACTCTTATTTCTCTACAGATGCTGAAGTGGGAGGTATGTTCCAATGCTGGGCTCTCAGAATGGTCTAGAGGTCTAATTTACAGCTAAACTGTTCCCAAAAGAAACCAGTATTTGTAATACAGTAAAAAATCAAGCCAAAATAAACTCTGTGGTCCTAAACTATTGGGCCAAGACTTTTATCAGAACCATAAATCAGATTATGGAAATACCCTGAGCCTGGTTCTAGTGGAATTAAAAAATACTTTTATCTTTTTTTTTCTAGAAGAAAACCCAAAACCCAAAGCAAAACCCAACCAAAACACACCAAACAACTGACCATGATCTGCTTTCAGAGTGTCACTTTTGGCATATCTCTGATATGGTCAGTGCAAAGGGCAGGAGGAACAATGATGATATTTTACATATCAGTAGAATGTCTTAGTGGAGAGGAGGAAAGCCAAGGAACAAATCAGCACTTGACACACTGCTTAAACAGATGAACCCAACCCTACCCTCCCTCAGCCTTTCTCAGCAGTACATGGGTGACTCCTGCTGAAATAAGTGGATTTTGTGTGTTCACCTAGAGTCAGAACTTGACCACAAACCCTTAGCTGCCACACACGAGCAGCTGCCTGGCACCCTCTGCTTCCAGGAATTTTGTTGCCAGCTGTACATACATTTTATGCTGGGAACGGGGTCTTTGAGGTCCTCAGAGACCCAACCTTTTTAGATATTTTTTTTTTTTCTTTACAATAGGGTCTCACTCTTGTCAATGAACTGGTGTCAGTTCAGGTGTGTGCACTGACAATGGCTTACGCACTTCCGGAAAAGGTTGTACAGCAGAAAGTTGACTTTTTCCAGCAGCTGAGGCCTTTGCACTGGGATAGGGTCCCCGTCGTACGTCAGCCTGGTCAGCAGTTCGTCCAGTTTCTCTAGCTGCCTTCGAACTTGGAAAAGACTCTCCGCCAGCAGCGTAAAGCTACAGGAAGACAAAAGCTCAGTTTGCAATCTCTCATGTCAAGGGCTGCACAGAACAGGACAGCTACTGAAGCTCTTGCATAGGGAAATGGGGACCGGTACCGACTGGTGCTTCGTGCTTTATCCAAACTCATGTCTGTTCATCTTTTGTTTACAGGAGTATATAAATACGTCAGGCCGAATGTCCTACTTTAATTTCCAAGATAAGTATTTTTGCTGACAGCAATGCAATGCTGCCTGTCATAATTCAGAAGAAATATACACATGATTCTGATGCTTTACGTGCGGGGCGCTTGTGCCAATTTTGTTTCCTACAGCATAGTGGTTTTGCAAAACACACTCCTCTTTAGAAGGATAATATTTATATAAATTAAAAGGTTACAAAGACTGAGGCAGTGCATTTCTCAGAAATGTAAAAGCCTTTAGGAATATCAAATCCAAATGCTTGCTAACAGTTTAATAGGCTATGTGTGTATAAAATCTCATCTCTTAGCTATTTTTAACATCTTTGTTGGAAAAAAAATACTTCAGTGGGAAAAAACCCACAAAAAAGGCACCCTCCCTTTTTCTTCAAACCTAAAAAGCTTCTTTTTTAAAGTTTTCCTTCCTTCTACTTACACCATCTCTAGAAGGTCAGTGTGGGAGAGAAATGAGCAGCTCATTGACATGTACCATCTGTGTTACCTTTTAAAATATTACACTATTTTTAATTTTTGTTGTTTTAATTATTTATTCACAAACACCTTTAGAGTTACTACCACAGAGACTACCGCCATTCAATTCCTGTGTAGTTTGAAGCCTGGAGGAGTAATGTACCTAGTGAGTCAAAGCATAAAGTGTCTACCCAGCTCCTGCCTCAACAAAACTCCCACTGCCCTCAGTGACAAACGCAGTCAGCACAGTTCTTACTCAAACAAAACTCCCGAGAGGGTACATATCATGTATCTGGGACAACTGTCAAACCAAAGAAATGACTGACTGCCACAGCTTGGGCTCAGCAGGTCACCCTAACATTACTAAGTCTGACTGGCGAATGTTGTCTACCCAAACAAACTGCATTTTTCTTCTTTACTTGCCCAGCTGCTAATGAACTTGCTGCTGTTGCAAGGTAACTGATCTAAAGGGAAGTTCCTCTCATGTGCAACAGACTTCCTGTGGTTTCCAGTGAAAACACAAGCTCAAGGCAAGTTTACCAGTTCTGGAGCTGGTCAAGCCCGCCATGGAGAGGACCCCCGATGCAGGCAATCTGCTGCCGCCTCTTCCAGTCTAGCAGCTCTTCAGTCAGCATGTTGCTCATAAGCATATCGATTTCATGAATCACACGGCCTATTTTACCGAGTACTTCCTGTAAAATAGGAAAGGTGTCACAAACTGACCACAGGGAACAGCCACAACATTCAGTGTTTAGCTTAGAAGTGCTGATCACGTTTCTTTCAATTACTTTAAAAGTAATCGTGTTTAGCCCCTATAACTTTAGTCTTTTTAATGCAGAGGTGGCTGGATTCATCACCCATTACATTTGAAGTTACTCCTAAATATCTATGGACTCTTTCTTGGTAAAACTGCTTTTTTATTGGGTGGGAAGGAAGACTGCTGTGTTCTTTGTGGGCAGCACACCTCTAGAAGCTGTCATTTACAAGTACTGTCAAGGCAAAAAAGTCCTCCTCTCGTTTCATATCCTACCCAGTGCAGTGGTGGTTTTGCTTGCTTGCTTTTATCTGTAAAAACCATGTGGATTTAAATGTACTGTTTTCTGTGCCAACAAAGAAATGGTCAGGGGAATATGTGTCATATTTGCAAGTCTTAGTCACCGAACCAAGCAGGGTACCAGGTCTTTGGGGTGGGTTTTTTTGCTTTCATTTTTTCCCCCAATTATTATATTACATTTACTTTTAATACTTTTTGCTTACTTTAAAAGATACATTGCCAGTTAAGTTATTTATTCAGCACAGTACCTAAGAGGTCCTGCGAAGTGATGCCTTCACCTTCCTTCTGAGGTGTGCAGAACCATATCGTCGATTGAGCTGTTACTTAATTGCCAATTTCCTAACTGCCAGCCAAAATCACCCCAAACCTTTTGTGGATTTGTAACTCCTGTTATTTGTCTGCTCTTCCGAGGAGAACTTCAAAAAGGCACACGTACGCATTTGAGTATTCGATGTGGGAATGAGGGGAGAAAGCAAATGAACCACAAATGACAAAACATGTCACTAACCTTTCTCTTGTAGTCTAAAGTATTGAGCATCGCTTGCAACGCCAACATTTCCTGTTTAATGAGGACGCTGTTTTTGTCACTCTGCTCTGCGGGGAGATGAAAAAAATCAGTATAAACGTGTGTGCATGTTTACAAGGGGAGGAGGGGAAAAAAACATGACTAGGCTGCAGTCTAAACTAGCAAAAAAATAAACGGCTGGCATGGGTAGATTATGTAATAGCGTGCTTATTTGGAATGGGCTGACTTCGGTAGACGTTTAAGACAAGGTTTTATGACTCCACTCTTTAGATGTGCAGTTGGAACAGGCAAAGGCAGAAAACATATGGATGATACTTGGAAATCTATACATTTCTTATGTGTACACTTGAGAGTTATGTACACCTGGCCTGGATCGATGATCTGCACACTACTGAAATACGCTTGTGGTGTCAGCAGATGGGCCAAAGCTCGTTGGACTTGTGAATTACATGTGTGGCTGAGAATGGAGATTAGGCATTTGAAAGAGAGGGAAAGTGTTGATCGCCGCAGGGATTTCAGCAGCCAGGAGCACTGATCGCTGGGCACTTCCCCCTCTCTGTAACTTTTTTCCATCTCTGGATCATGCATTAGTTTCAAGCCTCCCCAAGCTTTCCCCATGCTCTTTCATGTGCAGCTTTTCTCCCCCGCCCTCACCTTCCCCCACCTATTGCTGCTCTTGCACCTTTCATGCTACCTTCAAAAAAGAAATTGGTGCCAACTGTGTCTCTGCTAAGCTCTGGATGGACATCTTCCCAGAACATTAGGGTAGTTGTTTCAATAGAGGCAGACAAGTAACTGATTGCCGGCTCAACCGCAGCAATTGCTCATGCGCAGGGTAGGGTACTGCGAGCTGGCTGTCCTGCTGTAGGGCACTGGTTGGTACTGTGAGATTTTAAGCCCTGGAAGTCATTTCTGTAAGCATGTTTTGTTTTGCAAGCAGGGCAGGCTTCCATCACCTGCGTGATTATATAGCAGTCATAATTATGACTGGCCTGATGACTGACAACTCATTAAACCATGGCAACTCAATCTCTTCTGGCCATATCCAGCCTTAAACAAACAGGTTGGACATGTTTAAAAACTCAGACAACCCAATATCTTTGCATGTTCAAAGGGAGATAATGAAGATATCTGAGCAGACACAAGTGGACCTCAGTTTCTTTTCTGAAAGAGGTCATGCAAGGACTGTTGCTGTGTGCGGATCTCAGCCATTGTAGGCTGGTCAAACATGCATTCAGAGTGCTTACCAGTTGTTTATCACCATTGTGGTCTAAAAAAACCAGAAAGCCAAGTTAGAGGCTAAAAAAATACCAGTTTTTCACAACTCTACTTTGGGAAATAAGAGGGTCTTCCACATCCTGTCTGGGAAGGGCCATATCAAAGGCAAGGAGATTGAAAAATAGGTTCTTTAAGAAACTTGCTACTTTTCATGCCATTATGCAGCTTATCTATAGGAAATAACTGCACTTGCTCAACACGATCCTGTTTACCCTCTTAAACCCAAAAAGAGTCATTATATTGCAGGGCTATAACTTTATATAAACCAAAAATCCTTTTTTTATTTACACATATTACCTGGCTAATGCACAAAACAACATGACACTGGGATCTAGCAGCAGAATCAGACATTTCCTAGAGAACCTAAAAATTATAAAAACTCTTACCTAAGCTTTGGATTGTTTTATACCTGAAGTCAAATTCCTCTTGCAAGTCTTCCAAATATTTGACATCTTGGTCAGTCATCTTTCAAGGGGAAAATAAAATAAAATTATTGGGGTGCTGACAGTGACATAGAAAGGAATTTGTTTTGTTATGGACAAATGCACAATGTAGTATTTTTCCTTTCCTACCATTTGAAAACCCCTAAGCAGTGCTGCAAACTCTGGTTGGGTATCTTGTAAACTTGTGTAAAGCTGATTGCACAAAGGCACATTGATAACCACAGGTTTATTTTTTCAGAAAGCCAACTATTATCTTTTCTCCCCACAGTCAAACAGTAGTTGGTATGACTTAACCACTTTTTGTTTTAGGAGCTCAGTGATGTAGTGGAATGTAGGAATTATTATATTTAGCCTGAGCTAAACTGAAATGATTATGCCAATAATGCAAGGCTCTTCTTGGAACTTTTAAGCAGGGCAAATGGATATTTTTGCATTGATTTAGATGGAAATTGGGCTGGGGTGTGCAAACCCAGAAGGGTGGAGCCAGAGACAGGAGCAGACCTCAGAGGCTTTATTTAGAGAATTGCTTAAGGATTTGGGTAAAGAAATGAAAGGTTGTTGCTGCTCTGGGTTTCTGCAAAGGTTTGTTTTCCTACGTACTGCAAAAAGTTTAGCAGGTGTTTTCTAGTAATCAAGCAATTACAATTCAAAAAAAGGCACAGCAAAAGAAGGAAAATAAACTAGCAGAAAATCATCTGGTTTATTTTGAAGGTCTGTTTCTGTGCTGTTTATACGAAGCCTTGGTTCTGCCAACAATTCAAACAATCCTTTTTAGTTTCCTGAGATGTGCACATTAAGTGCCAGTGAAAATAGAAAAACTCATTTGCTAATTTAGGACACACAGAATTAGCCATTTTGGTTTCCTATTTATTTTTAAATTATGTATGTAAATTATGAAATTACACACACAAGGAGTGGGCTGATTTCTGTTAACTGCCTGCTAAAAAAAAACCCTTCTCTCTAGAAATCATTCTCATTTTCATCGGTCTTCTTGGGATGGCTGCACTTCCCCAGGCAGGCAGAAGCAGCTGCACCATGGTAGGCTGCTGGGTTGCCACTCTGTCTGCTTTTGCTCTGCAGCTCTTGTAACTTTATACACAGAGATGTAGGATCACATACCTCTAAAGCTAGCTTTATAATTTTTTAGGGTTTCAGCCCTTCTTCCCCATGTAGGGAGATGCTGCTGAGGCAACGCTACTAGGACCTCTTTCCAGTATACCAAAAGTGTCGCTCTTGAGTGGTGTATGGACAGGTATTTCAATGTAACTTCTATGATGAGGCTACTGCAAAGCTGGAAGCAGGGTTGGGATCATCAGAAAGCCATGGGCAATCTGAATCCTTACCCGGCCTCGAGCTGAATGGATGGCTATTCTCTGACGGAGCTTTCAGGTCCCTATGGGATATAGCTACAGGTCTGGCTCATCCCTGCAATGGCATGGAGAATTGTTACCATCAGCTCTCAGCATTCCTCTTTCCTCACATCTCCAAAACATGGAATTATGTCACGTACCCATTAGCTGTACTAAGGTTTTGGTACGTGACTCAGGGGTCACAAAGGCTAGCTACCACTGACCCAACTAAAAGAGGTGAGGCTGCAGAAATGCGCTTACTGAACCCTCACGTCTTTTCAAAGGCAGCTGGCATGCCCTTACTGCACTCAGGTGTCTGCCTGCAACTGTGTAGACATGAGTCTGACAGCTTTGAAATAGGCAGTGCTCACAGCGACCAAGAGTTGCTGTAAAAACCCAAGGATCCAAGTAAGTCCTGAGGAGTTCACCTGGGCTGAGCTCCTTAGCGTAAGGGGAAATAGTAGGTGGAGCTTGTTAGCATAAAGACAGTTCAGGTATGTCTGTATGGAAATTCTGGCTGTGTAAAGAGCAAGCAGGACCAAAAAATACCTGAGCACTGTTCTTGATGGCTGACACTTTGTGTTCTACATTTCGTTGGCGTTCAGAAACCACAGAGTTCTGCAGAGACTTTTCCAGCGGCCCCTGGAACACATTGGACAGATGATGAGCAGATGGGTAACAATAAGGAGTGGCGGTGTAGCTGTACTGCGAGTGGGAGCATAGAGAGGGAATTCAGAAGCTGGTCTGCAACCAGCTGGAGACTGGTGTCAACAGACAAATGTGTTATATTCCACAGGTCCAAAAACCATGCTGCTTTAACTTTCAAATCCAAAAGGTGGTGAAAGGGTTATGTACACTGCAAACATTGAACATCTAGGAAAGAAACTGAAACACAGATTATCAGATTTCTGAAAGAGACCCACTCATTTAAGAATATGTATTACATCCACAGGTGATTAAAAAGAACCCATCTGACTTAAATATTCTATCTGGGTTTTAACCATGTAGCAAGGTTTTATAGGTAATTTTAAAGTTGCTTTCCTCCAACAACCTAAAAACTATCAATGTTTTTGTAACATATCAGATGGAGTGTTTTTTGCATTGCACAATTACTAAGAATTAATGCATTGCATATCTTGTAATATACAAATCTGTTTTGCAAAGAGTAATCTCTTTAAAGCCTTTCCAACAAATTAAGTCTTTGAAGATTAGCTGTGACACAGGAGTCACCTATAGCAATATTTGCAGCAGAAGAGCCACTACAGAAGCACAAACATGAGTTTAAAGGTCAGCATCTGGCAACCCCACAAAGATGATTGGGGCCTGGAGCATCATCCCTATGAGGAAAGGCTGAAAGAACTGGGGCTGTTCAGTCTTGAGAAAAGAAGACTGGGAGGGGATCTGATCAATGTTTATCAATATCTGAAGTATGGGACACAGGGGGAAATGGCCAGGCTCTTCTCAGTGGGCTGTGGGGACAGGACAAGGGGCGATGGCCTCAAGTTGGAGCACAGGATGTTCCGCACCAATATGTGAAAGAACTTTTTCACAGTGAGGGTGACAGAGCCCTGGGACAGGCTGCCCAGGGGGTTTGTGGAGTCTCCTTCTCTGGAGATATTCAAGACCCATCTGGACGCCTACCTGTGTGATCTGTCCTAGGGACCCTGCTTTGGCAGGGGGTTGGACTCGATGATCTCTGGAGGTCTCCTCCAACCCCTGCAATTCTGTGACTCTGTGAACCCCTTGTGCACAGAAATCACTCTAGTGGAACGTGAGGGCAGGATTTGGTCTTAAAAGCACGTTAGCATATTAGCATGGAGCAGATTAATGAAATGCAAAATTGCTTACCTGTACAGGCATGCTAGCTGCAGCCAGTATTCTTCTTTCTTCTCTTAAACAGTTTGAGATGATTACTGCTATGTGCATGGGATTACCATGATACTTGCCCTGCAAGCACAAGTAAATACAACTTCTAAGAATTTGGAATTTGGGGTGCCCCTCTGGAAATAACAATATGTTTGTTTCAGTGTCTGTGAGCTACAGCTTGGTGTGGGTAGAAGACTGCACTGTTTCTCTCAACCTTTCTTAGTGCTGGTTCAGCCTCACAATGCAGTGTCAGTGCCATTGTCATGAAAGATCCTTAACAACCATCTACAGAGATTATAAAGATACAACTCTGAGATGTGCATCATTTGAAGATCAAATTGTTCTGCTGCTAACACAGCTGTTTTGAAAGGGCTTTCCTGTCAGCCTGTCCTGCGCACGATTTTATCATGCCTTCCATTTTCAATAGGATGTTGCCGTTACCGTGTAGCACTTCTGCCAACAAAAGGACTGTAAGCATGTCAATACGGTAATGATGCAAGCAGAAAAGCCTCCTCAGCAAAAAGCAGAAGACTTAAATTTTAATGCCTCTGAACAATTTTTCTCCTTCAACAAATAATGTGCCTAAGGTGAAGGAAGCAGCAGCTCTTGTCCCAAGCCAAAGAACCAGAAAAGTCGAGTTTTACACCACCATAAACAAGGTGATGATACATGACGGAGGACTGAGCACAATTTGAACATATACTGGTTTGTGCTGTATTTATCAAATTGAAATGATTGAGGAGCATCTTTCATGGTGATGTCTTGGTTCTGTATTTCTCAACATCCTTCATGCCTATTATTCAAGAATCAGGCATCGTTCATTCAGTGCTTATAAAGTTTTCAGCCATTCATTAGAATCAACCCAGTTCATTTCTTCTCCCATTTCTACTGTTGGACTGTTTTCCCCTCTTTCAGGTTAGTCTTTATTCTCATCATATTCTGCTGCCACTCAGAACTTCATTTATTCCTGCTTTCTCTGAATGTGGCACAGTAAGTTTATACATACTTAGTGAGGCACTATGCACTCCCTGCCTGCTCTGGGACAGATGGGCAGTGAAGGGAGATGTAACATGAAGGGTATGCTGCTGACTTAAGAGTGCCAAAGATCTGCCCTTACTCGCTTGCCCCTGCCAGCTGCTGGTGCCCTTGGCTGTAAGAGTAGGAACTGTGTTCTCACTGCACTGCAAGCTTCCTTCAGGGCAACTGAGTCTCAGGTCCAGGAATATATCCATTGCCCCCTTTATCCAGCATATTCCTGAGCTGCCTCTGTCAGGATGTTCAGGGAATGTCAGGATGTAACTTGGGAAGGAAATATGGGAATGGGAGAAATAGCAAAAGATGAAGAGCAAAGTGGAGCTTCATGAAGAAGTAAAGGTAATAGTAGGATCCAATGCTAACAGCCAGAGCAAATTAATTGCTGCAAAGAATGGCTGTGTTCCTGGCTGTGCAGTGGCAGCCCCTGTCCAGTGCCTGACACGTTAGTGAGCCCATCCAGATTGCTAATGGGGCTGGGTTTTTTGTGCTTTTTTGCGGAACAGGCTTTCTGCTCATTGGTGGAGCAAGCTTGCTGTTAAGGACTAGCTCGCATGAAGTCAGAGAGGCTGGCTGAGAGTGGAGAGCGTGGGCCTGCCTTGTTTTGGCTGCAGTTGGCTGGATTGCTTGGCACTGCCTGTCTGCACCTCAAGTAGATGGGGAACATGTCCAGTTTGTGATAAGGCTTGGGGTGAAACTGGTGAGAAATCCACAACTGGTGTAAATCCACTGATGTGTGTATAATTCCTCTGCTAATGTCTCTTAAGTTCTGCTTGTCACTGTTGATTTTTGCTGGTAAACTGGGGTCCTACTTTCTGCATAGATGGCTGGTATATGAGGACCATACCACATGTTGGTACCTGCAGGCTATCTGAACCTGCAAAGCTTGAGGAGGTTTTAGTCCCTGTTTATCCCTGCCCAACAGAATTTGAGCTCTCTTTAAGGGTTGACAGTTGCCTTTTCACTTTGCCCAGTGACAAAAAGGAGTCAAACAAAAGCAATTTAACAAAGTCAATAAGAAATGAAAATATGGTCTTGGAGCTGTAAAAGTATTTATGTAGAAGAGGTGTTTAAAAATATCTTCTGACAGCGGGATGCTTTAAAATCCCCCAGAAAAAATGCCAGGTATTAGGGACTTTCCTAGCATTTCTAGATACTATTCATAAGCAAAAACCTTTAAAAAACCCTCTTTCTCTTTTTCTTTGTTTCATTAAGAGAAAACCATCTGAATCAAGAGAAGTGGAACTTCACTTTTTTTTTTGTTTCCTTTTTTTCTTTTCTCTGACTTGTAAAGCTGTAGTAATAAGCTGTGCTCATAGTGATTCCCATACTCATGCTTGTTCGGTACTTGTTTGGCTCCACTTGCTTCATTCAGTTTGAACAGAGGCTGAGCAGGCTGATGGAGAACAGCTGCCTGCCCTCTCAGAGCTGCAGCCCCTCAGAGAAGAGCTGGAGTATGGGTGGATCTGCAGCAGGAACGCTTGTGATTGAAGGCTGGGGTTAGGTTTTGGCTTTCCGATGGACAGAGGTGCTGGGCAGCTGGCACGGAGCTGAGCGGGCATCCCCTTCTCCGGGTCTTGAGCTGCCTCTCCCAGAAGAGCTGTGTCTATGATATACACGCTATCGATAGCCTCTCTCGCAGTACTCTAGGAGATGGGTTTGCAGCTCAACAATAGTAAGTTGAGAAATAACAAGTCCTAACATTAAATATCTCAATAATTATAACGTATTAAATAATTATTACTAAAAGTTATAACCACCAGTGTGTTTGCCTGTCAAAGGGTTGATTTTTTTCCTCCCCATGTTTCATACGTCTCGGAGGCAACTGCACTTCAGCACGCGCCACTCGGTTTCCCTTATTACCCGTCTCTCGCCAGGTCCTGCTGTTCTGCGCTTCCCTTTGGTCTTTGGTTAAGGGCAGAATTTGCTCAATATGACCTTGGCTTCTGCATAACTAATTGAATATTATTTCCTATCACTGAAAGAGCCAAAAAAGAAATTTAACCAAACAAAAAGGCTTGAGATGGGAAGAGAAGACGGGTCTGGATTCCGTAGTGATGCAAAATTGTACTATTTTGTTTAGATATTTGTAGAGAAAACTGGTGACTGACTTTTGATAAATAGCAACAAAGAGAAATTGAGGATTCACTTTTCATCTGAAGTTTCAAATGGAATCATCAGTCTTATCTGCTAATATTACTGTAATTCTGTTCTTGTTAGAAACTTTCTTTCTCCACTCTTCTGTTTCAGTGAGGTCTTCCACATCTTGATTTACAACATGCAAAAAGTTATCTTGCTTGGACTGGATCCTTCTCAGTAACTACCAGTATGATGCTAAATTTAAGTAAACGGGGGAAATTAAACTTTCATTCTGAACAGGTGAAAATTTTCTCCGAATGCTGATGACATTTCCTCAGGAGAAAACCTTCCGACCACTGCACAGCATGCACTCTCTCTACTTCAGAGACATCTATTGCCATAGTGTCTTGATAAATCATGAAGAAAAACAAGCAGACATTTCTGCAAAAACTATTTATAAGTGATGGTATGCAGAGGTTAGACCCTTTAGCCAAGCTTTAGAACAGCTTGAACTGTTTGGGATACATTAATATGCATGGAACAGGCATGGGAAATGCATGGTTTGATTCTGTAAGTTGTAAGATCATGGAGAAATTTAAAACATTAATCACAACTCTTTAAAATACACGTGCTTTTAAGAAGAATGCCAAATGACCATCTCTTTTAGGATCTGAAATTTACTGCTTTTTCTGAGATGAATGAGGAAATTTAGACCAGGGATTCATTCCCTTACTCGTCTTCCCTTTGTTTAATTTTCCAGATTTAGTTTATTTTCCTGTGGGCAGCTCCATCACAGTGGATTACTCCCAACCACAGCAATACTGGCCAGGTTTCTTTTCAGGTGTCAAAGTTATCTGTATACCGCACACACATAAATGAATGCGATATGTGCACTGCTTGAGTATCCTGAGTCTGTTTGCAGCGATTAACGTAGGGGATTAGGTATTAATGACTGTTGGTCTCTGCTTGTCATGCAGAAGGATGCGCTGTGCAACCTTTAGAAAGCCAGGCAGGGCTTCTCCTGGTTCTCTCAGTTTTTAAGGCGACCTAAAAAGACTTGAGTTTTAGTGCTTTCTAATTCTGAAAAAAACACTTCAGAATTTGGTTCATGTTTTCCCTGCATTTCACTTTCCTCTTCTCTTCTTTTTTTTTAAACTACCAAAGCCACCATTTTAAACTACCAAAGCCACCAGCTATATTTTTTCTTGGCTTTGCTATAAAACCCCTGCTTGAGCCTTTTAAGTGTATACAGTTAAAGCTTCACTGCAGGTGTGGAGCCATTAACTAGTAAGACACCTGATGTACTTGTTGAAGTTGAATGAGTAGAGAAGGTGATGGAAGGGAGGTGGGACACAGAGAGGCAGGAGACCGGATTGCTAAATCAAGCAAAAATACACTTCCTTCTCTGTTGCTCACTCACGATACACTCATTTTACTAAGACTGATACTCAGCATCTTTCTAGATAAGCAGATACCACATCTTTCATGTAACTAAAAAACAGGGAGAAAAAACCCTTTTGTCTATTATTTTATTTTGAAGGAGGAAAAAACTTTGGTATAGTTGTGTACCTCAAAGAAACGTGTGGGTGGGAAGGCATAACCATAGACACTTATTTCCCGTTTTCACCTTCAAAGATGACAAACAACATTCTGCCTTGTTTTGTTTCCTACTTTTGTTTATGCATTCAGGCAGAAAATCTAATGAAAACAGTACTAGAATACAAAGAGTCCATCTTTGTGGTACCCACATATAGGTAAAGTGCTTGGCAGGTTTCTGAAAGCCTGTATTTAAACAGGCACTATATTCTGAGAATAAAAGTCTTTTTCTAATAGAAAGCAGGCTCTGCTTTATCTAGGACTTGAAGAGGAAGTACCTGTGACACTGTCTATTTAGACTGTTCTTGTTAGACTTTTATTTTTAGATTTCCCCTTCCCCCTCTCAAAATACGAGAGCTTGAACGCAGCCTCATTGTTTCAGACAACGCCTATGCTGTGCAGGTAGCCCTCAGTGCCTAACTCTGCAACGCTGTAATTCTGCTTTTCTTGTATTATGTAATGTGTAACTTCCAAAAGATTGCAGATTTGGTTTTTAGGGCATGTGCAACCGAATTGCAACAGGCAAAGCTATCAAAGCGCAGCAAATACGCTGTGAAGACGGAGAGGTCTGATGTCCTTTTTTTTTTTTTCCCCCATCCCCTAGTTTGCCCCCAAATTCCACCGCTGTGTCCTTCCGAGAAGACACTAAAACTAGGCAAGGAGCGGTCTATAGGAGCAGGAGATTTCGAGGCAGGCACGGTGAGATACAGCTACGAAAATGTCTGGCTGTAGATCTCACCGTCAGGCAGTAGAGCTGTGCTCCTACAGGAGATGAATATTGTAGTGATGCTTCTTATTGAAACGGGCTTTATTTCAGGATAAATAGAAGTACAGTGCTCCCTATGAAAAAGTAAAACAGTGGATGAGAGAAGACTTTTTATTTTATTTTTTTCCCCTCTATCTTCTGGACACACAGACCTGAGTATTACAAACTAATCTCTCTGCAACTGGGCCCTTAATACTCCAGAATGAATATGGCCCACAAGAGTTTGTTTCCTTTGCTTGCTTGTTTGTTTTTAAACTTATGTTTGCCAGCTAATTCTTATTCTTTCTAAAAAACTTGAACATTTATAAAACGTTAGTTATATTCTTCCAACAACAACTAGGAACTCAAAAGTATTTTCGTTCTGATGAGTAACATTTGTTTGGTCTTGTGTCAAGCATTTTTAAGTGCCTTTGCTAGCTGGTGTGCAGCTGCCAGCCCGCAGTTGCTGACGGCAGACAGCTAGCTGCTTGAGCAAACAGACTTCTATGCAGCATTCACCTTCGTAAGCCAAATCTTTTTGTAAACAGCTTCAATGGTTGAACTGGGAAACTCACTGGGGGCAAGGTGCTAATATGAAAACCCCATCTAAATTGTATTAGACAGCAAGACATGTTGGTCTGAAATGTGTTTCCTACTATCATTTGTTGCTTTGTTGATGTAGCAGTTTATTTGAGGACTAAACACGCGTAAACTAACATTTTGAAATGGATCTTCTGTGGTCTATCAGAAACTTTCTCTCTTTTGTTCCATTCTCACCCTGTTGTAAGCCTTAACAGGAAACTGCAACTTAAACATAGATGGCTATGTTTCCATTCTTTGCAACTGTTTCTCAGCACAGTGCTTATTAGAATTGTTTGTTAGGTACCAACTGGAATGTCCTATTTCAGACCTACCACTACTTTATCCATTTTCTTTGATACACTGAAAAAAAAAATAAATCTTAGGATCCCTCATGCAAGTAACTCTCTGGTACAGTGACTTGCATAAAGAGTCATCTGACCTAAAATAAAGCCCAGTGTATGCTCACTTGAGTTCCACCTGGAGAAGCACGCAGATGCTCAGTTCCTATTGTGGATGGAAAAAGGCTGTGCAGTGTGACTGAGAACCTAAAGGATAATCAGGAACGCGTTTCTGGGCTACCACTCTAAGTAGTGTCATGTAAAGTAAGATGCTGTTTGTACTACCTAGAAACAGGGTGAATTTTATATGGAAAGAAGTGTCATAACATAAATATATGTCAATTAGGCTGTCAGAAGACACTTCCAGGTGCTACTCCAGATCTTTCCATCAAAAGTAGGGCTGTGTGAGAGGAAGAAATGTAACTCTCTCCCAATCTCATAGTGTAATTGTAGTGCTTCCAAAAGCTGGTTTTGATATAATACGTTGGTGCGAGTGGGCAAGTGTGGCAGTTTTGCGTAGCTGGGTGCTGGGAGAGAACGGGGGGCTGCAGAAAATGGCTGCTGTGAGGCGCAGCTAGAAGCTCTCTGCAGGCCCCGAAGAGTAAACATCGGCCAATTCAAGGCCAAAGTTGCAGCTGACCAAGGCCAAGCCAATCGGCGACAGTCACAGCGCCTCTGGGAATCACATATAGAGAAAAAACCCGGAAGCAGCTGCATTTTGCCACCGGAGAAGGGAGTGAGAAGATGTGCAGACACCAAGGCCGGGGAGGGGGGAGGAGTTACCCCAGGTTCCAGAGAGAATGATGCCCCTGCAGCCCATGGAGAAACCCATGGTGGAGCAGGTGTCCCCTCGTGTCCATAGAAAAGGCTGAGACCCGACCTGTAGCCCGTGGAGAGGCCCCACGCTGGAGCAGGTGGAGACATACAGGAGATGCTGTGACCCACGCCGGAGCAAGCCCCTGCCAGCACTTGCAGCCCATGGAGGGAGACAGAGACACAGAGATGAGCAAGAGAGAGATATTTGTGCCAGAACAGGTTTGCTGGGGGGAGGCTGGTGACCCCATGGATGACTGGAGAGACATTGTGATTTACTACTGTCTGCCATAGCAGTGACCCACGGTGGTACAGCTGGTGAAGAGCTAAAGCCCTGTGGGAAAGGAGTCACGTTGAAGTTCGTGGAGAACTGTCTCCCGTGGGTGGGACCCCATGGTGCAGCAGGGGGAGAGTGTGGAATGAATCCCCCCCACACACACACCCCAGACGAGAAGGAAACCAACTTTTAAGGAACTGACCAAAGCCCCCATTTTCCCAATCCCTGCCCCCCCTTCCCGTGCCACGACAGGGGGAAGAAGGGAGTGAAATCATGACTAGAGTGAAGTCTGTTAAGAAGGGAAGGGTGGAGGGCAGGGGGGAGGGAGGTAGAGGTGTTTTAAGATCTGGAAAAGGAAAACAGCTCATGAAGTAGTAACTGAGAACCCCATTTTCCCAGCCCCTGCCCCCTCTGTGCCACAACAAGGGGGAAGAAAGGAGCAAAATCCTGGCTAAAGTCTGCTAAGAAGGGAGGTGTGGGGGTAGATGCTTTAAGATCTGGTCGCGCTTCTCATTATCTGACTCTGATTCTACTATGTGTGTGGTGTAGTGTCATAAATTAGTTTTCTTTCCTTCACTCTGTGTTGAGTCTGTTTTGCCCATGTCGTTGATTACAGGATGATCTCTCCCTGTCCTTATCTTGACTCCTAAGCCTCTCAATACATATTTTTTTCCCTGTCCAACTAAAAAGGGGAGTGATAGACAGACTTTGGTGGGCATCTGGCCTCCAGCCAGGCCTAAACCACCACAGCAAGTCTGGCAATTCTGCCTGACCCCTGCCTATGTAAGCGCACCCAAGCTGCTACTGGTGTGCGTATGCAGACTGGGAGCTCAGGCAGAACCCCTGCTGCCTGCCCTTCCCTCCTCTTAGGCTCGAGCGGGGCTGGTGAGTGCGTAGAGTTCACCAATACCTGAGAGTCTGCTGTGCGTATTAAATGAGTATCATGAATATACATCATTTACAGCAAATTGTTCCCCGGAGCATGCAGTACACTCATTAACTCAGGCTTCAGTGGTAAGTGAGCAGAGCAGCCCTTCATCCCACTCCTGAAATCTGTTACTTCACCCTTACAAAGGAAGATTGATGTGATCAGATTTCCCCTCAGTACTGTAAAACAGTGATGTGACACAGATGCATGTTGCCATCAAGGAGAAGGGACAGCTTTCAGAAGGTATCCTGAGACTAGAGCATATTTGCGAGCTTCAATGACAAGTAAGATGATTCTGGCAATTTCTGCGTTTTCCTGATGTCACTCGTTACACTCCCAGCTCAGTGCACAGCACAGCCAGTGACTTTTTAGGTCCTGGGAGCTCACCTGAGCCCACACACACGCCAGGCTGCAGCCAGGTACCTGCTGAGTGCTCCAACTTTCCGGCTTGGGGCTGGGCAGGGGGGAAGAACATCTCTGAGGTGAACACCACTACAGTACTCAGGAGACCCATAGGCAATTGCCCACCAGCACCACCGCTAAATGGAGCGGTGGAATGCTGGGGTATAGTGGCCATCTGCAGTTCCCTAGCTACGCTGAGACTTCCTGGGTGCGCTGCAGCCCAGCTACTGTCCCCTAACCAAAGATTTGGGCATGTAAGTCAGGAACATGGGCAGTGTCTGCCTTACATGAGCACCTCTGTATTTTGCCAGTCGTCTTTATGTACTCAATCTACTCACATATTGTACAGGAGTTTACATCAGGGACAGGTACACTGTCATTTAAAACCATTCCTTCTGAAAACTAAGAGGTAATTGTTCATGGGCTACAGTTGTGTAGACTGTTGCATCTGCAGTTTGGTTCCTAGAAGTGATAGGCAGCTCTTCTGAGCTTAACATCTGCCCTTTATATCTTGTTGTCATGGCAACAGCGCAAACCATC
Organism: Zapornia atra; assembly: GCA_013400835.1. Lineage (NCBI taxonomy): Eukaryota > Metazoa > Chordata > Aves > Gruiformes > Rallidae > Zapornia > Zapornia atra. The sequence continues at coordinate 42,422 of VZTU01027623.1, read as the reverse complement.
CCCATGTGACTAATCTGCTTTGCTTTTCTCCATCTAGGTTTTAAGCAGGAGAAAGAACCATACACACAATTTCCCCCCACCCTTTCCCCTACTGCCTCCAAACATTTTCTCTCCTCTGTCAGAAGATGAACAGAGAATTTAACCTTAGCGACTGTGCTGTGCTGTCTGCTGATGAAGACCAGCAGCAACAAAAGGCTGCTCTGCCATAAAAATGAATCCAATTTACCAACTAGAGAAGTAATAATAATGCAAGAAGTAAATATGAAGGATTTTAATCTAAACCGCTGATTCTGATTTCAATATAATGTGTGCGTTTATGCCAGATTAATGTCAAGAAGCAATGTTTTGGTGAAAGAGGTATGTGTCAATAGATAGAGCAGCTAATTCCTGAGAGCTAGCAGTAACACCTCAGCTGCTGAGCTAAGTTTCTCAGATCATTTTCAAGTGCTTATAATTTTGTCAGATTGCATGTTTCCTGGTCAGTGTTTCTTTCTGACTCAAGATAACTTTGGAAACACCAGCAGTCCGAGCGGAAATGCCATGTTCCCCAGTTATATCTATTAATGGTGAGAGGATGGGGATGGTCCCTGTGACCTATCAGTGGGGATGCCAGGCAGACCCATCTTCCCACTAAGGCTCTGTCCCCCTTCACAGTGCCCAAGATTGCCCAAAGGTTTGTACTGCAAGTACGAAGCAGGCAAGTTCTCACTGCTTCCACTATTTCCATTTCTCCGTTATTTTCACGGAGCAACTATGATGTTTATATTAAGATGTTTCAGGCAAAGCTCAGAATAGAACATTTTCTCCATTTTATAGCAAAAATGAATCCCAGGGAGATCTTTCAGATGATGGGGTGTGCTTGGCTGCAGCACTGGTGATTCGTAGGCATAATTTTCTATAGATTGAGTAGCAGCACCAGGAATCTTGATCCTAATGAGTCCTTTGCTGTCTAGCAGACAGCTGTACAAGCCATTTGTGAAATGTGCATTGTTTCCTCATCTAAGGCTGCTCTTCATTAACGATCTGGTTGTATTTCTAATTAAACATTAGTCCCTCATTTTGCCTTTTGTCAAGGACTACAGATTGCTTTTGAATGGCTTTGATGTGTTGCGTAATTATTGTATTACTGCTATTGCCAAAGTCTTCAGGAGCCGATGCCATCGCTCCCCATACTAGCCCACATGGTTAGCGATAAACACAGGCTTCCAGCACTATCTGGTTTGACAAGTATTACTTAATATTATCAAACAATTTGGCTCAAAATAACAAATATAGCTCTCAGATCCTGTACTGAAGTTGAGCAGGTGTGTGTGTGCAGGCATGCTGTCTGTGTGTCTGTATGTCTGTGTGTGCGGTGGAGAGGGGAAGGAAGAGGAGTGAACTGTGAAACTTCAAAGTGCTTGCGCTAAAGAGCAAAGCAGAGATAAAGGTGAGCTCATGGTAACTAACCTTCAGAGAAAGTCAAACCAACGCTGTTGACAGAGTCACCAGAAAAGATGTTTACAAATGCAGCTTCCTCTCCTATTTAAAGTCAGTGAAAAAGCTCGCCAGTTTGACAGCGTGTCCTTCCAGTTTCCCCCTTCTCTAGGTGGTATGTTGGGGCAAAAGGGACTGCGCCACTGTACTGTCATCTTTTTCTGGTGGTGTGTCATGAAACTGTCAAACTAACTCAACTGCAAGAGTTAGGTATCTGCAAGTGCATCCAGCTTGTGGGTGGGAAGCCAAATGCCCAGTCCCAAACTTCTCATATATTCAGCAAGAAAATACAATCAGAAAAAAATCAGACCCAGGATGACATTTGCATACTCAAGTTTAAGGACATTACAGCAGGTACTGTTCATGTACTCTGTGTTAGGTGCAGTTCATACTCTGTTAGCTCTTGGCAGCTAATAATAAGGATAGGATATCACCTGATTACTGCTACCAGAGCAATTTTTTCCTGATATACTTGCCTAACCAGCAAAGAAGTAATGTTAACAGCTGAAGCTCAGTAGGCTGCCTGCGCAGCTTGATAGGTCACACAGCCCATAGTCTGGCTGAAAATATATTTATCGCACATGTTCAAAAAATTAGAAGTTGTAACAGAGTATTTGACACAAAAAACCCAAATACCTGTATGTCAAATTCCTTAAACATAGTTCAAGTCACTTGCCTCATCCAAAATAATAACAACAACATCACTACTCACTGCAAGAGGCTGGTCCTACTCCAGCCTGTAGAAATCACTTTGGAAATCAGAATAGACTGTGGGTGACAGTGCTAAAAGTCCTAAGAAACCAGGAAAAGCTCTAGCAGCGAAAGTGTTGTTCCATATCTGGTGGCTCACAGAAAGAGTAGCTTTTTATCTAAATACAGGAAATCTCCTGTCCATTTATACAATGGAGCAGGACCAACATTATTAGTGATAGAGAGAGCTGTTGTATTTATTTTTACTCAGCTAGAAAAATTTTAATGCAAATCTCAAGACTGAGATCCTTTTTAATAAGTGGTGTGATTCCAGCATGACAGGCCGGGCTACGCCACATGGCCCTCCACTGGTGGAAAAGACCAGCTCTGCTCCTGGCTCTGCCACAGCCATAACTAGTATCCGGTGACTGTAACCGCGCGTACAGTTGTAATGGGGACGCCTGAGTGTTTTGGCTTATTCTGGAATTGTGACTCAGATCCTTTCCACCTGAGAAACCACTTAATCAGAAACCACTCAAAACTCCCCTTTTCTTGCTTTTCTGGGGAAAGCCTCCTTTGCCTTCTGCTTTTTGGGAAGCACACGATAACATAATTTCCAGACATGCCAGGAGTTAAAGGATATGGTTTTTGTTCTGGCCATTTTCACACTGGCTGTTAGGGAAACTCACGTGTGAGTGTGCCCAAGGCCCGATTACTCATCTTGATATGCCAAATTTCACAGAGCACACTTAGCTGCCACTTCATGTTTTTGGTGAAAAATTTACAGTAAAATAAATTATGTGAAGAGAAGAAGGAGCAGTGAGAGGCTTTAATTTTTCTGGGTCTATGTAAATACACACCAGTCCTTCTGCATGTGCACACTGTGATGGTATAATCCTAAATGAACAGTCTCTTAAGCCAGGAATATACTGCAACTGCTTTTTTCACTACCCTGAAACGCTCTTTCCACATGTATGCTACTGGGGGAGAATACCTTTAGTAAGGTGCAACAGCTCTGTCTCAGCCCTACTGTGGTCAAGTGTGCCATGACCATGACAAGAATAACAGGATTAACCTTCCTGCAGTTAACTACAAAAGCAGTTAAGTAAATCTGCTGTTTGAGCAGTATGGAAATTATGGATGGTGCTGCTACACAAACCAGAAAAGAAGTAAAAAGAAACCTTGCTTTCACGTTCCATGAGACTGCTTGCATAATACTGGAAATAAAAGGGGTAGTGATGGAAACGTCGTCACGTTTCTAAGAGGCCACCATTAGGGATAAAGTGTGAAAAGACACCCAGCTACAAAATAATTGGCAAGGTCATGCTAAGATTTTCCAGACCAGTGTATGTGCGTATTTATATATATGAAGTAAAGAAAATGTTTTGCAAGCAATGTAATTGTCATTTAAGTACTTATGGAAAACACCATCAAAGAAGAGAAAAAACCCTAAACTTTCATTAAACTCAGATGCCTATCTGTTCTATGCAGAAGACAGATAGATGTCAGGAAGTAGGTGACTAATGAAGTGGAACTCTGAGAATCCTTGCCTTAGATAAACAATTATTAGAGAAACATTCAGCCAGACAAAATAAATACCATTTTGCAGAAGCCTAATGGAAAAACCTTTAAGCCATTTCTAACAAATAATCCCATCTAAGCATAAAATAGCAAACATGCTAATCATTTACCTTTAGAAACCAGTAAGAGCATGCAGTTTGTCATTTGAAGAAAAAACCTACCTGCAGCAGCTTCCTGATTCTTTTCAGGTTGTGTATCAAGAGAAGATTCTTCTCCTGAGAAACCCGGTCCAGCTGCTCATCTACTTGTATTAGCAGATTCTGTAGAAGGATGGTTGCCATTGCTTCATTGTTGGATGCAGCCTCCCTAAAGAATCAATGAATGAGAATCACAAGTATTTAAAATGTCCTAAGAAGTGTCACCTTATCTGCATAGAAAAGTATAATCCGTTCAGAAATTCAGGCAGGAAAGAAAGGCTTTAGATATAGTGACTTGGACATAGGTGGAGGTTTGTGAAGAATTGTTTTTACAGTCCTTTTATTTATATTCACACAGATATGTGGCTATAGAGACACGGTGAGTATGCTCTTAGCACAGGCTATGGAGTCAGCCTGAGGGAAGACAACCAGGGTTTTCTAGTCTTAGGTCCAGTGACTATTTACCTATTTAAGTATTTTTAGCTTGCGTCCCCAAGGGAACAAGGCTTCTGCATACCATCCCTCTCTGTCAGTCACACGGATATAATTTCTGGATTTGCTGCCCAGTTTCAGACCAAGTTGACAGTGGGCTCAAAGTCCAAAAGATAGCATGTTCTTACAAATTTCACAGAAAACTGGCAGGTTGGTAGAAGAGAGGAATCCAAATTAGTGCCTCCACTGAGGAAAATGGCAGTAATAACTTGCTGCAGGAGGCAACAGCCAGATGGCCAGTCAGCAGATATACATCTTCGCACCAGGCACCAGATGAGCCTTTGCCTGGCCAAACTATTTGGGGATACAGGAAGACTCTGAAGCTACTGGTGAAGGGTATGTAGGGGACAAAGTAGGACACACAGGCAGAAACAGGCTGTACTGGTTCTGCTGTTTACTGAACAGTTTGGGACATGAATGGTCCTAACATCATCAAGGAAGATTAGCTTTGGATTGCATGGCATCCTTGCCCTTGGGATATTTTCTCTCCTTGTCCCTCAAATAGCAGATGCCTGCTTGAGATATGCCTGCTAAATCTGGCAAAAAGTAGATTTTAATGTTTTCCATGTTCCTACAGCCCCATAAATACTGAGCTATAACCTGTAAGGAAAGACTTCATTCCTTAGTAGATTTCTTTTTTTGTGCAATAGTCCTCCAATAGTCTTGTGAATTTAACTTTAAAAGCTGGCATGCCTTTTTCTGATGATATGACTAATATAAACCTTTTTGTGTGTGTGTTTAATTCTGTATTTTCTTAAGATAACTATCCAGTGGGTTCAATCCAAATTTGTGCATAAATTCACCTTCTAGAGAACAGTTCTTGCAAATAGCTGGTTTGTTCCCCAAAACTATATATCCAGCTTTAAGTGCAGTTTTGGATGAGGGAATAATTTTATGCTGAAAGAGGTAAATGTATAATGTTGCTATTGCAAACTAACCTTTTTTGTTTTCCTACGAAAGACCTGTTAATACTATTAATTTGCTAGAATGTTTGTATTGGATTTTGTTTAGGAATAAGTTCAACTGAAACATCACCTCTAGATATTCCTTAAATTTAAACTCTGACCGTTTAACAGGCTAAATCCTTAACTAGTGGAGTACTGTCCTTGGAGTGCAGGTGGCTGCACACTTCATGAACGAGCACCCAACAATCTGCCAGATAGTGAAAGAATTTTTCACGACTGAAATCATATGAGAGGGAATAAATTTAATCCTACCAATCTTGGCTTTCTATCCATTGTGCTAGTAGATGCCGGATTTCCATGGGGAAGTTATCATCATAGAACTGGTCTACCTGCTCCAAAAACTTTATTTCCAGTTGTTGAACTTGACTCCATTGGGACATACTGCAAAAGAAAAGATTAAACATGTTTGCCATTGAAAGGTGAATTAAGTAATTCAGAGTACATAAATTGCTTGTTTTCATTGCAGCTATTATATACCTTAACGTTCCTGTTTACTCTCTTTCAAAACAGATGGTACTTGACTAAAGTTTGTCAGTTAAAGGGAGAAGGGGAAAAACATCAGCAAGACCATTAAAAGAGGTTCTAGCTCTTACATTTGAATGGACCAGTTTCATCCCCTGATGCAATTATTTTGGGATGCTGTACAGTCAGCATCACTCATCAAGAGAGAAGGAGTTTAGGACTGTACTCTTCAAGTCCAGGTATTAAAGACTAGTACAAAGCAACTAATTTGCTCTTAGTGAATACATACCACCCAAATTCTTCCTAAAGCCGTAACGGCTGTATGTTATCACACTGTTCTTAAAGCCTCACATCTTCTGTTTGGAGAGTACTGTTGGTTTCACAACCAACATTGTTTATCTAGTGCATCTTTTCCATTTTTAACTGCCATAGAAACTTGAGATTTGATGTTGCAGGGGAAAAAAAAAGTTGGGAAGCATAACATCACCTGAAAACTGTAAGACAATCAGGAGTTACGTCACTCAATGACAGGCTCTGAAATGCTTACTGCATTAACTATCTCAAGAAAGTTTTGGCGGTTTACTGAGATACTGAAGTTATAAACTTGGTTGTTCCAGCTTTTAGGTGCGCTGAATTAGTATCAGCTGTTTTCCATGGCCTAAAGGAGATTGGTTTGGGAGAGCAGGATCTCCATATAAACACCTCAGCCTGAGTGATCCTCTCTCCACTTAAAACATTGCCCTTCTGATACCAGCACCCGAGGGAGCACCATGTCACCATTAATCCCATTGGTGAAAACACCATTTTCATTGTGGTTTTTTGGGGTTTTTTCCAGCACAGGGAAGACTACAGATAAAACATTACTTCAGGGCAGGCTACGCCAGGCTGTAGTTCCAGACGTGGCATGTGCATAAAAAGTCAGAGGTAGAGGTGAGAACAGTCCATAGTGGATGAGCAGAGAAGATGTCCTAGGGCCTGTGCCCTGGGATCTCTGTCTGGGGGGACCCTGATCCCATACCAGAGGCCCTCATCCCTCTCCTTGTATTTGTTTGTAGGTGTTACCAAACTACACAAAATCTGGTCACAGACTACAAGTGGCACTGCGGTAAGTCAACATATTACATCTGTTTGAGCATGTTTGATAGAATTTTTTTCTGGAAAAAAAATTATGATATTTCATCAAAATTGACATTTTTACAGAAAGTTGACCTTTTCATAAAGAGTTTTTCTATTTCCAAATCTGAATCATAGCTTCAGACTGTCAACAGTTTGAACCAGAGAATACATTATAGTTTTAATTCCGTGGTCTCTAATTATGTATTTTCTTAAGCCAGAGAGAGGGGAAAAAAAAGTGATGATGACCTATCTTGAGGTGTAATGGAGCCCTGGGCACTTACTCACACAGAAGTAAAAGTGTGACAGGTTTTAGTTTCTCCTCAGCAAAGGCTGGACGAGACAGTTTTGTGTGTGGTATGAAGGACACCCTGGAAAATCAGTGGAAACGTGCCCAGCAACATTTCCCTCCTCTTTACTGCTTCCATTTGGAGAGGGGGAAAAAGTATTGCCTGAACAATTACTTTGTTTCTCTGAATTGCGGAGGACTGGCGCATCAGAGTAACCTGCTGGCTTCCCCACCGTGCTGAGGGTCACAGTCACAGGCCTTTTCTTCCCCAGACCCAGAACCTAATCACGATTGCATGAACAATGTCCATAAATTGAGGTCTGTGAGCCCGCTCCCTGCTGTTGGCTATGCCATCCTAACAACCCGATTTAGCAATGGTACTAGTGTCCAAAGAAACAAGGGCCCAGCTCTCGTCGGGGCCGCAGCCCCCTCAGGCCCGCTGCACGGGGCCGCTCACGCACACGAGCCCCCGCCAGGCGCACGGTACGGCCTGCGAGGGGAGGCTTGGCGTGGCCGCGTGTGTCTCGCGCAGCCCGGCACCCGCTCCCGTTGGCGCGGACAGAGCGGCACAGGCGGCTTGAAAAGCTTTGCATCCCCTGGCCCTCCGCGGGCGGTCCGTCGGGGCGCCGCTGCCTCACGCAGTGCTTCTGCCGTGGCCGAGCCCTGGCTTAAGCGCTGCTGCCTCTGCCTGCCTGCCCACACCGCCGCGCCAAGCACTACGCCAATCTCCTCTCGCCCCTCCGGCCGAGAACCGCTACGCCTTTCCCAACGCCCCTCCTCGGCGAGAGCCGCCGGCCCGGCCGCCCCCGCTCCACCTCGCCGCCGGTGGGGCTACGGCCTAATCCCTTCCGCCCTTCCCCCGGGGCTCCCCACTTGCCTGTGCCAGCGGGTCCCGGCCGAGTCCTGCTGCCGGCGACAACTCGCTCCTGCCCGCCCGCTCCCCGCCGCCCGCTTTATGCCGCGCCCGCCCCCGACGGCCTTCCTGTGCGTCAGCCCGGGCCCCGCGCCCGCCTGCGGGCACGGCGGAGGGCGCTGAGCGCCCGCAGAGAAACACTGGGCCGGCCGGGGGTCTCGGTGCAGCCGCGTTTCGCAGCGGGGTAGCGGAGAAGCCGAGGTCGCGGCAGCCCTCCCGAGATGCGCAGAGGAGGAAGGAGGTGTTTTAAACCATTAAAATCTTTCCGCTCCGTGGTGCAGGGCCCGAGCCTGGGCAGAGGGCTGGGGCCTGTGGCCCCTGGGCAGCCAGGCTGCTGCTGCAGAGCAGGGGGCACAGACCACCGCTTCCCCACGCACGGACTCGTCCTGCTTCGGCCGTGGCGTAGGGCAGCCCTTCCAGCATCCTGGCCTCCTCCTCGTGGCAGGTGGTGCCTGGGATGCAGGAGCTTCTCCCACAGATGAAGATCTGGTCTGACACTGTTATTCGTGAATAGTACCTTTACAGCGAGGGCTATGGCAGTAGAGGCGTGCCCCAAATATTGTTTCCTTCAAGTTGCATGTTATTGGGAAAAGGCTTTCTGCAGGAGGAAGTGCAAAGCTGCTAAAACTATCATGAGTGGAAAACGCTAAATTATGTGCTTCTCAAATCCATCTTGCCTCAGCACTGAGCTTGAGGCGTTGGGTCTTGGCTCAGGTGTGATGCAAATCAGCTGCAGTCTGGCCTAAAGAGGAGCTTTTTGACTGACCACCGTTCTCTCTGTCATATTTTGTCTCACCAGAAACCCCAGTCACAAGCAAGGCTTTTCTGTGCCAGGCTGTGCAGACCCAGAGGAACCGGCATGCTTGCAGAACCGGCCAGTGGGATTACTCTCTGTGCGCTCCAGGAAACATGAAGCCGCCTTCATGTGAGAAAGCCAGGTGCTGGAGATGCCGTTAGGAGGAAGGCATGTGTCTCCTTATTGGTGTGTAATTTTATTTTCCAGATAGAATGGAGGGAGAATTCAAAGTGCGATGAGAAGCTTTGCTACACAGACAACTTCTAGAAGACCAGGTGTAGGTATCAGCAGCTTTCCCATCAAAGTATTGGCTGGGTAGACATTGTGTTCACTGTGTGTGTGTTCGAAATGAGATTTCATGTTTTCTTTGGTAGCATTTAGCAATTTTTTCAGGTGCATTTGTATACAGAGAGCCAGGATCATAGCAGAACTCTGCAAAATCCTATTTTACAGAATTGTGTGGTCCGGTGCATATTTCGGTAGACTGTGTCTGTTATCCTTATTTGTTGTATCATTGCATATTTGATCGTTACCTTTTTTCAACTGAGTTGAGGATATAACATTCTAGAGTATTTTCTTCAGCCTCTGCTAAATGGCCAGAGTGCAGAAATGATGTTAGCTTTACAATCCAGAAATGAAAGCAGGCGTGTAAGGCCGGAGCAATGCTTCTGTTGCTGTTCATGACGAGACTCACATCTAGTCCCAAATGGCCTTTTGACTTCTGTTAAGTGGCGGTTCTTGGTTCTGATTTAACTCAGCTGCTGCTGGCTCAGAAGAGCTGACACTAGCGCAGAATGACAATATTTTCACTGCCTTTTCTTGGGAGCTGGGGACCAGGCTGTATGTCAAACTTGCTCTTTGTCCGAAGAGGTCTGTCCCCAAATACAGCCAGAGTTTGGCAAGTTCTGCTCAGACCTGCCATCTGTCCTCTAGATTTCCACAAGGAAAAGCTGTACAGCTGCACTTTACTTGTGTTTCTGGTTTTGCTGACGGATAGCCTGGCATTTCACTCAAAATATGTAATGCTTACATGTATTTTCTAATCTCGCTGACATTTTGTAAACGTGATCAGTAATCTTGGGGATCAAGTGGAGTTTTGTCGGGTGGTGCTTCTACCATTTGGCAAACCTTCATTGTTTTCTAAGGCAGGTGATCATCACATGCTTTATGGTGTACGGGTATGCTTGTAGGTACCACATCAGGACATGAAATTACTAACTTGGTTTCATGCTGTCAGTAGGGGGAACTATTGCACTGTACTTTCTTCTTTAGCCTTTAAATAAACATCAGCAACTATTTCTTTTTCTCTTTAGATTAAGTACTCATTCTCTGAGCATCCTTATGTATCTGCTATCCGTAACGATAAGAAGACAGGTAGTTCTTATCATCCCAACAAAACAAGACAGTAACAGGTTCCCGACCCCCTTTTTGCTTGCTGTTTCTCTGCCTAACCTAGAAAATAAGCTCTATGGTAGTGCAGTTGCTATTAAGATGACACTGTGCTTCCCATTATCCAATGCAAATGTCTGTTCAGTCTTGCTTCAGGCGGCCATAAGAAAAAAGTTCAGTTAGGTGTCATTCCCAAAACCTAGGGCAATCGGAGGTTGTTCTTCATCTAAGGCTGAGAGATCAGTTTCTGGGAAGATGTTTTTCCTATTTGCCTCCTTCCTCCCCAAAGTTTGTGTCAGGCCCAGCAGCAAAGGCAGGTCGATTGCTGGGGTGGGGAGCAGCTGTGGGGATGCAGGATGCTGGGCTCCAGCCGTGGCTCTGGAGGCAGGAGAACAGGTGTGATCCTTGCAGCAAGGGGTGTGGGAAGACAGTAGAGTCTCTTGTGTTAGAGTGAGGCAGGGGGCTCTACAGAAACTTTTTGGAGATGACTAAAGGGAAGCACGCTTTATTGGGAAGAGGGGAATAAGGAGGCTTGTGGTCCCAGGGTCAGTGGGGTGTTAGATGTGACGGAAATTGCAGTGGAGTGTGATGAGAAGGAAGATGTGGTTTAGGTCAGTTCAAGGAAGCACTGGAGGACAGTTCCATGCTGGAGGAGATGGCATGCAGCAAAGACTGCTGAGCTAACACAAGAGGAGGATGTGAAGCAGGCAGCTGCGTGGGCTGAAAGGAGCAGCTCAGGGGCAAGGACTTGTGGCTCACCCTTGGTGGAGGAATTCAGCAAGGCAGAACAGGCCGAAACGATGGTTGCGGGCTGGGGCAGGCAAGGAAGTACAGAGCCTAGGGCAGCCCAGCACTTTCTTCTGCTGTGGTGAGGGTGCAAGCTGCAGCTCTGGAGAGTATTGTTAGGCACAGAACCCAGAAAGGTTCAAGCCACTGTTGAGTTCAGTAGGTAAAGGCTTACCTTCACAGTTAATTCTACTTCGCCAGTGTTTCAGCACTGGTCAAAGCAGGAGAATAAGAAGCAAGTGTCTAAATTTTGTGGATTATTTAAAGGGAAGAAGTCTCAAGTGATGGGGAAGGAATTCAGGACACAGTAATCTCATCCAAAGTTCACAAGGTTGTTTCTAGGAACACTGAGCCAATTTATTACTTTGATCTGTCTGACCAACCTGTAATCAAGATTATTATCATCTCTTAAGTTTGGCCTCTAGTCATTCCACTTCTTGACTAACCTTTAATTAGAGTATGTCTCATCTCTCTTTTACATAAAGGAGACATTTAGCTTGTACTTGCTACACATGTGTTACGTCTTGTACCTGCACTGTTCATAGCTTTTCTTCTTAGATTCAGAACATGGACTTCTGGTCTCCAGGAGACTAGTAAACACTGTAATCATGAGAAATTGTCTTGCTGGCAGTGTAGTTCCTCCTAGTCAGCACAGCATAAATCAGCAGTTGTGCGTGCAGGTCACATCCCTTGCTGTCCTCTGTTTGGACAAAAAGACAGGAACAGCAATGTTGTCCTGAAGTTACATGTACTAAAAAGCTGTCTATGAATACTGGGAAGAGCTTTTAGCTCTGTACTTGTATGTAGCTAAAGGAATGATTGTCATGCTTAGAAAAGATGGGGGGTGGCGGGGGATTGGCTGTTTGGTTGTTCTCAGTTGCTGAAAAACTTCCTGTTTTCTGCTTTCTAGTAGTGAATGGAACCATATGTGTGGATGTATAAATCCATATGAAGTAGAGATAAATATCTCAGCCAAACTCGAGCTGATATCAGCTAAAATAAATGTAATCAACTTGCTGTGTAGAGAATAATGAGAAATCAGGAATTACAGAAAATGGAAGTTGCCTCCTGCTGATTTGGGCTCAGGTCTCTGCTTTCATGGCAGCATGACCTTTTGATACAGCAGTCTCCAGCTTTGCTTTCTTGGCAGGTGCGGGTAGAGTGACGGCTCAGTGATGCAGGAGCAGGTCAGAAGGAGCACCCTGTGGGAAGAGGACTTCTGAGGCTTTTTGCTGCAGCTTGTGCCTGTGCTCCGATGTCTTTGGCACTAATGGAGGGTCCGTGCCCATCCCTACTGCTGGGGAGAGGATCTTCTGCACTGGTTCATAGCAAGATCAAAGTGAGAAGCTCTTCAGTCAAGCAGGGATGTCAGGAGTTCTCTGTGTGTTTTGTTATCTCTGAACAACAGGTACATTGCTTTGATGCCTGCCTTAGTTATAGTTTTACCTCTTGATGTCCAATTTGCAGTTTTGCACTGGGTGGCTTAATGTGTATCCTGGGAAAACTCTGGAGGTACTGGCTCTCAAGAGGAAAGACTTGGATGTTAAAGTGAGATTTTTCTTAGAGGTACTCCCCTAAGTCTGTCTTGTAGAAGTTAAAGCCAGTGCCACTTGGAGTCCTGCAGTTGCCACACCAACTTGTACACTGACAAGGTGGGATGAAATGATCTGAAAGGCCTCAATTCCACCTGGATGCCAATCTGTCATTGCTTATGGAAAGGGCACATGTGGAGAAATGGAGGAAGTGTGGAAAGAAGTGAGGGCAAAGAAAGCAGTTTAGAAGGACAGAAAGGAGGAAAGGAAGTCTGAGGGCCCTGTATTAATTACCTTGTAGGGTAAATGAGACTTCCTTTTGATAAAAAACTGTGTATGTGGAATATCATTGTGAATCTGCTTTGCCTTATATCCCTCCTCTGGTAACTATTTTGTCAGCAGTTTTCATCGCTTGATAGGGTTGCGTTAAACCCTTCCGTTTGCTAAATGATACCATGCAAATTTAACTTTTGCTTTTCCTGAATTACCTTAGAGTCAGGTTTCCTGGGTTTTGTTCGTAGTTATGCAGCTTGTTAGGAGTGCTGGTAGTGCTGCTTCAATAGGCTTTTCCAGTCGGTGTCCTTTGTGGGTGCTTAGGAAACTTCCTCCTGATTGTTTACACACCCGCTTCCCTGTCAGTTTGGAACAGTCGCTTGTTTGCGCAGAAGCTGAGGGCTTTGTGATGGGTGGTGTCCAAAGCAAGGTGGGAGAAAGGAATACAAAGTCTGTGTGATGAGGGGGGTGCAGTGGCTTTGCGTGTATGTTCCTGCTAGGTAGAGCTTGGCGGGCAAAGTGGAGACTGTGGGTGATGCGACTTCATTAGTATGTAGGTCAGTGTTGGCTGGACCAGAGAAAAGAGAGGTTTTTTCATATTAAGCTCACCTGGGATTTGTGCTGTCAATAGTTACTTAGGTTCTTACTGCCTTCCTTACCTGGGAATCGAGATGACTGTGCATAATGGTAATTTCTGGGCATACTTAGGAATATCTTCATTTTGCAGTCTTAGGTCCTTAGAGGAGTCCTTGAGTTTTATTAAGCTTGCTACTATATGCTAATTGTAAAAACCAGCTTGATGCCAAACAATGACTTCCAAATGAAAAGATCAATAATTTTAGAATTAGTAATGGATCGTGCTTTGCGAAGATAACTTGGTTAATTAATTTAATAAAGTCTTTTCACAAAGGGAGCAATTAAACCAAAGTCTGATTATCTCTGCTTGATAATACTTGAAATATCCTATATTAAAGTTACAGGTTTTAGCTCTGATGGTACCAAAAGAACCTCTTGATTTATGTTACTCTCTGAAACGTCTTATCTTTTTATGTTATTTGTATTACAAAGCACACATCTTCAGAAATAATGTCAGCTTTTTCCTTGGCTAGGCAATAAACTATCAACAAATCTGAAGCAGTTTGTTCAGTTGGCTGTAATTGTATTGTTGGGTACCACGAAGAGGAAAGCAGTCCCGTGCTTGTTGTGAACTCATTGTCTTTGAGTCCTGGTGAATGCCTTAAATACTGACTTACTGACTGATTCACAAAACAGGGCATGGATTTGAAGGGGAGGGCAGCAGGGATTCCTCTCTGATTCGGGTGCACGTTGGGCGCCGTTTGAGCGTGCTGAGGCTCTCATTGAATTGGAGAGCTGTGAATTGGAACTGGGCTAGGGCTGAAGTAGGCAGCAAGCTGTTGAACAAACCAGGGTCTGGGCAGCACAACTTCAGTGGCATCACTTTGAACACCCACAAACTTGAGGTGTGTAAAACACTGGGCAGCAATTCTGAGGATTTTGTTCCTCAGCTTAGCTCCTAAACACTACCCAGATTTCATTTTAAGTGTGTTTAGGATCTTGTCTTTAATGAAAAATGAAGCTAAGGTTTGCTTTGATATGCTGCCTTGTGTTAGACAGCAAACTGCTGCATCATTGCTGTTATACACACGTGGGCAAGGTGGGTGGGTGGGTCATAGTAAAGAACTACTTGGGTATTTCAGCATCTGTCCTCGTCAGGACTTTGTGTGCAGTTGTGTGTTAGACTCACACTGGTGAACAGGAATCGAAGGGCAAGGGCTTCTGTCCTAAGTGTCTGGTAACACTTTTGTGCCAATACACAAAAATGGTGGTTACTATGAAGGTACTCTTTCAAAACACAAGCCTAAATAAGTTTCTTTTCTGATGTTCTTTGACTCATACGGCATTTCCAGTATTTTTTTCCCCACCTTTCTGGATTCCTTGAATGCAGAATAAAGAGTCCTCTTTTTACACTTTGCATCAATGTATCCTATAACCACCATGAGTAGAAATCTCAGTTTTCCTATTCTCTCTTTCAGAATACCCAGCATCTGCCTGGTGAGAATCTGTGACTTTTAGATTTTTCAGAGAGGGAACCCTGATGGTGAGGCCATCTAGACCTGTGTTTTTCTAGCTTTTTTGTTATTCATATGGTCTCCTAAACTCATTGGAAAAAAATCGGAGCATTGCCTAACTTCTTTGGAGGAAAAAATGAATCACAAAGGCACTGTGGAGTGCTGCCACAGTGGTTATCATTTACAATCAGAAAAATGAGGCAGAGCTTTTGAATGATTATAATTTTTCCAGTGCTGATTTTGTTTAGTTCTTTCCATACCTAGGAATGTACACATATCTTTCAAAAGATTGTTTTGCAAAGTGCTGCATGAAAGTTTATGACCTACTTGTGACCCAAGACTTTGAGAAGTGCTGCTCCAATAGCTATGGTGGTGCAGATAACCTATACCACTGTTATCTTTTGTCAGAAAAAAGAAACCGCTGAGTCCTCTGATCTCATGAGAACTGAGCAAGAGGTTCTCAGTTAAACTGATGCTAATATCTCTTGTGGTATTTTCTTTTAACTTTGTTTTACAGGCCATATGTTGTTTTCTAAAGTGCTTTTACCTGGGAAGGAAATAGCACAGCGCGGTACGTGAGTGCACAGAGTAGTCGCAGCACTGGGAGGCGCGGGGCACTGAGCACCCTAACAAAGTGTGTTGTTATTGATAGGTGTAGTATTCTGTAGCATATGGCCTGGGTTGTAGCTTCTTTCCTTGAAGCCCTAGAAAGAGCACGGATGGCTAAGAACACAGTTGGGCATGACAATCCTAACCTGCTTGTCATGCCCCCACTTTGCTGGGAGAGGTGGCTGTGCGATGGCTTGGTGGCTGCACAGCCATGGGGGGCTGAGCCCAGGGGCATCTCAGAAGACACAAGCACTTGAGAGAAGGAGGTACAGAAAGAGTCTGTGTGTTGTGTAGTTTGAAGACTCCGACTTGCAAAGGGTTGCTCCCTTGTATGCAAACTTATTTTTCCCTTTTCTTTTCTCTCTTGATATTGGTGGAGCCAGGAGTGTACATGCACACTTGGAAGTAGCAGACTGCCCTGGTAGAACTGATGGGCCACCCCTTGGCAGCTCCTATGTCATCAGCTTACAACGACAAACCATACATGTGAAAATACGAAAACAGATTTCTTAGTATTAAAGGAATATATAGCAATAGGAATTAGCTATATATGCAAACTTGAATGGCCACACTCAGCTGATGAGAACTGTCTTGGTGTTAAATTTCGCATACTTCTGCAGCTAGATTTGAATCTTCTGTCTTGAGCTCACTACCAGTGTTGTGTAAATCATACCATATGTTACGCATCTTCAAAAGAAAACTAAGCAAACCACACAGTGATTAAAATTGTGGGGGTTTTTTTTCAGATCAGACTTTTTTTGCTTATTTGAAGATTTATTGCTTTGCAGTTCTGCTGAGAACAAGCATCTTTACATTGCTTTGTGAACTGCCTATTGCTTTTCTCAGAGGATCCTAGTTCTGAATAAATGTAGGAATCTATGGTCTTTGTGCCATGTCCGTTAGCATTCAGAGGGGAAAAAACTATGGAGGGAATTCCCAACTTCAGCAGATTATAGCTGGGGGACAGCAAAGCCTGCCACTGTCTCGCAACTTTCCCTGTTTCATCAGTCTGAAGAGGTGCAAGTCATGAGAAGTTTAATGAGGTCCTCAAATGACAGGAGGCTGTATGCTGATGTAGGAGTTGTGTGGTGACTCCAAGGTGGCTGCATTTGAGTTGCATGAATACATTTGTTTTCAAGCAATGCAATTATATTCCCCAAGTTCACCAAGGCAAAGTTTGTGTTTTCCATGTGCCTTTCTTTACCAGGAGCTAATGTTGTGCTAGGTTGCAAGTAATTAGTACAAAGGGTATGAAGAGATATCCTGGTGAAATTGCCAAAATGAAAAGTATCGTGTTAGAAAGAACCTGTTGAGAAAAGACTGTGTAAAATTAGGCCTACCTTATGTTACAGAAAGATAATACTGGTAGGATGAGGATCATAGAATGATGACCCCCCTGCCATGGGCAGGGACACCCTCCACTAGCCCAGGCTGCCGAAAGCCTCATCCAACGTGGCCTTGTACACTGCCAGGGATCCAGGAGCAGACACTGCTTTTCTGGGCACTCTGTGCCAGGGCTTCACCACCCTCACAGGGAAGGATTTCTTCCTAATATCAAATCTAATCTCCCCTCCTTCAGGTTAAAGCCATTACCCCTTGTCCTATTACTACATGTCCTGATGATGATGACCGTATCAGCATGATGGTGACAACACAGATGCTTCAGTGTGGTGAGGTTCATCATTTTTGCAAAACAGATCTATCAGATTAATATGTAATGGGTGTTATTACAATAACTATTCCCTCTGGTAACCATTCCTTCCCCTCCAGCGTACAGCCAGGCTTAGGGCTGTGTGTGTAGTGACGGTGCTTAGAGGCCGTGACTCCATTTTGCTAAACATGGCCTGCATGTCTCACCCAAAGTGCTTATTATTTAAAGGTAAACATGTGTGCAGTTGATGGAGCACTAGAAATGCAGAAGAGGGAATAAAAGGTGACAGCGGAGTAACGATCAGCATTCAATACAGTGGTCACACTGCTCAGCTGCCTCTCTGACTCAGGCTTTGAGGCAAAGCCCCTGAGGACTTTCTGGTTGGATTTCAGTGCCTCTGTTTCCCCACCTGTGAAATGAAAATAGCTATATCCAGCTTGGCAAGTGTGTGGTCCTGCTTGTAGCATTCCTGGTTTTGCACAAGAATGCTATTTGGATGCCACAGCCATTATTTTTGTGGGTAGGGTGTATGGTATAATTAGAACTGCCTTATCTAACTTGTTTCAAGTATATGATGTTATTAAAGTCATCATGATATAGATGAATAAGGTTATCCAAGTACAGTATGGGTCACTTTAAAGATCACATTAGTCACTACCTGTCAACTTTTGTTCTTTCCTCCTTCATTTCATTTCAGTGCAGGGATGTGATAAGTAACAAACCAAGGAAATGCAGGTGAGATCACACCCAGTGACTATAGGTGTGATTTGGCAGGCTTAGTACTAGAGATGTGTACAGGCATCTTATTAACTTGGGGAAAACCTTCTGGATTTTTTATTATTGTTATAGTGTTCACACTGTAGTTTCTGTGATTCTGTCTCTTGTGGACTCAAAGATTTTTAAGCCTTAAAAAAGATAAAGCATATGAAAAAATACGGATTTCAAGCCTGCTAAGATTAGCATTGCAACAAACTTTTTTCTTCTACTTAACTTCCTCAATCCTTCTGTAAAATTTTAACAATTCAGTTTTTCCTGCTTCCTCCCCATTGACCTTGACTGTATGGAAAGTATCTTTGGAACTTATATTTAAAACAGGAGTTCAGAATCATGAGCAGACACCCACATATGCTCATTGCCTGGAATTAAGTACTTCCATGACAAAACAGGGTGTAGCATAAACGTGTTTGGATGCAGCAGTTCAATTAAGCAAGAATTGCTTGTAGAAACACTGGTCAAGTTGTGCTGTTTGGGTTTTTTTAATAAGGGAAAAGATGATGCAAGTGCAAGTTGTTGAAATGCTGAAATACCGTAGGTGTAGTTTCAGTGGAAGAATAATACAGTTGGGACTAATGCCTCTGATATCTCATCCTGCTGGTTATTTGAGTTATAGTAAAGTGCTATTTCAGTGCACAAGCTAAAACTTGCTGCTCTATTGTTTAACTACTGTCATGTGAATATTTAATTGAAAGGATATATGAAGAAAAAAAAAAGCTTTTTTTCTTTTATCCAGATCTTCATCAAACTATGCTCCCCAGCAAATGGTGCCTGAGTTCCCCTTAAATTCTGTTGAAGTTAAATAAGAGAAAGCTTGTCAGGATTTCGAGGCACCCTATGCATTTAGATAGTTCATCTCCTAACTCTCTGGCTTTGGGACATCCTGAACTCCATTACCTATCTTTGTGTTGTTCCTCAGCAAGAACTGCTCGAGCCTGATACACTGGCAAAGCAAAACTTTGTCTTCCGCTACTGCCCTTGAATGTACAAGCCTTTTTATGAGAAGACAGTCTTATTTGCAGTAAAATCATTTCTTACAAAGCTGTGCTCTAATGATAGTGTCATACATCTGCAGGTATAGGCATGTTTCCTGTATAATATTGAACTTATTGGTAGAGACTTCCAAACTGGGAAAACCAATGTGTACAGTAGTGCATTAATAAACCTAAGTGATGTCAAACTCTCTGTTGCACAAAAGGGGAAGTGCCAGATTTACTAAACCACATTTCTGTAAAGCCTGATAATCTCTTTTTCTTGCTTCTTTTCTTTCATCACAACACTAAATGCCCTGAGCTATCTGTATAATGATTTCAGGCAGCAATCCACATTGTTAGTTTATTTCCTCTGGGCATATTTGTTGTATTTTTGAACGTCAGTTTAAAAAATTGCATGGATCCATTTGGGAGGAATATAGCAAGCAACTTCCGTTCAACTTGGCCTTAATAGCATCTAGCAGGCTGAATTACCAGAGGCACACAGCTTATTGGAAACCTAGTGTGTAATGGTAGAGCCCAGCTACAAGGGGAAAGGTGGTGTTAACATGTCACATCTCTGGTATTTGATGTGCTGGGTGAAGACTTGCAAGACCAAGAAAAGAAAATCAGGTCTAAGTAATGCCTGCACTTAGTCACCAAGTCTGTATAGGCAGATAGCACTGCTTCCACTTATGGGTTGGTAGGTAGTTGAGCAAGGTGGTGAATGCAGCTGGCCTTAGTCAGGTTTTCAGTTGCACCTTGAAGGCTGAAGATCTGACCTCGCCAAAATCTTAGTTGAGACTGAACCTCTGATTTTTCTTGCCGTTAAGTAAAACCACCTAGGGAATAGTAAGCTGGGTTTAAACATGGTTTAGTAAGTAATATAGGTGGAAGGGGGGTGGTTGGATTAGATGATCTTGGAGGTCTTTTCCAACTGTAACAATTCTATGATTACTTGTGATTACTAATCTAGTGTTTTCCAAACCAGAGCTGATTAAAATCTTCAGCTCAAGCCTGTGTGGATTAAGGCTGTTCAAGTTCTGCAAATGGCAACCAAATGGCAGTGGCAGCCGCTAAGCACCCTCCCAGCCCTAGCCATCCCTCTGCAGTGTGACCTCTTTCTGCCAAGCCATCGGCGTGTCTTCCGGCCACAAAGATCATCTTGTACGTTGTGTCTGACCTGGTCTGTTGTGCCCAGTGGCTCACATCACAGCAGTGCAGCTCTTTGGTCACACCTCACCCAAAGGAGAGCAATTTGCTAAACCCTGTGAGTACCTGCGTTCAGCCTTACTGTGCCCCAGTGCTTGGTGCTTGTGTCACATCACACCCGGCTAGGGATTGTGCCTTGTTTCTTTCTTGCATCTCACTTCCACAGGCACGTGTGCCTAAAGGCCACAACAGTCGGTACCATTCAGGTATTCTCTTCTGCCTTAAATGTTACTAACACCTCTGGATGATCTGCCTTTTCATATCTGGATTTCTAAAAGATTGTGCGTATCTGTTTTCCCATGGCCTTAAGTATTTAGTTTGGGTCTTACTCCGTCCTAGAACTGGAAGAACTTTTTGTCATCTTCTACCGGGGAAAAGCGACTGACTGTCAGTTAAAAACTCTTCTGGTGATAGCTGTGGAAATGCTGTTATGACTGAGCGGAAAAAAGTAGATAAATAGGTTTGCGATCCAGAGAGGTGTGCTCTGCTGTTCTGCTTTTGTTTCTAGAAGACTTATTTTAATTAAGCTCCATGTTCAGTTTTGGAAGACAAGGTTTTACCATGTTCTGTCATATAATAGTTAAGAAATTGCCTCACTCCATAAGCAAGAGGAAGAATTCAGGTGCTCAGCCCACCATGTGTGTCGCAATGTGCTAAACGCAAGAAATAGTCACCTGTCCCGGGTGTCTGTTTCCTGTTACAAACCAGGTTCCTGGTTTATGAAATCAGGGTAAAGCTGAAGTATCACTTACCCTGCCTAAGGAAAGAGATAATTAGGAGACTGTACTTTAAAAAGGGATCATCAGCTCATTTTATAAAAGAATATAGACAAGCCTCCTGCTGGCGAAGTGCAAAGAACCCTATAGAAATGTTGAATTTGTTCGTGTATGTAGAAGGTATTTGTGCTAAAGATGACCACCAGCTTTCTTCTGAGTTCCTACCTAGTGCTGGAAAAAGCTGCACATAGAGTCAGAGCTAATGGATTTTACAGTCAAACACTTGTGCTGACTTACAGGAGACTCTACCTCTTGATCAAGATGCATGACATCTCAGTTAATGCTGTACGGTTCACTGATTGACAGTTGGGAAAACACAGACTTCATAAGGATTATTCCTTGGTTTTCATAGCGCCTTGTGTATTTGACAGGCACGCAGTCTCTGGACCTTAGGATGCTTTTGAATTCTGCCTCTTCAGCGGCCTGGGTTGATTTTGAGCTTCACAGAAGCAAGGTTTCCTCTGTGTTCGGGTGGTGTAAAGATTTCGCTGTTTGGTCCACTCTCAGACTTGTATGTTTAGTAAAAATTTTAAGTTCTTCAATTTTATGAGGATATCTGTTTTTAAGCCATTTTGCAGAATCAAGGAAAATTTAGTGGAAAATATAGTTTAATTGCAGTGGCTGTGTGGAGGATGGACTGTGTCACGAGTGATAAAGTTTTGGATGTGTTTGATGAAGTGTAATTCAGAGAGAGAGCTGTAATTCTGTTGGGACAGTGGTGATGTGATTTCTCCTAGTAAATGAGACATCTAAACGCAAGACCCTTTTTAAGGAGCTCATCGCACCAGAGGACACTGCAGGTGTAAAGCACACACTCTTGTAGCTCATGCCAAGTAATGCTTCTTAAATGATACACTGGGGCACTATTTTATGTAGCTTGCCATCAGATGACATAAATTCTCCGACAACTCTTAACTACACTGAAGCAAGCATTCTTGGAATAGGCTGTAGTACTGGAGCCAAGCAGTTAATCAGGTGTAACATGAGGCTTACACATGATTTACTGCCTGCTGGTAGCTTGCACTGGGACTGTATTGTCCTTCTGTACGTACTACATAATGGTTTTAAGCTGTCCTTGGACAGGACCCTATTGTAAACAAGCTGTCTGGCTTAACTGGGATATCCTGTAAAAATATGTTAATAAAAACTGAAGTCATTGTAAAAGATCCTACTCCTACTATTTCTGCCTCCCAGACTATTCCCACCAGTGAAGTACAGCACACGCTCTTAACTCTTGCTGCGCTGATGCTTCGCTGATTCCTGCTGGTGTTGTGATACTTCTTTCAAAACCGACCAGTCATCCTGCTCTGTCTCTGCTGGCTGCTGGAGTGTGGGAATGGTCTCCTGTCAGCGTGCACAATGCAGAAATTAACACCAAAATGGAGCTTCTTCTCAAGGGGCCATGTACTTTTATTAGCACTTACTTTATTTCACATCCCTTTGCATCTCCTCTTCAGGTCTATGGAGTGAGTTCTGAGGTAGTACCTTGTTTAAGTTAAAGGAGGTCTTTTTTAAATGAGGTAACTTGTGTTTGGTATTAGAATGTCATGTCAGGTCCTTGTAGCCTGGAGCTAGCAGGTCAAGCTACAATCGTAGAGCCTTACGTGGGGTGTAATTTTCAGAAGGAGAGTCTGAAAGACATCATCAGACAGCATTCACTGAGGGCAACCTCTACTAGACTTTCTGGCTAGGGACAGATGCTGAAAATGTGGGTTCTTGCAAAATGAGGCGTCATTCCTTTGAACTGAGAGGTGAGCTCCAGGGCATTTAGGCATGCCGAATTTCTTGAAGAAACAGATGCTGAAAAGTGACTGCTGAGAGTCTTCTCACAGAAATCACTGAATTTTACAGGCAGGGTGAGATGTTTTGGAGACCCTCAGAGGAGACAGTGACCTGCGTGAAGGGCTCCTGTTTTACTCACCTGCCTATGGTTCCTGGAGGAACGACGCCTCTGTTAGAGGGACTGGCTTTGGTGAGTGCAGACCGCAAAGCAGTGAGCAGAGCGATGCTTTGGAGGTTTCTGGTTCCTCCCTCTGTTCTGCTGAGTACTCTGCAGAGTACAAAATGCCCTGGAATATGGACACCAGGATTTTAGCAGGAGCTCAAAGGGGCCCGCCACTGACTCCGAAGAAAGGCATCAATCCCAGCCTGAAATAGCCCTCTCCCACCCTCACCCTGCTCATTTTTGTTGTTAAAGACAAACTTAAAATATGCTTCTTTTTGTAAATTAATAGGCAATTTTGAACGTAAAGCAGGCATCAAATCTTTGTAGTCAGGATTTGGATGATCCCCATAGATGGAAACAACGCTTGTGGGTTGCGTGGTGGTTTGAGGAGGGAAGGGCTGTGTGTGTGCAGCTGTTAAAAGCCATTAAAAAGTGACCTGAGCCCCCCTGCCCCAGGATTAACTGTAAATTGATATCGGAGATTTCCACAGTTTTCATCTCAAACGCAAATTTCAGATTTCTACAGAGCTTTGGTAAATGTCTGTTTTCCATTTATTCTGATTACAATAATCTTTCACATACTTTAAAAATACAGGTAGAGCAAGCCATCAGCTGTGGGTACAACTTAATAACAGAAGAGTTAATCTTTCAAATCTGAATAAGAATGAATCCCCCCTTGATATCCTTCCAGTACAGCAGTAAATTGAGAATTTATCCTAAAAAATAAGAAAGAGAAAAGAAAATTTTGACTGATTTGGTTTTATATTTAAAAAAGAGACCTGAAATACTACTTTTCTCATTTGGTTTTTATATTTATAGATTTATCCTGTCTTTTTTCTGGGAAACGTTGGTCACTTAATGCTACAGGAGTTGCTGTCATGACTGCTGCTTTAGAGGTTCAGTAGAGCTTGGGAAAGCTTTTGGCGTTGTTGGACAGAACAAGAGGTGCTAATCTGGGTTTGAGAGGAGCTTGTGAGCATACCTCCCGTGGTACAAACACTGTGTGACATCTTTATTATTTTTTTCCCTTCCCTAATCCAATTAATTTAAAGTTACTGTGGTAAGCTTTAAAAGATGGGCATGTTGGTTGTTTTCTAGGTGGAATTACCTGATCAAGGTGAAATTACCTGATCAAGAATGGCAGGGTTGGGCATCTGAGGCCTGGCACGGTGTTTGCCAGAGCAGCAGGCAGTACTTTGTGGTGCAGTAGGGACTGGCAGGGAGATACCTCCCTGTAAAACCTAACCTCTAAAGCTGACCACAGCCAGTTACCATGCTTTGGGACGACAATGGAGGCAAAGCAGAGGCGTTTCCCTCAGCTAACGGTGTGATGTAGAAGCAGGCCGAGGGGCCTGCAGCAGAGACCCAGCACCGCTGCTGTTTGCAGGGTTTGGCGACAGTGACGGGTGAGGGACAGGGTGTCTGCCCAGGCTGCTTAACCCTAGCTTTGTCAGGTAGAAGTGAATAGTTTTGAGGTGTCGGAGAGCTGGAAGCCACCGAACGTTTCAAAGAGCCTGAAAATGGTGACAGTTGGATGGGGTTGGCTCTGGGGCTCACCTGTGTTTGCGGCTGCCTGACAATACTGCTTTTGAAAGAAGCAGCCAGCAGGATGTAGGGGGTGGAAAACTGTATCCTTGAGCTCACAGAAGTGTTTAATTTTTAAAAGGCTGCATTTTATTATTTCTCTAGATTCCTGTGAGTGGAACCAGTTTCAAGGGCTCTGGAAGCAGCTGTGCAGGACAGCAGTTGCTGTATTTCAGTGGGAATGTAGAGCTGATGAGTTCGTGTGTTCCTTTATTGTCTGCTTGTGTGATTTTTTTTTCTTCCCCACTTTTGTTAAATGTGAGCTTAATGGAAACATGAGGAATGGAACCTAGTTTTTACAAGATGATTGTCTTCAGAGTAATAACAACAAAAGCAATCGTAACATTGCACATAAATGAGCATCGATGACTGTTGGGGGGGAGGGAAGTAAAGATAAACTGCACGCTTTTAAAAACCGCTGCTGTCCTCCTCTAGCACACTACTTTTTACATTAGTCCCTCAGTTCCGGTCTGTGCCAGGTTGCACAGCAGTTGCACAACCTATTTTCAGCAAGGGAAAGCAGAATGCTTTCCTATTCATACAAAAAGGCGAGCTGTGGCCTTCAGAGTATCATTTATTCACGCAAATGTCATAGTCATGATAGTCATGCCTTGCAAAACATTTTGCCCTAACTTGTCTCTAAATTTTTCATTGACGTAGGTCAAATTCATCGTTTGTTTCCCTCCCTAAGCCAATGGGACTCAGGAGGGAGTCATGGCAGAAGGTTAAAGCCTATTGTATAATTCGATATTTAAGCCACATGCCTTTTGCATACAGTAAAAGCATCGGGGATTAATGAAAGCATTTTAATGGACTTCTATATTCATGAACCATAGCAGAACCATGAGATCACTAGATACAGCTTGACTACCAGATTTTCAGACTGAGTGGTGCTATTCTGTATTACCAAGTATAGTTTTTCTGTGTGTGAGAAAAACTACTTGGTGAATGTATGGTGGATTTATTTTCTGCATTGTATTGTTATACTGAGGATGTATGATAAAGCTAATCACAGTAGTTCTGAAAAGTAGAGTCACTATCTTCATCACAGTAAAATAATAATCTGTTTAATCAAAGTTAAGGTAAGAATACAAGTTAGATCTACCTGTGACATGTAGGAGAACTCTCAGCATATGGAACAATTACTCTTTGTAATGTCTAGAAACCAGACTGCTCTGTATGCTGTAACAGTGATGTAAAAAATGGCTGGAAGTGTACAGAAGAGGATGGTCTTGCCCATGACCAGTTTTTGATGCCTCTGGGTTCTGTTACTAGGCTCAGTCTGCAGCCATTAGAAGTGTTTCAGTAAAGCAATTTAGAATATCCTGCATCTGAAATAAGTAATATTTCTGTCATTCTTTTAATGTTCTTAACATATTGACCTGATTTCTAATTCTCCCTCAGATCTCTCTAAGGAGAGGTTGTAGGAAGCTTCTTTTCCTATTTGTCTTGAGGACTGGGCAAAGGGGGTTTCTTTTATCCCGTGTCTTGTAGGTTGTACCCATATCTTATCCTCATGGACTTCCACAGTGTGATTGTAAAAATGCTGGGGTCTCAATTACCCTCATTTTGCCACCAAATTGCCAATGCCTAAGCCTTGGAAGTCTGGGATTCTCATAACTTCCCTTCCACAAACCCACCATAGCATTCTGAGGACAAGAGTATGCACCAGTTCGGAACACAAGACTAGAAAGCTATTACTTAATATTGCTATCAAATATAGAATTCATAGATGAAATTTCATCACCATGTGGATTGTTGCCATCTGTGTAGAAAATAGAATTGGTACATATGGCTTGTAGCTCACTTTGGTGTTTTTTCTTTCTTTAAATGCTAGGGAGCCTGACTTCTCCCTTTCTAAAAAGACCCCTTTGCTTCATTCTGGTGTTGTCAACAGGCTCTGGTCAGGCTGAGTTTCATCCTATTCCTTCAAAGTCCTCTATACTGCTGGAGGGAGTCATAAGGAGTATTTAGTACAGATGGAAATTGGATGCTGTGCTCTATCCAGGAAACAATAGTCCTGTTCATAGCTCTGTTTATAAAGTCATTAAAAAATGAAGAGAGTGACTTCAAAATAGCAGAATGAACAGACATGTCCAAACTGCAATAGAAACTGAATGAGCTGGACAGAAACTCACGTTTTCTTATAAAGTGATAATTGTTTCCTATGGAGACCATATGAAGCTTGACGAGAATAGCCGAGATGGCCCTAACAGTTTTAGACATGAGCTTTCCTTAACCAGTCATTAAATGGGTAAATGGCTTTTTCCCCTATGCAGTCACAATAGAGCATCCACAGTGAAGCACATGCAGTGGGTAACGCTACGGAAGCTTTACACAGAGATGGACGTTTGCCCATCCGAGCAATGACATCAAAATGTCTAACAGCATTCTAGAGAAGATGGCAATACATGCATTTAGGCAGACCTTGGTCAATGGCTTACAATTCTTTGTCAAATCTTTGCATGTTTGCAAAAGATGCATAGCTTGCAAGAATTAAGAGCTATAGAATACAAGATTTAATACATGGCATTAGTCCAAATTGACTGGTTGAGGGCATGAGAGAGAATTCTCATCTAATGCTTTTCCAACACACCCCCTCAGTTTTCCTTATTTAGTTTCAAGGCACAGAAATGCTATTTCTCCCCTCTCCTGATTGCTCAAGACATTTTTATTATTAAAATACATTTTGTGTAATTTCTTCACTTAGCTTTACAGTCTCCCCTTTGAGCATCTGTTTTAATTATACTGAAGCAAGCTATGATTTTGCTGGCTTAAAATTTCCAAGACTTGATGCCAGTTGCAATGTGTTTGGCTACTGCTTTACTCTAGTTCTGCCAAAGCAGAAACTCCCCAGGCTGTTCACTTTTGAGTTTTTACTTTTTTTTGTGTTTTGTTTTGTTTAAGGGGGGTGTCAAACCTTAAAGCAAGAGATGTGGGATCTACCGTTAGTTTTGATTGGCTTTCAGGCTCATTTACCAACACATGTCCCTTCTTCTCTCTGAAAACAGTATACAGGAGTTCCATACTAAATGGGAAAAAAAGTAAATTGCTTTAGCAATGAGAAGAGAAGGAATCGGAACAGGCTCAGCTTGAAAATGTTAGAGTGGTGAATATTAAGCCTTGCAGCTAGTGTTTACAGCTGTAGAGGATGTTTTCTAGTAATCTTATTCTTGTCTTTTTAGTTATTATACTGAGTAACTTACTCTGTTTGCTCAGGAGATGTCTGTGTCTGGCATCCTGTGAAGATGGAATATGTAATGCTTTCTTCTTTTTTAGGAAGAGTACACTGAAGAAAGAGAATAAAACAATATTTAACACATCCCCTGTGTAAATAGAATGAGTTAGCATAGATTACTGTTATGTTTGAAATCAGCTACAGCGAACTGGTTGACACCTTCGAGGTGCTGCTCAAAGTTTCTTAGCGTGGGTAACGGGAGGACACAGGCTGATGAGTGGGATTCCTCTTTTTTGTTTACTCTTTAGGTGCCAACTGAAAATATGTGAAGTCTAAGATGACTGATTAGCTTTTTTTTTTTTAAGGCAAAACTATAGACATGCACGGTCTCCCCAGTTCAATGAAAAACTGCTTAATATTAAATGAGTGGTTCTTCCCTAAAACACCAACTCTTAAGGGAATGCCTGCAGTGAAGACTGAAGCATGACTTCAGCTCATGCAAGCAGTCCTCGTCACGCTCTGTTCTGCCATGACTATGCCACTGGCCATATCAGAGGTGGTTCAGAGGCAGTCTGGGGGCTCCCATCCGTGGGTGCCAACTGCTGTAGCTGGTAGGCATTCTCCTAAGTTTGGCAGGTCAGCTGGCATATGAGGGAGGACTGTTTCTCTTTTCCTTTCCCTTATTCAGCTTACATTAGGAAATTACAAGTTGAGGGGAGCAATTTCCTCAGCTGTGTAGTGGTCTTTTGCTGATGAGGACAGGCAAGCTGTGTGTCCTAAAGGAAACCAAGTTGCTTGTTAAGGGGTAATTGGCTGTTCTTCTGTGGGATATCAGTGCGGCGGTGAATTTAACCCAGTGTGAACCAGTGGCACAATCCTACTCTGCGCTTGGACATCACAAAATTTGTCTTGCTACGTGCTTTTTCTTGAGTACAGAGATAAAATTATCCTAAACAAAACTCCTTGAAAGGGGTTTCTGTTTTGTAATATCCCTGTAATGTGGACAAGGGATGATTATGCTGACAATGGCATTTCCATCACATCTTTATGTAAATACCTTTGAATCCAAGCTTTATGATGTGTTGTATTTGGAGTGGTGGCAGATAAGAGCTTTGGAGCAAACCCAGGCTTTCCTGAGGAAGTGTTAAAGGAGCTGCAGGATCAAAGTCAAAGGTGAACACCTTCACCACCTGATACCTGCAGAGCTCCAGTGTTAGAGCATGATTTTCAGAAAACAGTTTATTTGCTGACTATGAATTTCCCTAAATTTCCTAAAAGTTTTGTTGCAGTGAGCGCTGAAAAGGGAAGAAAAGAGAAGAGACTGCAGAAGTAGCTGCCAACCCTTCATCCACTCCAGATGGAAAAGATGTAGAGGACTAAATGAGTATCACTGGAAAGTGAGAGTGCATTTGCCCCTTAATTAGTCAAATCTTGCTTGCAGAGGAAAAGGCTTTGTGACAGGTGGCTGAAAATATTAATTGGTATGTCATACCCCTTACTATGAACATCTTCCTGTTGCAACTTTTTTCTTCAAAGATAAAGCTGCAGTATTACTGAAAAAGTCAATAATATGGATGTAGAGTGAGCCAGAGCAGTAAGAAAGGAGTTTGCCCTGAGGGAAGGAGTGGGAAGCCCCAGTGTAACATATTGAATGTTTCAACAGAGGTATGTCCATGATTAATAAATTCATGAGAAGCTGTTGTGCAACAGCACAGAGAACAGATCAGTGAGTACACATCTGAAATGCCTTGTTTTAGTGGATTAATAATTATGGAAGGCTATTCTAATTTCACAGGAGATATTTTAGTGTACCATCTGAACCACTGTATATGCAAAGTATAGTTTCAGAAAGCTTCATAAAAATCTAGTATTAGTAGAAACAGTTTAATGATTAAAAAATTGCACAAAAGCCTTTTTATTTTAAACACCTGTATGGGTTTTGCAACAATTTTTCAGATTGCTGACATAACAAAAACCCAATAAAAACTAATAGAAGATAAAATGAACCTACATAAATTCACCCCATAAATGAGGTGGAAAGTATTTTTCTGAAGGGTTTGGTTTTAAAACTGGTGTGATACTTAGTTCCTGGCTTTCAGTATGACTTTTAATTTGGAATCTTCCACTCCTAATATGTGCAAGGAGTAGCAAAACCACAGCTGGCGTGAGTGCATCCTAGTTGTGCTTGTATTGTTAGCTTTAACACAGAGATTCAGCATCTCTTTTTAGCTTTTAGATACAGAGGTAACAAAGTAAAAACCTTTTAGAGTGAGAATATGCCTTTCTGTTTTGCAGGAAGGCTCCAGCATGGTTTCTTTTAGTCTCTGGTCTTACAAGGACAGCCTGAAACTCTGCATAGGTGGCTGAGGCAAAATTGCATCAATTCTGAACATGTTGCTATCTAAAGTCCAGGCTTCAAGTCCAGCCACTGCCACTCAGGATAAGCTCATTCTTTTGGCCTGACCAATGCTTAGCAAATACAATCTGGCTGTTCAAAAGATTGGGGACATGATAAAGTCAGATACTTGCCCATATCACAGTCTGGATGTTTAAACAAGGCCGAGTTGTTCATTAACACAGAAAGCCTTTAAAAGAAATCCTTCCGTATGTCTGAGCTTGATTAAGGCCGCCTGCCTCTCAGACAGCACTGTCAGGAGGTGAGCAGTTGCAGACTAGTCAGGGTTGGTATCCTAGTTTCTACGGTGGGGGAAAAACCCCCCAAACCACAAAGCCAGTGCATTTTCCTTGTGAGCTTTGAAATCTCAAAGCAGCGACAGTTGGGGAGTGTTTGTATGAAATGTGCAGAGGTCTCTGCAGTCCTCGCTCATTCCTCTGAACCCGTGTCTGCTGGAATTTCTCACATGGAGAAAATTATCTATTCTTTAAACAAGAAAATGTAAATTAATGTCTTTTGTAGGAAACGTGCTGAATAAGGATCTCCTACAGATCTGGTTCTGTATGTAGGCAGAGACAGTTTCTGGACTCAAGCCATTAATTTTTCTCGCTATAGTCAAAAACATTCATTATAGCCTACGTAGTTTTACTTGAAGTCTACCAGCTTTGTTTGCAATAAAGAATCCAGCCTTTTGGAGACTTTTCTATCTTTTCTGGTATGCTATCTTGATAACATTACCAGTGCTAATTCTTGCACCAGGGCAAATGCATTTCATCTGTCTTCTTGTCAGACCACAGAAACCCCCTGGCCACGAGGGTTCCTTTCACGGGCTTGAACAGCCTATGCATCCTCAGTGTCTGCTTCCCTGCTGCCTTTTTGCGTTGCTTGTTGTCCAGTGTCTCAGCACTTCTGTGGCCTTGCTGGAGCATCGTTGACTTTGACAGCACACTTAGTATGTCTCACACATACAAGTTAGTATTACACAGAATGGTTCCTTGTAAAGTACAGTGTGGTAACCCTCATCAGGCGTCCTGTAGTGAAGTTTTTCTGACAGTGTCCCTGCTGAGCTAACTGATAGATATCAGACACAGTACAGCAAATCACCTTGGCCGATCTGGACTCTTCTCATTCTTTTTTTGCATAGGCGTGAGAAGTACATGAGATGGAGAAGAGGGGCAGGCACCCTTTTCCTTCATCTGTTTCCCAGTATTTATGAGATGTATGGCAGGAACAGTCCTTGTGCTCTACTAAGTACAACACAGCTAACTCTCACTGGCTCCCAAGGTGGGTGATGTGCTGGAGGAAGGGTTCCTTTCTTCTTTCTCTCAGGACCCCATCTCTCATTAATTTTTTAAGGCAAAAATAGTAATGTGTCCCTTAAGCAGGTGCTTCAGTGCTCAGAAGTAATACAGATGAAATGGCAGCTTTCTAGCTATTTTCTCTCTCCCAGTTGTGCTTTCCTAAAGAGAATAAATATAGCAACCATAGGGTCATGTGTGAGCCCTTTTTAGTTGTGTGTTATATTAAAACAGTAAATCACTTTCATGAATGTGCTTTTTCTGTGTGGAAGCTGTTGGGCAATTTATTCCAAAGTCAACTGAACATCTTTAGTAACTTCTGAGATAACGTGTCCTACAGATGGCTTCAATTAATATTTGTTCAGGGCAGTCTAAAGCAAATAGCCAGTCTGCTCGTGTAGTAAGTGTCAGTTAGAAATCTCTCTATGCACGTGAAACGTGACCTTTGGGCTTGTTGCAGTTTGCAGGGTAAAACCCCCAAAATGGCTTTGCACAGGGTTTTGATCTGTGTCCTTCTCTCTTCACGCTTTTTTACCCAATGTTAGAAGTGGGCTTGTGGGAGGGTCAGCCCCAAGCCTCTGCATCTGGTTGAGGAACAAAAATAGTCATCTTTGAGAAGCAGCTATTGTGGATTTTGCAGAGGGTGTTTTTGATGTTTAAAGCCTGGTTCAGCCCAGCTCTCCTGCTTCAGATAAGCCTGTATTTAGGAATGGCATGGGAACATGAATGTGGCTTATGCACTTCACCAGCTGCAGTCCTTCAAGAAGTAGGAGAATCTTTTTGGTTAAAACAGTATTGGAGATGAGGATGGTTTGTTACTTGGACAATAAGAGTGTTTCTTAATGAGTGAATATGAAAAAACAAAGTATTAAAGAAAAGGTAGACTGTAGCTGCCTATTGATGGGATCTGTGAAGGCAAATGGCTTGTAATACGTATTGTAGGATGACATATGCATGGTACTGGAGACCTTAATAAAGAGAATTGGGTTGTAACGTGTACGTTTTGTTTGTGTAGAAGTGAGGATCTGTGTATGACACAGAGTACTAATCACAGAGTAGCCAAATTGTATGCAGCCAGTGAACGCTGGAAGAGTTTGTGCAAGTTATGTTTTGACAGCCTAGAGATTAATCTGGTGACATTTAATAAAGTATATTCTTGGGTTCAAACAGGTAGTGGAACAGCTTGAGTAACTGCACTGATGAGGAGCTAATAGGGCAATGTAGAGGGAAGTTACGTTGATGTGTTTGCTCTGTTTCAATTTGGACAGAGTTAAAAGTTTGGCTGAGGCATCAGTTACATCACCATTGCCTTGCTCCTTCCAGTAGAACTGCAGTGGGTTCGCGCTGGTGTAGCTGGGGCTGGATTCCAGAAGGTTGCTTGTAAGTCTCTTACAAGCACTGCATTCACCTACGATGGAAGCAGAAACACACCATACCCATATGTTATTAATCTGCTTCTTGTTGGCACAAATTTGCACTCCTAAGGAGTTCACTATGTTGAAATAAAGCTGAAGAACAAAGAAATTGCTATTCCCCTGCATGTAGGACACGCAGAATCTCCAGTGAGTGGTTCACATTTGGGCGAGACGGGGAGAACTCTGGTGCTGGCAAGGTCTCTGGCATGCACAGTCACATCCGTCCCAGTTGGGTTACCTTCCACAGCCTTCTCTTGCAATTAAGCTGGAAGGAAAAAAAATGTCTTCACATGGCCTAGATAAGTTGATCTTTTTTTTCTTTAGCTAGCAGGGGAAGTGGGGAGCTCTCAGGCTTACAATATTATTAAGATGGAACTTCCAGAAATACCTTATTTCTGTGATTATTTTATTTTAGTCATTGATTTTTCCATGCTGCACTTACTATTTATACTGCTTTCATTGTTGCTACCATTCACAGACCAGTGGAGAGCCAGCAAAGAGTTTGACTGAATTGTCCATCTCTCTGCACTTTTGCTTGGAGTCAAAAAGATTTCGACTGCAGAGGTAGCTCCTGTTTAAACAGTTCCTTTGAGGAAATCACAAAGCTGAGAGAATCATACATAATTAAAGGAAACATCCACAGAATAGCTTATCCATAATATGTAACAATGTGTGATCAGTATTTGTGATGAGACCTTTCAGAATGTCTTTGTTAAGATTTCAGAGTCTCCCTTTAAAGACCCGAGTCATTCTCTTTTAGACTTCTGTTGGCTTAAATGGTGCAACTCCTTTTCTGACAGCGGCTTCTGCCAGTTCCTTCTGTCAGAAGTGGGCTGTCATTTTTTGAAATTAAACTGTAAATTGCAGGCCAGTTTTAAATAGTGGGAAAAATAATAATAAAGTATAGCTCCTCACTAGAAGTCTTCATAAATGTACTGCAGAAATTCCACATCTTTCATACTACCACATAGGAATGGTCATTAACAGCAACCTGTTAAGCCTCAACATGGGACATGCAGGATATATTATTATAATGTACTCGGTTTTATTCTGAAAATAAGTTTACATACCCCCATGGTTCAATCCCAGCTCTCTTTTAGTGGGAATTATTGCAAGAACAGTCATAGTCCAATATCCTTAATCCAAGTAAAAGTTTTCCTTCCAGGCAGAGTCCTGGATATCAGGACCATATGAAGCTTAAGAACATGTTGTCGCTATGTTCATGTGCCTGTGGGAAGGAGGATCCCCAGAAACAGATGCTGTGTGTGGTTAGAAATCTCAGTATAAGCACAGCTCTATCTTTAACACATCCCATATTGTGCTTGGGAATCCATAAGAACACATGTATGACAAAATCAAAGGGTTCTGTGAGAAGTATATAAAATGGGAAACGAATATCCATAATTACCCTGCTGCAAAGATTTTCAGGCTGGCTGTCCCTGTATGCACGGAGATCACAGCATGGATGCTTTACTGGTGAAGGTTTGCCTTTTGGTGCACAGAGACTCTTCCCCCTAGTGCTCCCTAGGTTTCAAACCAAAGATTTTTCCCTTGCTGCTTAATACAAAGACTGATCTGACACAAACTTTTGGATCTCACAGGACACTGGGCCTTTCCCCCCCTTAAATATGCTTTTTCTTGTTTGCTTGAGGGGGTGTTTGTGAAGGGATGCATGCAGCTGTGTCTCCAAAAAGTTTCAGAGGGAGGAAAGATTAATTTGTAATATTAGGAAAAACCTGTTCCTGTTCCATCACATTAGCAGTACAACCCTTTGGAGGAGTGTGGGAATATTACTTTGGAAGTCTGAAATTGCAAGAGTTACCTCTGAGCCAATTCTTCCTGAAGCTCCTGAAATACGTTCCACATTTGCGGGATGATGGGGTGACAGTTCGGAGGGTTCTCAGACCTTTCTGAGGTTTAAATTGTTTTTTCTGCTTTTTTTTTTCCTTAATGGGTAGTTTGACTGAGGAATCCATACTGGGAAGAGTTAGTAAGGCACGTTAGCAGGGAAAGTTGTATATGATTTGTTTAAAAAGTAGGCCAAGGCGGGGCTGAGCCACCTCTGTATCTGTACTTGGTTGTTTTTTGGCTATCACAACACCGTTAGCATGGAATGCACATCTTAGGTTTGGGACTTCGGGAGCTTGCCTCATGGTACCAAACTGATTTCTAGCCAGAACTAGCCAAAAAAAAGTGAATGCTGCCTCTCAGATCCTGTCCCGTGCTTAATGGCAGCATGCAGGGTGTAACCTCCCTCAGGCAGATCTCTTGAATTCCAAGCCTAGACCCTCAGGCAGTTTTATGCAGGTCTTTGCTTCGAAGGAGAAAAGTACCATGCTAATTGATGGCATATTGCTGCCTCTGGTCAAGAAGGGAAAGTCCCTATTTGGCAGAGCAAGGAGACATTAAGGCAGAAAGGAAAGTTGACAGGTGGGAATACAAGTCCTGCGTTAAGATCGGCAGCCGGAGAAGGCAGATGTTCTGTCTCAGTGCTGAATTAACCGATGCTTTGCAAAGCACCCGAGGAGCATTCCAGCGTGTGACTGTACAGAGCTGCTCCTCCTTCCTGCAAACTTGCATGCAACTTACTTTGCCAGAGGTGGGTGAAGGATGAGCTGTGCTCGTGGACAGTTTTTGCTTTCTGGTTTTCCAGTCACAAACCTGGAATTCTCTGGACCACTGGCAGCTTGTTTGTTGAATCATTCACGTCTGAGCAGACAGAGCTCAAACCTGTGGCCGTTTTCCATGACAAAGAAGTGAGAGACGATTATTGTTAAATCCCTGTGCTCAAGCCTGAGAGCAAGATTTCCTGTCCTTGCCTTACAAGTACTAGGCTCGAGGTGGAAAAGTATAACTACTGAAGGATATATTCCCACATCTTCTGGTATGTGTTCACTCCCACTGATTTAGAACAGAGCTGCAACATTTTATGAGCATGCAGAATTTTCTCAGGGAGTATAGGAAAAACGGGTAAGCTTAGTCTTAGGGCTCAGCATGATTAGAAACATGGACATCTAAACTTGCTTTTCCCCTCTGTCAAGGAATTGCTTTTTTTTGGGGTTGAGTTATTCTTGCTGACTCAGTTTCCCCATTTATGAATAGGAATAATTTGATTTTACATAGTTAATCTCTCCATATGAGAATTGTATATCCAAATGAGTATGAAATAATCAATCATGTCAATCAGTAGCCATCATTTGTGTCTGAAGGAAAGATTAAGAAAAAGGATTGGTTTTGTTGTCTACCTTTTTTTTTTTAACTTCTGAAAGCTAATTTTAAGTAATAATGTCTGTCTTAAGTACTGATTTGTTAATTACAGTATTTAAATGCATGGTTCAACCATCTAAATGCACTTGAGAGCACTTTAACCTCCCATCCAGTTTTAGCTAATAACATCAGCTGTTTCTGTATTTGTAGTGAAGTAGCCCATGCTAGAGCCATGAATGCAACCGAGACTAGATTACTATCCTGCCTCGCTGCCCGTCCTGGCAGGCAGTACAAGTTATGGCTCACGCTCCTTCTGGTTTTGTTCTCTGAAGTGGCTGGTTCAGCTATTCTTTGCCTTCTTTTCCACTCAAGGTTGGCTAGGAAGTACTTCTAGCCATTAACTAGCGCTCTTCTAATTGAGTGATTGTCTTGGGGAAATTTAAGGACTGTTGTATTTGATTCATGGCTTGTCAGTCAAAATGAGTCCCCAAACCTCCAAAGTTTTGCCCTTGCAATCGTAGCAACAGCTAGTTTCACAGTTGGCTTCTAGCTCACTTGGCTTGTGAAGCTGTCGGCCTTAAGGCTGTAATCAAGAAACTATAATCCACCCTGTGGAAAGGTCCAAAAAAGAAAAGGAAAAAAAAAAAAAAGGGGTCATCTGTAAATGAGCAGCTCCTAAACCGCTCTGATGTACACGGATGCCTGCCACAGCTTCTGGTGAGCCCGTGGTTTGGGAGCTGCAAGCCAGGGCTGCAGCCACACTCCCATTTTCTCTCTGAAATTGCTGTAGGCTCTTGCCAAAGGAAGCCTCTGCCTGTGCCCTTGCAGAATGATGTCTGCGTGCTAAAGAAAGCGTATTTAATGACTCAGTAGTTGGAAGTTCCCATTAAATATCCTCTAGGTTATATCCAACGTTCAAAAGAGACCTGGAATATTGATTATCCCTCATCTCCTATAGGGTCCAGGATATAACATTTGGCTTTAAGAAGTGAGTCGTTTCTTAAAGAAAAGAATTTTTGGTATCTACCTGTTCATGTGTGACCAGGCATGTGTTTTAGTTTATTTTAGGTTATTTTTTCATTTACTGCAGATTGTGTCAGTGGGTATTATGGTAGTCCAGCAGATGTAGTAAAAAGAAAGAAAGAAAAAAATCTAGATTGAGTTGAGATACCCTTTGTATTGCACTAACTTGCCTTAGGGAAAGAACACAGGTTTCCTGTTAAGCCAGGACAAAGCAAAGAATGTAAGATACAGTGATAGGATGCCAACTCACATTTTATAAAGAGAATAGAAAATTGCCCCAGAATAAGAATGGGTAATGAAACATCTTCTTTCAGAGAGGTCTGAAACAAGGTGGGGGTAGAATGCTGGAAGGCAAGGGCAATATCTGGATGGTTTTTGTTGATTTCCTGGAGGGCAAGGCAGCCCTACAGGGATGCTTAATGTTATCTGTTACCAATGTTACCAAATACCACCAGCTGTTACAGATGGACTTCTTATTTACAGGAATCTAAGCATCAAATGGGTGGGAAGAGCTTGTCTGGGAAGTAGTTGCTGTTAACCCTTTTGAAGCACAGTGGTAGGATCACAGAAGGAAAGCTATGCTGCTTTGTTCCTGTGTTGATGCTTCTCTTTGGATGAAATGGAGCATTTTAACCTCTGAGGTAGAAAATTTTGCATTTTCATACCAATGTAAGGTTTTGTGATAATTTTAACGTGTGAAGTTGAAATAGATGCTTTCTCTGTTAACTGCAGTCGCTGTCTTGTGATGCTACTTAACTGTTCTGGGTGTGTTGTTGATAAATAGTGTTGGCTGGACAGTAGCTACTTTCCTTACAGAAACATTAATTCAGTTTTCATTTGGGTTTGGAGTAAAAGCAAACTACTTCCTTCCCCATCCCCCCC
>VZTU01027622.1:3047-34333 GCA_013400835.1 Zapornia atra | reverse complement strand
AAATGTGCTGTCTTCCCACTGGCAGAACACTGAGAAGAAAGCACTTGGATGATATATTCCTCCCTTTTAGTTTACGGGCCTGCAATCAAAAAACTTGTTTACTTTGGTCTGCCAGCACAAATACCTAGTGTATTGAAAGATCCTCTGGTTGCTCACTTTGATATATTGCTGAATACTATGTACTCTCTCTGCACAGATCAGTGGCTCTGTATGCTTGGTTCTTTTTTCAGTCTCTAATAAATGGGCAAAGAAATGTCTTGATTATTTTTATAGAAATAGGTACATTCTGTAGAGCAGAAGTTTGTGCTTGGAGGGAGTTCAAGGGGAGCTAAAGTGATGTCCCCAGTGTTTTCAGTCTGCTTCATGAGCCTTTTGTATGTCATGTTGTATTACCCCTGAGTTGGAAGATAGTAAAACAAAATCCATTAAGACAAGACCTAATGTTATCTCAACTGTCTTACATATAAAAAGATAGATGAAGACTATCATTCTTCTGTATAAAGTCGAATGTCCATTCCTCCTCAAATTCCCGAGGCTTTATAAACAAGCATTTGTATTCATTCTTTGATAAAGCAACCACAGAAAAAAGGCTGAGGCAGTTGATTGCGTAAGTCTGATGGTTGGAAGATGGGATCTGCAGGCCTGTCACTGCTTCTTGGCCTCAGACTGCTCTCATTCAGGTCTATTAAAAGCTACCTAAAAAACTTTAAAAGCTTCTGAAACTGCTGGGTTGGTTGGTTTTGTGTGGAATGAGCACTATTTCTTTACCTCCTGTGCACTTGGTTAGACCTCAAGGTGTTCTTTTGTCGTACTGAACAGGGGTATATTTTTCTGCTCTCTGAGATAATTTCCCACCTTTTTTAGTGGTTTTCTGGCTATTTTGTCTTTAACTTCACTTGTGAGAACTAGGATTTGGTTTTAATGGTGGTTTTCAATAAAGCCTTCTCTCCCATCTGTGTTAACAGAATAGTTGTTATTTAGCAGCATAATGTAAAATAAAAGAACATTATTAATTATAAATGTCCAGCCTTATTAACTGTGTCCAGACATATATTGCAGAACTCTGATGCCCTTCCCAATGGTAAGCTTGAGATTGCTGTGAGCTGTGAGGTTTACCTAGGCTCTGTTCACAACTCTCAACAAAATAACCTGGACTTTTTGAACTTTTATGTAACTGAATGCACAAATAAGAAATTGTGGATACAAATAGTTTGGTCTTTAGCAGAATGTGGAATTTTTTATTTTATTTCTCATTTCTTTCCTATGTCCCCATGTTTCATGTACTTTGACTTCCTGAGTTCACCACATTAATTGGGAAATTAAGAATGTTGTCATGGATGTGCTTGAAGCCCTAACTGTTGTTAGCTTGGAGTAATTAATAGTAAGGCCCTCCATTATTTACATCCTTCTGGAGATCATCAGTGATCTGGAAAGTTGGTTTGTCTTTAAGACCATTGAAATGGAAGGAAGTCTGTATGTTCCTTTCCTTGTGTTGCATTTGTGCAGAAAGAGAAAGGAAATAAAAGAAGCTGAATGTATGGAAAAACAATATTAAAAGCTTTCATTGGGGAGTCTAGAAAGAAAATAGCAAATTCAGTCTATGTAGAGACTAAAAATTTATGCTATGATTGATGTGTGTGCTGAAGGAAACATTCATGTATTACTTAATGCATTCTGAAGTCTTGGTGAAATAATACTTTGGAGATTTGCTAGTTTTCAGGTAGTTTATCAGTTGTGAAATACAACTTTGATTTATACTGAACAATAACCTGAACTCAATCTATTTTAAGGTATGCTACGTAATTTAAGGAGTGGCTCATCCTTCACATATGTATCTTCCCTCTCTTACCTCCACATTCCTCTTGGATGGCATGTTCAGCAGCTGTTACACTGACGTTGGATTTTTACTTTAACTTTTCTATAATGACCTCTGTATTGTGTTTTAATAGCATTAATATTTACTTCTGAAGTACTGGCAGTAAAACAAAAGGTTCTGATTAAATGTAATCCAAGACAAGACTGTATTTTAAAACAGGTGTATTGATTGCAGCAGCTGATAACACTTTGCCTTGAAACTAAGGACGCAATTTATTTTCATACTAAGTTGATGGTTATGCACCTTGATCTTTGCAACTGGAGTAACTTTCATATCTGAATGAAATAAACAATGCCTTTGCTGTTCTAGCCAAGACAGTTCATTACAGCTTATAATGGGAAAGTTTAATACGTTGCTGGGCCATGATCCTGTAATTGGCTCTTCTGACATGTTGGGAGAAGCTCTGTAGAGCTTCAGTGACTTCCACTGCTGTTCAGTCAGAAGTAAGAATTCAAACCTAAGAAGTCTCAATTTTTACCTGAAACTGAAGTGCATTTCTTATGTCTGTTCTTTGGTGGATAGTTTAATTGGGATTGATCCTATATTGTGTGCTTAAAGGTGAAAAAACAGTCTTATTTATGCCTATCTTATATGCAAGGGACTTGAAAAAATACAGATTAAAAATAGGTTGCTGTGTCATAGGCATTACATTACTCTGATTTTTTTCAGTGATTTGATGTTGGCTAATGGAAAATGTTGAACATATTTCCCACCCCCCTTCTTTTTATATAAGTTTCTGACAGGAAATCTGTAGCTAAATATCATTTTATGATTTCCATCTGTTCATGTATAATAGTGTTTTATAATGCAGTCCAGATTGCTGCCCAATAGAAATGTCCTATAGCGGGAAATAGGCTTTCAAGTGATTGTTGTACATACTAATTATTTTTTCTAATGAGTGCTTCATTTAATTTTGAAGAAAAGTAACTCATTTTAAAGACAGCTTCCTTGATGCAAAAATTTCCACTAATTAACTAAGATAGTGCCTCATTTTTCTAGTGCCAGTATGTTTAAAAAGAAAAGTTTAAAAAGTTTTACTACTGTGGTAAAATAAAAAAGCAAAATGCACCCTTAGATTTGGAGGGACAGAAAAAGAAGGCAGCAAACCCAGAAAACTAACTTTTGTGATCTCTGCAGTGTGTTTCCCAGCTAGGAACTAGAGGACCAGGTTAAAGAATATTACGGTAACATAATTTTTAATTGTGACAATTCCAGTGATTTCCTCAAATATTAAGAGTAATTGATAAAACTGTTAAAGCACTAGCTCTTGGAAGATGTATGTCAGCATATGTTTTAAATGAAGGATTCCATCCTTCACAGCTGGGAAGAAAGGCTGAGCAGTGGGAATCAGGTGTGTCCATATGGTGGGAAAACACAAAGGCAAATTTAAAAAAGCAGCTTACCTGGGTTATTCATGCTCTATATCTGTACAAGGGACTCAGTCTCTGAAAGCTTGGGTTGGGCAGTGCTGTGAAAAATAGTAAACTGTTGCTTTCCTCTATAAGATTTGCAATCAAGTTATATCTTTGCAGCTTGGGAGTTTCTATCTTTCACATATAATGATAATCTGAACAATAAAACTAACATGAAAACCATTTCAATATTTATTTGCTAATTTATGGACAACTGTATTGTGCATTAGATGGGCCACGATGCTGCCTGTGACTTCTGAATAGGGCTGAAAGCACTTCTGAGCAGGAGAGCTGTGCTTCTCCCAGAGGGGATTAGCTTTATAATAGCCTCAATAATTGTTATAATGAGCTCTCAATTCCTAAAAAGATAGGTGTGTGGTTTGTATCCATGTTGGATTTCCTTTCACAAAGACAGTTTGTTGCAAACATTTTAATGGCATGAATTTGAATTTTTGTGGGGTTTGCAGCTCAGTTGTTACTAATTTAAAAATCTTCTCTATAGATAAGGTAATTTCCTACAGTTTGTTTCCTGTGACCCTTTGCAGAGGAGGAGGAGGTAGCAATTCATCTGAAGTTCAGAAATTGGAACTTTTCACATATGTAGTCATGAGGGATTATGGATCTATCATTTGTAAAATGAAAGCCATTGGATTCAACTGCTTTTTTGATGAATATATTGAATGAGTTAGTATCTGGGCTGAAAGCAGGGATTGTTCTCAAATGCTTATATCCACAACAGATGTGCAGAGACAGCTAGTCTGACTCCCACAGCTCTGTTGGGCTAGACAGCGCCATTAAACTTCTGTCAATTACCCCATTGCCAGTCACATCACAGCGGCTTGCAACATCTTTCCTCTGATGTCAGGAGAGACGTCTGTTGTGTTCTGCTGCAGAGTCATGTTTTCTTCCTCAGAGAGAAGCAGTGTGAAACTTTTGCTTCAAAGATGTTGAGAGCCATGATTTAAAAACAAAAACAAAACCCTACAACACTTAAAACAACTTTCTTCCCCTTCTGAGCAGTTGGAAGACAAAAGCAGAATGGAGCTTTGGCAGCCCAAGTTTTTTGTGCAGCAGGAACCTGCTATTTGTAAACATGTAATATTTTGAAATAAACCTTACTACATACATTTGTAAATATTGTTTTTAGAAATTAATATGTTGCAAAAATCATACCTCAGTTGTAGAACAAGTTAAAAACAGTTGCTGGGGCATGCAAAAATTACTGAAGTTCCAGATACTTTTTAAGTGACACATGTAAATTCAAGTGAAATTTCTGCTACCTGTTGAATTTTC
Source organism: Zapornia atra (assembly GCA_013400835.1). NCBI lineage: Eukaryota > Metazoa > Chordata > Aves > Gruiformes > Rallidae > Zapornia > Zapornia atra. The sequence goes on along the minus strand of VZTU01027622.1, from coordinate 29,752 downwards.
AGGCTTGTAACATTGACTAGAGGGCTAGCCTTTTCTGGAAAAAAAATGCTACTGGTTTAAACCAAAGTATCATTTAGGATAATTTGTTTGCATCTGGGAACATAGAGGGGAGGCCAATTGCACAGAATAACTTCTTTTGAACGTAACGTAATTGTGCTTAAAACATAGGTACCTTCACATAGGTATCAAAATACAGCTCTGCATCTTGCTTGAGAGTTCTTCTCAGTAGGGCCATAGGCTAGTAACATACAGAGGTGTGAAGTCCTGATCTATGACAATTTCAGTACAAAATTTCCCTTTGATGAAAAGTGACCTATTTTCTCATTGATACGATGTTTGAAACATAGTGACAGTTTTTACCTGGAGTCAATTTTAACCCTGAAAAGTGATGTGAGCCCATGATACCCACTCCTACCTGAGAAGAGGGTAACATGGTATGAGCTAGGTGTTAAGAGGTGCGAAAACATTTTGAGTAGGCTTATCAGAAACTAAGAGAAGTTACTTTATCTGGGAATGTGAAAGTAGGAAGACTTCAGAACTATAACCAAAGGAGGTATTTGTTTACAGCTTATGTGCAGCCAAAGTCTGTCCTCATTTTGAAGGATAAATTGTGTATTGCCAAAAAAAAAACCCACAAAAGAATAAAAGAAAAAAAGAAAAAAGAGTCAAAAAACCCCATACTTGAATCAAAAGGCCGAATGACTTTGCACTTTAAAAATGTGCAGCAGTGATGTGGCTTTTGTGTATGTCTTTCAGAAGTGTTTGTAGATGTCAGGATTTGGTAGAAGTGCATTAGCACTAGCTTTCCAAGGAGGCAGTGGAAATGTGATCCTTGCTGATTCCTAGCAGGGCATTGTAATCTAAATGATTCATGGGAAATGGTGAGCAGAGGCGTATGATTATTAGCACGGTGCCAGGAGTGCATGAGGGGAGGCTCCAGTACTCTGAGAGGGTCTGAGGAAGAAAGACGTGGCAAAACCTGAAAGGTTTAAGAAGACATGAGATAATGCAATTGAAGGAGACTGGTATGCAGATGCTATTCTGTAATGGGCATACTGTACTGCTAAATTATTTGTTACCAAACAGTATAAGTTTGTCTATTATTTATTTCTAAGTACCAATTTACCCACCTCCTTGTATGGGAACTGTCATTCTTTTTTGCGCATGCAGCTGCTTGGTTCCTTCATATTGCCGTTTTTAGAAGGGACAATGTTGTTTCCTTTAAGAAAAGTACAGTGAGGAGAAAGGGGCATGAAGCAATGAGGATAACCTTAAAACTTAACAAGAATTTTGGATTTTGTGGTTCTAAAACAGTGACTTCAGGAGGTGAAGCTGGGGATATGCACATTCACGTTCTGTTACTTATCCTGCAGCTTCCCTTGAAACCTTCTGTGCTGTGAATGGCTATTGCCTCTCGCCTTTCCCCCTCCTCTCTAACCAAATGTGTCTGATTTGTTTCTGCAACGTTATGCTGCCTTTAGAGCTCTGTTGATACATGGGCAGCTCCCTCCGTAACCACTGCAACTACATTTGCTGGGAATTGTGAGTTGAAGTTCCTCGTATTTAATTTCATTTTACTTTATTTTATTCCTTATGTAACAGTGTTGCCAGAGAGTCTGTGTCATGGCAAAGACGTCCTTTTCATGTTTTGCTCTGCTCACACAATCTGAAGAATAACTTCAGCGTGTGACATGTTTCTGGAAGTTAATATGTCATCTCCCTGGAAACGGAATTCACCAGTGGTATTTTTGCTTTGAAGTATCCTAGATAAATAAGCTATTTCTTACAAAACACTGTATCAATTGGTATATCCTCCCACAGAAGTTTATAATAGTCCCACCCCCCACAGAGTAATGGCTTGGATTAAAATATCTTCCTGATTTAACACTCTGAAAAAGTAACTTCCACTTCACATAGCAAAAAGGAAGACTTGTATGTTTTTCCATACATGCTTTATTTGAATTGCCACCAGATATTAAAATATTACATTATTACATGTTTACAACTTATTTACATAAAAATGAACTTTTCAGTCTTATTCTTCATATTCACAAAAATAGTAATTGAGATTAATGGAATTTGGGGATGGTGATTTTAAATTATGCATATGGAAACCATCTGTAGTCACTGGGGACTTAAACCAAAAGCAACTCGGAAATTTGGGCTTCGTGTATGGAGATATGAAAGCCTGGTTTAGATGACTCCAGTAGCTTTAACTCTGGCATAGAAAGGAAGTGTTAGGGCTGTACAGCTTCTCTGGGGAAAGCTGAGCTGAGACCAATACCCACACCTTTGGTGAGAGCACGTAGTTCTCAACCTCACACCCTGTCTGTCTTCGGGAACGTGGGCTGCCAAGCTTCCACAAAGCTTTGCTTCATAGTTTTAGCATTGCTACTCTCACCTGTGCTGAATATCTAATAGAGTCTTTAAAATCAAGTTAAAATATCTTAATTGGCTTGGTATTAGTTCAAAACACTTTCTCCCAGAATGACAGCAAAAGGATTATTCCCTTACAGATATCTACAGGTTCTGCCATATTAGAAATGGGTTAATGCTAGATTTTAGGCTATTGACTATTGTTGGAAGCAGATTACTTTGCTTGTTTAAAATAAAATCTGACAATTTAAGGTCTTAATGTCTGTAAAAGATAATCTGACCAAATATATGGGTGGTTCTGGTGGTTGATTTGTTTTTCTGTTGAGTTTTTTGGAGATTTTTTTTAAGACCAGTCAGTTCGTTCTATACTGTGCAGTTCCACATCAGCTGCCAACAAAATATATAAAGCCAAATTAACTTTCTAATTGTTCCAGGGGGCTTCATTAAAAAAAAAAATTAATGAATTTGAAATACTAAAAAGAGAATCGTGATTCCTATTTTCTTTGGCCTTAGTGGGGGGTATCTGTAGGAATGTTTTACTTTTATTTCAGTGGCATTGCATTATCCAGCATAACTTTCTCCAATTATGACTCAGTAAGTTCAGTGATGATGTACCTTCCGATAATTAATAATTATGGTGTATTTTAGTCAGGAAGGATTGTTAGTTTGATGAATATAAGTCTATTGTATCCATTACTAGGCTGGAGGTGTTTTTACCTTTTTGCAACAGCTACCGAAGTTGCAGTGAGGGAATTGCTTGCCCTTTTGTTCTGGTCAAATTTTCATCTTTCATCAAATAGTCTTCCTTGCTCAAAAAAAGGACTGATTTGGGGGAAGAACAAAATATTTCTCATGCATGTAGGAAAAGAATTCTTTTTAATTAAAAACCTTAATCCAATCTAAATCAGGATTAACACCCAGAGGCTTTCAGTGAGCATCTGGCTCTCTCCTACCAGCAGGAAGTTTTTTTGCACAAAACCACTTTATTGCACACCTCACAAATCCTGGACTGTTTCTGCTTTTACCAAGGACAGGGAGCTCTGTATCACACTGACATTAAACTAGATAAAGCTCCTGTTTGTGCAATTTTGATTTTGCTAATCAATGCCTGCTGCAGAGTTTTTTATAGTAGTGTTGCTGGTATGCTAGTCTATTTGAATGAGGTATTTCTGCTACCATTTCTTAACGTGGAGAGAATGAACATGGAAGGTTTGCATTAGCTGGCTAGTTGTGCCACAAGTGTTCTCTAATGTTGGCCTCTTCTCCCTAATAAGTAGTGACAGGACAAGAGGGACCAGGTTCAAGTTATGCCTGGGAGTGTCAGATTAGATATTAGGAAAAAAAATTTCACTGAAAGAGTGATGAAGCAGTGGAACAGGCTGCCCGGGGAGGTGCTGGATTCACTGTCCTGGCAGCTGTTCAAAAATGAGTAGGTGTGGTGCTTCATGAGATGGTTTAGAGGTTATGGTTGTGTAACCCTGGCTGTTGAACTTGATTATCTTGAAGGTCTCTTCCAGCCATCGTGATTCTGATGCATGATTTCAAAGTAATCCCAGGGATTTCATCTGGTCTTCTGTCTTGAAAGCCCAACTGAGCTTCCATGGACTGCAAGGACTTGCAAGCTGTCCTTTGTAATATTCCTTCTACTGACTACTTCAGTCCACTGGGCCACTGCTCCTTTTAATCCTCATAGTCAGAGAGGAAGGGCTACCTTTAAAATAGGTGATTATTTTATTCAGAAGGAACCAGATCAATGCTGCATGTATTTGTTTTCTTAGTTCTGCCTGAGTGTAGCTTGGACCCCCAGGTGTGAAGAGGTGTAGGATATAGCAAGAAGAATTTTCCAGAGGTAATTTTAAAACTATTTAATTTAGTGTTTAGGTTGTAAGCCTAAGGTTGGAATAAGTGATAAGGCAGTTGTTTTTTTTTTAATATACGTTGATGTTTAAGCTATAAGAACTAGCAGATCTCTCTATTAAGAATTTGCAGATTTTTTGGAAAAGAAGACATGCTTTTGATTTATATATGAAGCAACTAGGGTATAGAATGAAATTGAAGTTCTTAAAATGAAACTGAGATAAACAGTTTTCACAAAGAAAATAAAACTATAATCAAGAGCTTATCTACTCAGTATTTAAAAAGTATAATTAAAATTAATTCTGCTGTGACTTAACAGTGGGGCTCATTCAGCATGCAGGCTAATTTCTGTATTTTCAAAGGACTTCACAGAAACTACTATGACTCCATTAAGGTTAGAAAGCGTGTTTACCACTGTAAGTGCTTAATCTGCAGAGAGATGATGTTTCATGCTGTATCTCTTGGTACTGCACAGAGTTGTCATAAACTTATTCTTGGTATTCAAACTTTCTGCGATGCCTAAAATATTTATGTCATATACATCATTTACATCAGGTGCCATTGTGATCAGAAGGCAGTGCTGGTCTAGCAGCCAAAAAAATGAAAACTGTGAACAATTGGTGATTATGTGTTTTCCAGTTAGTTAATCTATCCAAGAAGTGTGAAGACAAGCTGGGCTGTACGTGTAATATATTGGAAAGAACAGTGTATTTTACCAATTAGTTTTATTAAATGTGATGGTGACACTGCAGTACAGCACTGCTCATACATAGAGGTGTTCCAGTGATTCTAACAGCCTGGCAACCCTTCTTGTATGCTAGCCAGTTCCCTTTTAGACAAAGTAAACGATTGCATGTTTGGAGGAAGCTTGTGGAAAATAGCAAAACAGTCTGCAGGCTGCCTTACTAAATGGAGTCAGATGATATGTATTGGTCTTGCTTTCTTTCATTACTTGAATTGGATTTTGCTTGAAGGAGTGACATGCACATTTGTATAGTGAAACACTTGTGACAACTGTATCCATGTATAAAACAGTTCCATTAACTTTTCTTGCTAACATTGAAGACCTGCATTTACAATATTAAGACACTATAAATAAGAGCAAGCCCTGCTCTTACATTCTCAGCTGCAGTTTATTATTTAAAGAACAAGTCCCTGTTTTGCAAGTATTTTTCATTGCTGTTATCGTGGTCATGATGCTTCATAACAGTTTACGGACAGTTTTGAGGTTCTGAGAAACCACAAACCTTTTCCTTGCATGATTACATCCTTCTCTTTACAACTATCTGTTATTCTACTTCCCTTGTCCTAGAGAAATCTGAAATTGCAAGTGACTTGGAGGAAATAAAGATGGATAGTGTGTATTGTGTTTGCTGTCATTGTAATTCATTAACTTGAATTCAACACTTGTGTCAAGCAAAACAGTTCAGTCTTAAGTTGGAGAGCTTATAAAGCTGTTTGGCACATACTTATTTTTAAATCTTACTACTACACCATGTTGCCTATTTCTGTATTTTTTTTTTAACTTGGTAACTAGTGTTATTTGCAATATTCAGGAGTCATAGTAGTGATGCTGTAGTTAGCACTGAAGAGGTGTGTTTAGTATCCACCTTTTCAAGCAATTACAGATTTTTTAAAATTTCATATGTGGCAGAATGAAACCTTGTTTCTGTTTTATTGGATGTTATTACACAAAAATGTCTGCTATAAGCCATATTTTTTCTGGAAGTAACAATGCTTTTTAGTGTACCTGAGCTTTCATCTATTAATGCTGTTCATCTGATATGTCACTTCTCATGGGGTTTTCGTTTAGTTTTGCCCTTCCTGGGGCAACTTGAGATGTAGGCCCTTACATGTCCTGTATCTTGTGTAACTAAAACACAGACTTTATAGTACATGCATGATATTTCTAGTCTGTTATCAGAAAAGGGCCACAACATAGTCTTTCATTAAAATAGTCTGTCCAACAGAACACTGGAAGAAAAATGTGTAAAGCTGTATGCTTAATCTAGTTTTTGGGGTCTTTTATTTATTTTGGGGGTTTTCTTAATATTTTAAAAAGGAAATACTTGGTCAGGGCTTAACCTATAAATACTGTATTCATTTCAAATGTAGTTGACTAAAAAAAATTGCAGAAAAATAAGAAATGCAGGCTCTTCTGTTAAAACCAGTATGGATGTATGTGTGGAATAGTGATTTTACTGTTGGGTAATTTTTTTAATTATTTTTTTTTAGTTTAATATCAAACCCTTAAGAATATTACACACTAATCAATATATTTCTACTTACGTGTTCAAAATAAAGCCCTTGCAAAAATGCAATCTTGAAATTAAATGGTGATAATCAAATGCTAATGAAACCATAGCAGGTTTTTCAGTGACACTACTACTAATTTTCAGACAGCTGCTGCATTAAATTTTAGTTAATGATCTCAGTGCCTAGCTGGAGATGTCTCCTTGCTGGTCCATGGTGAGCAGGGGGTGGGTGTGTGGATGTGTGTGGGTGTTGTTTTTTTACTTTTAACCAGTTCTGATGTGCATTTATTGTACTTTGGAGTTTGAAAACAGTTATCTTCTGTCTGGACAGTTCTTTTTGCTCTGAAAATGCATTTACCACTGTTAAAGAAAATGTTTTGGCAGTGTTAGTGACTTTTAATTGTTCACTAAACCACTGGGTTTTATTACAGAAGATCATTTATACCTGTTTCTTTTCATGTCTTGCTGGAAAAAGCCAAGCTGGAATTAAGTTTCTAAAATTAGTCATTAGAATCTCTAGACACTAAGGCAGCTGAATTTTTAGAAGGGGAAGGAAAAGATGGGTTTTTGACCTGTCTGAAAAAAACTTAAAATAATACCAGAAAAGTTATTTTAAGTCCTGTGCTCTGCTTCTGTCCTCATATGTGCTTTGCACACGATCTTTACTTGCTGTGGGTCAGAACTGCGCTCAGAGCACATACGTGCTGGGGCTGTCCTAGAATTTGAGGAGTTTTAAAGACAGGCATTGAACTGGAGTTTTTAGAAGCTATTTCGTAAGCTGGGTAAAGGAGATCAACGTTTTCTTTTGTCTAAAATTGAAATAGCTAAAATATCTTAAGGCTTAAGACATTTTTGATTTGGTATGTTGTTCTGAGCAGCACAGATAAACATCTAAGGAAAAAAGAAAGCGAAATGTCCAAATTACTCTTTCTAATTAGAATAAATTATGGCTCTTGCATATGACATTATCGGTGATTTTACACAAGTGTGGTTCCCCAAATGATATCTCGGTTAACTAACATTGCTGAGGATGTGAAGTGATTAACACACCACTAGAGGACCTCTAAGGGCAGTGGTCTGCTGCTTGGGTACCGGTGTACTCACCGGGGTCAGGTTTCACTGGTGGCTGATAAAACCTAACTGAAAGTGCAGCTTGGTTTCTTAGCAGTCTGCTTCTTACTAAAATCTTGGTCTGATGCGGGTAAGTGTGCTTGCCTTGTATTGCTTCACAGTGAAGTTGTATTCACTTCAGCAGTGGAAAACCTGTGATAAACAGGTACTGCAAGACTAGCAGTTCATACATCTATCAGATAGCCAGCATTTTGCTTCCCTTGTTTCTAAATGTTGGTTTTACTGTGTATATTTACGTATGGGAATAGCTAATTCTTATTTTAAGAATGGTCCCCTGAAGCCCCCTGGACTAGTTTTAAAGCACTGTGGGTACTGGAGCAGGAGGGTAGGGTTTGCTGCACCTTATTGACACACTGCTGCCCAGTGGCTCACCCAGAATTGCCTTTGAGAGTAGTCAACATTCATTAATTAGGCTTCATGGAATGCTTATATAGAGGAAGAGAAAGTAGGAGAAACCAAAGGGTTGCCCAAAGTACTTACTGGTCTTTTAAGTCATGAAGTTGCTAAAGAGCCAATGTAGTGATTCTACTGTTATTAAGACTTAAAACTAGAGTGGGATAGAGTTGTTGTTCTTAAAGGTCTTTTGAAAGATTTGATATGCTAATACTGACACCTTGAACACATTTAACTTCAGGCATTTTTTATTAATCCAACCTGGTTTTTCTACAGTTTTGATCAGATATAGTGACACACATTCTCCATGGCCATAAATTGTCATAGCACTGTTGATTCTTTCTGTCCTCCTCTCCACCCCAAAGTATTGATATCCACTTCCAGCAGCACTCCTCTGGTTTGTAAGTAGCGTGCTACTAAACAGCTCCCAGAGGAGCCTGTATTTCAGTGAAGGATGAAGGCTAGGTGTAAATGGTGGGTGTATATAATTTGAAAATGAATCAGGACATTAACTTCGCTGGATAATTATGGTTCATTTTAAAGCTGCTTTTCAGTTTTCATTCTTCATCGGAGAAGAATGGAGTCAATAGCGAGTAGGTTTTCAGTCCTGCTAGGTTTCAGTATTTAGGCCAATCATATGTTTGATGCAGCTTTTGGGCAGGGAAGCAGCTTGAGAGCTGCTCAGTGCCTCAGGCTGCCAGCTGCTTGTCTAACTGCCCTGGGAGCACAGTGGAAAGAAAGCTGAGACACCAAGTCAGCTGGCTTCTTGTTCCAAACTGGAAGAAACCTGCTTGCTGGTTTGAAGTGGCGTCCAGTCTTGTAGATATACAGCAACCGTTTGCTCAGGGATGGTGCTATCAATACTCGCTGTCCAGTCCCTTCACATCAAGTTAGTATGAATGAAGTTTGAATCCACATCTTTTTCTTCTGTTGGGCAACACTTGAAAGCTGCTGAGCTAAAATTTATTTTAAGACTGAGCCTTTCCTCATCTGTGTGGGAGTTTTTCACAAGGAAGCATGGCAGGCGCATAAGACACATTGAAGAGAGAGCCTAAATAATATCCATAGATACATACAGAAGGAAAATAGACAGGACAAAGAGCAGAGTTTGTGGAAGTAGAGTGGTATGCTCTGTATTATTCTTCCAGATACTCAGTTATCTTTCACAAAAAGGCTCAAAATATATCCGTCATCAGGAGTGACAAGTGCTAAAGTGTAGGGGGAAGAATTTCTGGGTTTGGTAGACTTTTTTTTTTTAAGAAATACCAGGAGGTTTTTGTGCTTTTGTGAAAAATGTCAGAAATTTGAAATATTTAGTTTTGCTAACCTCTAAGTTGTTAAAATCCATACCACTCCATTTTGATTGGGAAGATAATATTTTGTAAGCAGTTAACACGTGGATTTGGAGTAAATGCTAAGAAACTTGGTTTAAGACATTCATCTGTTCTAATGTGCAAGCCAGTTAAAAACTGGCTGGATGACTGGGCCCCAAGGGTGGTGGTAAATGGAACAAAATCCAGCTGGAGGCCGGTCATGAGTGGCGTCCCCCAGGGCTCAGTCTTGGGTCCAGTTTTGTTCTACATCTTTATCAATGGCCTAGCTGAAGGGATTGAATGCTGCCTCAGTAAGTTTGCAGAGGACACTAAACTAGAAGGAAGTGTTGATCTGCCTGAGGGTACGGAGGCTCTTCAGAGGGATCTGAACAGGCTGGACTGATGGGCTGAGACCAACGGGATGAGGTTTAACAAGGACCAAGTGCAGAGTGCTGTACATGGGACATAACAACCCCATGCAGCGCTACAGGCTTGGGGGAGACTGGCTGGAGAGCTGTCAGGCAGAGAAGGACCTGGGGGTGTTGGTTGACTGCAGGCTGAATATGAGCCAGCAGTGTGCCCAGGTGGCCAGGAACAGGAAAGCCAGTGGCATCCTGGCTTGTATCAAAAACAGTGTCGCCAGTAGGTCTAGGGAAGTGATTGTACTCAGCATTGGTGAGGCCACACCTTGAGTTCTGTGTCCAGTTCTGGGCTTCTCACCATAAGAAGGACATTGAGGTCCTTGAACATGTACAGAGAAGGGCAACCAGGCTGGTAAAGGGGCTGGAGGTCAAATCATATGAGGAACAGCTGAGGGAGCAGGGGATGTTTAGTCTGGAGAAGAGGAGGCTGAGGGAAGACCTTATCACTGGCTACAGCTACCTGACAGGAGATTGTAGACAGGTGGGTGATGGTCTCTTCAGCCAGGTGACAGGTGATAGGACAAGGGGAAATGGCAAGAAGCTGTGACAGGGCAGGGTCAGATTAGACTTTAGAAAAAAATTTTTTAACTGAAAGAGTTGTTGGGGCTGGGACAGGCTGCCCAGGGAGGGGGTTGAGTCACCTTCCCTGGATGTGTTTAAAAAAGGTACTTAGGGATATGCTTTAGATTAGGACAGGAATGGTTGGACTTGATGATCTTAAAGGTCTTTTCCAACCTTGTGATTCTCTGTGTGTGTGATTCTGTATATAGACAAATAACTGCTTACGACCACAGTGATTTTTTTCCTATAACTATGTAAATGTTGTTCAGTTGTTTTTTTCCAAATATTTTTATAGGTACGTGCGTCTCCTGCGTTTTCACATGGGATTTTATTAGTTGAGACCCTAACAAAATAGGACTAAGGAATCAAACTTGGTCTGTTTCTCTCCAAGTTGATAAACTGTTTTGACTTCAAAAATAAATAATTTCAAATTTTCCCATAATCAGTGTTGGCATACAGAATGAATGCTGCTATTACTGCATCTGCTGAAGGAGAAGCCATAACTTGCCTATTACATGTTATTTTCCAGTAGCATCGGGCTGGCAAACCAACTTACTGCTAGCCATGGTATTTCATGGGGTTTTGCTACAAGATAATGGCTCAAGAAACATAAATCATAGGAAGGTGCTGGCAGTTACAGAAATGGGATAAAGGAGGATTTCAAAGAACACGTAGAGTAGTGGGTGGGAAATTAGCTTGTTCTGTTGTTTGCAAAACAACCACTTTTGCCACTTGAAGACTTTCTGCAAATAATTAATCTGCTGGTAAATAACCAGTATATACCCTTTATTAGGCTGATCATAGATGGTACTGCCTGTGTACAAACTGTCCTTGTAGTTGATGAACGTTTGCACAGGAGACAACTGCAGATGACAGAGCAGCATTTTTCCCAACTGTAGAGTAATTATATTACTCATTACATTTGAACCTAAACAGGCAGTAATAATAAAATGAAGACAAAATATTTTATCCCTTAAAATGATTGTGTATTACCTTACTATGAAAAACTGCCCTGTATTCAAAGTACCAGTTGCTTAAATGTTGCTTAGCTTTTTTTATATATATAGTTAATTAGTGTGAAACTGAGTGTGGACAGTCTTAACCCAGTTTAGACTTTTGGCTCTTAATAATTTTGCCTAGATGTTTTTCTCATGAAATCAAGGTTAACCAGAATGCAGTGAAAGCAATGAGACTGTAGGACATAATTTTACACAAGATCTCTGATTATTTTTTAAAAACTGATTTCAATGCAACCAATCTGACCTTACATAGGCAAGTTCTCCTAATCGATGTTGAATTTGCGGGGCTGTCACCCAAGGAGGTATTTGGTAAACAAAATAGACATAATACTAGGATTTTCTTCCTCCCCATCTTCCCTGTGCAAAAAGTCATTAAAGCATAACATTGCTTTCATGTTTTCAGAACTGCAAAAGAAATGCAATGTTAATTTTCCAACCATTACAGGACTTCTACTTCCAGGACAATTTAAATGTTATAGAAGAGCAAATGAGGTTGTTAATCAAATGCTCATCGATTCCTCAAATCCTCTAACTTCTGATTAACATATTTATCCCAAAAACCAGCCAGAGTAGCATGTTACCATTACTGGACCTCTTCCCCTTCCCCAATAAACAAATAAATAAAATTCATACAGATCAATTCATGTGCCATTGAACAGTGAAACTGAATTTTCAGAAAGTAACAAAAAACTTCCTGACTTCATGGGGAAAAACTGCAAACTGTTCATGACTGGGAAAAGCCATGCATTTTTACAAAACTTGCCATTTTCCTTGTTGTCCTATTAATAGACTGTAATGGAATAGGTCACTAGGATTGCTGACCAGGTTAGGCACTTTCAGGTGCTTCATCTGTTTCTCACCACCTTTAGCTTCCCTTGCACTTGAGCAGCTTCTGTCCTGCACTTCATCCTTGCTTTTGGTTTTAACTGTTGCAGTTATTTGAAAAAGGTGATTTCTGTTCTTTATCATAAAGCTTCATTTTCATTCTAATTTGTTGTTTGATACCTACTTACTCTTTGGGAACAGAACTGTTTGTGTGCTTCACACCTGTGAAGGTTCCTCTCCTGGTATGGGTTCTCACTTTCTACTCTGACTGTACAGATTTGAAGGTGATTGTATGCAATACCCTTTCTGCTAATTGCATCTAATCATACATCTTTTATATCTTGTTTGTAGCCTTTAAAGTGCACTTATCACATTAGTTCTTGAATCATCATGGTTTCAAATACCTCATTAGAGGAGTGCTTCTCATCACTCTTAGTGCAAATCAGGTCTGTTTTTCACAAATGTTTACTTCTTCCATGTGAAAGGGGAAGCCTTGCTCTGCACCAGCCAGCCACATCAGCCCTGGAGCTCTGTGCAGTTACAATTCAGATCTAGCTGAGATCTACTACTCTGGCCTAGAAAATACAAATTTTATGTTTTTTTCATTTCAGCCTCTCTAGGAGGTACTCAGTATCCATGTAGCCTTGGGCAGCCATGTGGCTAACTACGTCCCCTACCAAATGCTTCCTCTAATCTGTTACTGGCAGGAAGAGGAGAGTTGCTTGTCCGTTTTTGTTGTAGCCATCTTCAGATGGATGAAGCTTCAGTCTGCTGCCTCATTGCTTTCCAAAATAGGACGTTTGCCAGCACTGATGGGAGAGGTAGCAAATGAGAAAAGAAGGAGCAAAAACTGTGACTGATGTAGTGGGGAGCAACAGATGTCATGTGGAAAATTGAGATATACTCAATAAGCATTTTCTACAAACATTTTCATACTGATGTAACTTAGTTATGGGGTGTGAGATACGAGCATATGAGAGAGTGAGTGAGTTTAAGCTTTGAAGCATTTCAGACAGATGGAAGTTTGTGGTTGAAGACAATTTATGTGGAATTACAGGCTACTGGTGTTCACAGCTTAATGATTCCTCTTTTAAAGTGATTTTATGTTATAATTAAAGAGATGGTGAAAGAGAATAGAAGGAGCTGGGTTACAGGAAGCAAGGGAAGTAAAGGCCAAGAGTTTCTGCTGTATGTCACCCAGAAAGAGCTATTCCCTGTGTAAGAACATAATAGAGAACAGTTTCTTCTTCTGGTACTGACTTAACTTGCACCTTTGGCCAACGCAGATTTCTTTGAATATATTATTAAAGGCTGTATCCCAATAAATTAATCAGAAAAGATGCTTTGACATCTGGATTACAAATCATATTAAAGTATTTACTTATCTAAACTAGAACAAAGCTGTGTCTGAATCAGCACAAAATATTTGAAATTCAGCAGCAGAGGAAAAAAAATGCTGTGATACTGTAGGTTTTATTTTCAAAACAGTCTTTTAACACTTGAAGCAGAGTTCAATTACTCAGAGTATTGCCCTTTGTATAAAAGGAAAAATGGTTTGTTTGCAATGGACTTACCTTGCCAAAATGGCTTGTTCACAGCTTGCTTTTCCACATTTCTTTGTTATTGATGTATTTGATGTATTTCAGTTCTCAGAGATTACTCTTTGCCTTAATGTTAACTGTTTGGTAAGCACCTCTTGCTTCTATTCTTGTCAAACTTGAAATTAGTCAATCTAATTGAATTTTGCAAACCCATTTATTGTAATACTTTCCACTTGGGGCTTGTATCAGTTGAAATCAGTGTTTTCATAAGATTCCTGTGTGTCTACACAGTTAATTGACTGCATCTCTAGTGTTAGTATTTCTACTGTTTTCAGAAGATTCGTATTCTCCAAATTGCTTGAGTTGCTGCTCCTATTATAATTTACATAGGTGTTTTATAGGAATTATTTGGGATATTTTGAAGATGTCACCATTTTGATAGCACTTAATAGACATTTTTCTATTAGAGGCAATGGCTTTTAGTACACTAGCATGAGTCATAGAATACAGTATGTCTACCCTAAGTATGTTGTTTTCTAGTCTTTGTGTTCTGTGCCAAACTAGCTCACCTTTTATCACTCATGTATTTCATAGGTTTACATTTTGCTTCAAATGTGTCTAAAATATATATGACAGCAAATGTTTCCTTTATTGCTGAGTTACTGCTTTTCACCAGGCTATTTCAATTCTGTGGTTTGAACTTCAAAAGTGGTGATACTTATGTTGAATTTTTACATGTCATCCTTAACAGAAAGGGCTATTGCAAGACACGAAGTCAGAGAAATAGAACAACGTCACACAGTAGATGGCCCCCGACAAGATGTGACACTGGATGAAGAAGATGATGTGGTGATTATTTACAACAGAGTACCTAAGACTGCCAGCACGTCCTTCACAAATATTGCTTATGATCTTTGTGCAAAGAACAAATACCATGTTCTACATATCAATACAACCAAAAATAATCCTGTTATGTCTCTGCAAGATCAGGTAAGCTGATGCATTTGGGACGTCTTTATTAAACAAGGGGAAAGTATGGAAGACTTGTTTTGCTGTCACAAACTTCTGTGGACTGATGGACTTGGGTTTTGTGTCATATTGGAATTCATTTATATTGGAAAATGTGTTTATATTTTCTTTCTAGATAATTAATAGTATTTATTAAGTAATAGGTTTAGGTTTTTGCTGTGCTACCAAGGTGGTAAGTGTTTATTAGGTAAAAACAAAGCTAAAAAGGAACACAGCTAGGACAGAGATGACCAATATTGCTATAACTGTAAAACATTATTTTATTTTCAACTGTCTGCCTTTTGGCTGTGCAATAATATTTGCCTGTCACCTCCATCTGCAGTGAAGGCACTCTTATGTGCTATTCTCTGAGTAGTACAAGCACTATGCCATGTTGTCAGGGCTACTCTTCTGTCTCTGGTACTAGGTCTGGTCAAGTCTCACAGGTGATAAAAAACAGGTAGAGAGAAGTGGTTGTAAAAACCTTGCAATGTAAAGGGTGGGTCACTTTGCATCCGCTTAAAGCTGACACTAAAATCAGTGTAGTCCCAGACTAGAAAGTCCCACTGCATCAGATGGGACTACACTGATGTGGTGGAAAAGAGATAATGTTCAGTGCTCTGTTTTTCTCAGAGTGGGGTGTGATGGCGAAGTAGGGTTTTTGTTTTAATTTTTAAAACAATATTTCTTTGCTCATTGTGAATACACGTGCAGGGAACCCAGGTCAGAGGCCTGAAGCATCACTATGACTTCATCCCTGTCTGTAAAACAAATGTTTCCAAACTCTGGGGTGTGTACTACCAGTTGTATGCTGATCATCTTAAGTTGATACGCAGCAGAGGCGGGAGCTGTTCTGCATTGCAACATGTCAGCACCGAGGCTTCCAGCTCCTTGAACTGCATACCTACAGGCAGAAGCAGCTCAGCACAGCTACTGGGGTGGGGTGAGGGGAAGCAGAAGGTAGGACCTTCCACTTTTAGTTCTGTATGTGGGAGAAGGATTGAGGTAGGGATCTCAGAGCAGGAGACACAGAGTGTACTTGGGGTGGGACTGGAAACCTGTTTTGTGGTAGTGGGGTTGTGTTACTGCTGGGTTTTGCTGTTGTGAAATCTTTCCCTAAGTATGAAGGTGGTGTTGTCATACTCAATTAAGATGGCTAAGACTAAACCTGATGGCCATCCCTATGGTCTTATCCACTATATAGAACAAGTACTAAAGAGCTATGCACCAACAGCAGAGTGATTTTTCAAATGATTTGACAAGCCTATATATGTTAATTGAAAATCATGCTCAAGTCAGTCATACTTAGTGCTGCACTTCCAGTCACACATTCTGCTTCTGTCAAGGTGTCTCTTTGAATTATTGTGGTCTGTCCTGAAGGATAGAAGAGCTAGCCATTGATGGTATAAATTAAACATAGGCAGCCTTGCCTTACATTTCTACTTTTGTTCAAATTTAGTTCAAATCGAATTTGTTCTTTACTGGCTTAGTTTTGTCTAAGAGAAACTATCATCCTCATCTTCCCTCTAATAATAGCTACCTATAGATAAATGGAAATCCATCAGTGCTGGGCATGTATACAATACTGTGGCAGTCCTGCCTTCATTTGGTACTATGCTATTGTCCAAGGTGGTAAATTGCGCTGTTTAATTGGACAGTTGGTACTCTTCTTCTTCACTGTCCAGTAACTGGAAGATGGTGACATATATCACAGTTACTCAAGAAAGAAGAAATAATTACTTTAGTACACTGAGATAGCAACTTGCTATTGTAAGTCATAACACACAATTCTGGAGATGCTAGGGATGCCAAGTAGCAGCTAATGAAGGGCTTGAAATGTTCACATGCCACCTTCATCAGTATAGCTCACTTGAGTGCATTAGGTGTATATGCACCAGTAGTAAAACACAACACTTCACAGAAGCAAAATTGGTTTATCAGTGATACTGTCTCAAAGCAAATCTCCCTAAGTAAAGGTGAAGATTGTCTTGGGCCTGACATTTGAAAAGAGTGACCCTTTCATTATGCACTACTTTGCTGTGCTTTTCCCAAACTATTCTAACTCTAACAGATTTGGAGTTCTCTGCTCATATGTGAAACCTTTATTTCTTGAATGCAATCTGAAAAAAAGCTCTACTTAAAATCTCCTCCAAACATAATTTGTATCTGATTTGAGAAAATCCGATGAGAGTCCTTAACAGATCCGTTTTAGTTTCAGGTGAAACTTGACCCAGCAGCCCTTCTTCCTTTTGCAGCTTCTCTGGCAAGTAGGACCCTGGGAACTGTCCCTCTTTCCACAGGCTGAGCATTTTCTTTGCAGCAAGCTGGGTGCCATATTGCCCATGTTGCATTTCTGACCTGGTGGTCTGTAACAAAACCACTTGCTTTCATTACATCAAAGTATTGTTTGGTTAGATTTTATTGTTGCTTGTGTGTTTCAGCCCTGGTATGTTTTGTCCCTGTATGTAGGCCTGTGTTACTGCTGGATGGCATACCAGCCACACAAACTTCAGCTTTCTTGTTATGTGGTGACTTTGTCATTTAAAACATTCAAACAAAATTACTGTTCTGCCTTACAGCATGTATTCTGGATACGTTATGAAAACACCTTCTCTGTACCGTTGTGAACGTGGAAAAGCCCTGGTACAATTATCCAACACTCACTCAGCTTGCTGTTCTTTGTTCTTCTTTTCTCCGTAGTTTCTCCGTTTTTCTCAAAAGAGCAACCTGAAAATATATAATCTTGCTTCCAAATGTATTCTGAAACAGTGCCCTCTCAGAGGACAGCGTACTCATGCTGACTTTGGTAGTACTTCCTCTGCTGGTGAAGGCTTCAATGTCTGTCAGAAATGGAAAAAAGTAAAAGGTTGCAGTGACTCTGTTAGAAGTGGAAGTAACTGTCATGTACTCCTGAGCATTTAAGAATTTTTCTCTTGGAGTTAGATGGCCTAGTGAGCACTAGTGTCCATTGCTGTACCTGTGCCAGCTGGGTGTCCTGGCTGTACCATGTCCGAACTGGCGAACTCTTGTCTTTTCATGATCTCAGAGAATTGCTTCTCAGCAGCCCTTACCTTGAGCTTGCCTGTGGTTTCTCATGGCATGCAGCCAAAAGTGTGCTGCTGGTCTGCTGCCAGCATACCTGACCCTCTGATTTAAAGCTGGCTGTAAGTTCCCGGCTTGTATGACAATTTGGATAGCTCTGCCATCAGTGCCTTGCTGCAGATAGATTCAGATGCAATCAACCCATCAGACAGAGGTGACAGCTTCTAGCATCACTTTGGATTGCATGCACAGATTTCCCAGGGCTTTTTGCTCAGGCTGAGTATGCTGGGTTTTGGGTTGGGATTGGTGGTGTTTTTTTTCTTTTGACTCCCTGGGACTTGTTTTAAAATCTTACCGTCCTAGAAACTGAATGTGTTTAACTTACCTTCCAGGACATCTTATGCCCCCAGAGTAGGTTTGATCTGGCTTTTTAATTCAGTGAAGCTCAGCTGATTTCTCACTTACTAAAGGCTGTGAAGCAACTTTGTAGCTGATTATATAAAAGCACTATGAAACAACTTCACAGGAATTCCATTCACGTCTGTGTGAACTTTTAAAGTAACCTCAGATTTTATTCAGTTGAGTTCAGATGGAGAAGCTTGCTTGGTCTCTTAAAAGCTCCAGTAGCTTGACAAACCCTGAAAAGAAAGGTAAAATTGATTGTATTTAACAGTATGAAGCAGCAAGCAATATTCATCTCTGCCCATAAATGTGTGAACCCAGGCTCATTAGGCTGTCTGTGACCTGGGACAATTCTGATTTTTTTTTTAATGCTGCAAACTGCGTGTGTGGGAAATAATCTCTTGCCTGCAGGCTAGTCGTCAGTGTTACAAACTTAAATTCATAGGGGCACAGCGTGTTTCTGGTCCATCTTAAGGCAGATGTAAATGTCACAGCTGTCCTATAAAACCTTCCTAACCTTCTCTTAGCTTGCCTGGTGTTAAAGTTAATAAAAGGCTAGAACATCCATCCTATGTTCATAAAAATTATTACCTTATCAGATAACATTGTAAGACAAAAACAATAAAGGATTTTTTAAAAAAACTGTTAACTGGAACATCTAAGGTTTGATGCCAGATGTTGGCATGGGGGTCTAAGACAAAACTGAGCCTTGGGATTTTGCACTTAGCACTTCCCTGTGTCTAGTCCTAGCCTATTAAAAACTGAAATCTCGCTAGTGCTATATATTAGAAAGCTTGTTCAAGGAAACATAACTGAAATGTACACTTCAATATGCATGCTGCACTACCTGCAGTAAGCATAACTGGTTTACTTGTGGAGTTGTATCAACCAGCTGTGACATTTTGAGGTTTGGGGGTGAAGGAAGGGAGAATAATGTATACTTTGCATTTAGGAAATGTCTTTCCCAGGTATGGAAATATTCATAGCTGAGGCTCTCCACTGAACCTATCTTGTCATTAATCTTTGAACAGTACAGTCAATGAAAGTGTGGTTTGTTTCAGTAGCAATAAAGGTGGTTCAAGTGGATTCAGAGCCTCATATTATCAGTTTGTGCTGCAGACAAACCTAGGCAGAAAGCCAATGTGGTTTATGAAACGCCATTGTATAACATTTTGCTAGCTTTTCAGCTGGATTTGCTATAATTTTCTTGTGGAATATAGGGTCTAAATTGTGAAATGCCACAGACTGGGAAACTTGTACACTGAAAAAAAAAAAAAAAAGAATGCTGACATCTTCTAAAAAGTAATATCCATTTCTTTTACCTGAGAGTCCAAGAACCAGTGTTAGAAAAAATAAGTAGGGGTTATCAACCTTTTAAATCATACAGTGCAAGTTTTGGACATTTGAAGAAACAGCAGCAGGCCAGCCTTGCCTCTTAAAATCTTACATTGGTTAGTTATAATAAATAATAAATATTATATCTCAGGACACTCACAAACCATTAGACCTTATAGAATGTTAGTGTGTTGTCTTGAGCTCTCAGACTTTCATTTTATGACTCTCTAGTCTCACCTTAGTATCTTTGTGGTTGTCTATATCACTGTATAACAGAAAAGATATTGTAGATGTGCAGGGAATGCTATCTTCTAATTCTTGGCTTCAGAAACAGCATATCGATGTCAGGAAGTTGAGGCAGTACAAATTTATCATCTTTTCTTGATTATCTAATTCTCTAGTTTTGAAATAACTTTTGGAGTTAAATGCTTTGAAGTTAAAATACTCTGTTCATCTAATAAAGCCAAGCTATATCAGGATTTGCATGTCCCACTTAATTTGATCAGACTTTCTGGTTTGGGGCGTGTATCTTACTTTGGGTTTATCTTTGAAATGTAAAGCTGTTCCTATTTTTGTGAAGTTTTATCAGCCCTTATTTAAGGGCTACTATATGCTTTGACATGGAAGTTTCAGTGAAACGTTAGGCTTAAGGTAACTATTCAAAATAGTAAGGTATAGATCTGATTTACACTCTATACATTTATAAAATTTCTGGATTGCTCATACGTTGCGTTCTGGGATGGGAGACCAAATGAGCCATCAGATTTGTTTCTTATTTCCAGGTAAAACAGGTCTAAGAACATGCTTGCAAATCTGGTGCACTTTTATTTGAGGGACTGAATACAGATCAGACAATTCCATCAAATTGTATTTGCAATTCTACTTACTGCTTAGTGAATTCTGCATTCCTTTCAAATTACAAATAAAATGGACTGACAAAAATTTTAATGTTTGTCTTGCCAATAGTTTTGTGGTAGCTTTCCTTGAACTGCTCTTCTCATTGCTGTATTTTGCTTTTGTTTAGTTTTGATCATTGAATTGTAATGATCTGAAATGAGTCATCTGTATGCTTGCAGAGAAGTCTATTTTAGCTGGCACAAATTCTTTGGTAATATTCAGAATATACTTTTATTTTTCTAATACATGATAAGATTTTACTTACAAACCAGAAAACACCATGTATGAGGAAATTCAATGTGTGCCAGCTGTACAGAAACACTTTCTGCTGTCTACTTTTACAGGTTCGATTTGTGAAGAATGTGACTTCCTGGAAGGAAATGAAACCAGGATTTTACCACGGACATGTATCTTATTTGGACTTTGCAAAGTATGTTACCCTTGGATTTATCCGTTAAGTAGCATGGTAGTTAGTTGCTTGGCTGCAGCTGGAATATTAGTGCCCTCTAGTGATACAGGTCTGACAACAGCAGTTTTCAAAAACACGCTGAAGTAGCTGTGATGAGCTGTATTTGGGTTTGATTTTCACAATTTTCTCCTGTCTTTTTGCATGATAAAGTGTAATCGACTCTCCTTTCAAAACTGTTTATGTTCGAGGCTCAGTACTCCTTGCCCGACTTTCACAAGCTCGCTTTACTGAAACTCCTGGCTGTTTTGAAGAACACAGGGAGATCTGCCTTAGGATTGGTTTCCTGTTCTGGGAAGTTTAAGATACCTCTTCTCATATACGTTTCCTATAACAAGTAGTACCACCTATGCCTTAGGTTATGTAGTTCTTCTCTATCAGAGCATCCCTTTACACATCATCAAAATATTTTAAATTCTATTACAAAGCATTTTTCTGGCCTATAGTAATTTGACTTGCAGTAAAAAGCATTGAAATAATTCTTGTAGAGCTATAAGTCCTACTACTTCTAAAACTAATATAAAGGAAAATGAGGTTAAAAATCTTCCCAGTGACTTCAAAGGTTCAGGACCATATCTGTATTCCCACTTCCATGCATATCTTTTCTTGTCTTATGTTTGCTTCTGGATCTAAAGCAGTGATCCTCAGAAGCTCAGTCTTGTGAAACCTCGCTTGAACTGACAAGTCAGTTTTGCTTAAGGTGCTTGCTAGGCAGGGCTTCATCTTGCAACATGTGGAAAATGGTTTAGAATTGAAAGTGGAATTTTCAGATCTCAGGGTATTTGACTACACAAACAACAATAACCACTACTTTTACCTCCTGCTAATGATCAGTCCTGAGCAATGTTATGTTTCTATGTAGTATAACATTTTTGAAATGAAACAGCTTTTTGTCTGTAAAAATGTTTTTTGTTTAGTCATTGCTTTTAATTATTCATTCTGTTATGCACACTGATTTTTAATTCTAGCTTTTTATTACAAAGAATGAGAAGGGGAAGTGAGAGCTTCATAGGTTCCCAGTACAGTATATTAGATAATAGAAAGTGCTAAAAGCTACAGTAGTAGCTGGAAATAGCCAGTGTCACCAAGGAAAAACTTGAATTTTACAAAAAGTATCAGGCAAGAAGTCTTAATTGTAATTCAATCAATAAAATAAAATGTATCAAATTTCATTTGCTTCCTTTCTGCCTTTTTAAAGTTGAAGTGCTGCAACATTAATAAAACCTTGAACTGAGTAACAGCTTTCTGGAACAGTGAAGGTGACTTATTTTATACATTACTCAATAAAGCTGAAAACATTCTCAGATATTGGAGGTTTTTTTAACTAAGTAATAATTTTGCATCTAGAAAGCATATGAGAAATTTCAGAGACTTCTTTCATCTGCATCTTCCCTCCAGGACTGTTATCCTTGTGTTTGTGGTTTGTTTGTTATCCTTTCACCTTAATGATTTATTTTTTTCCCACAACAGCTTGCTTTGTCATACTTTGACTTTTCATTCTTTAAATAATAGCTTGGGTACTCTGACTGTGCTTGGCTGTGAGGTATGTTCTTCTAGCAAACGTTCTTGTAGCTGAGAAGTATAAAATATTTCAGAAAAGTCTATGCCTGCTTATACACAGACATCAGACTTAAGTCCGCTGTCAAATATCAGAAGTACCTCTTAAATTATGCTGAAGCCTGAAGTACTGGATTCAATTGATGACTTACAGTATTGAGGACAGGTTATTATAACCCATCCACGTAGAAACTGCAGTAATAATAGATGAATTTTTTCCTTCTTTTTCATTTCTGATCCACCTTCATTTCCTGTTTCTCTGCTAAATGGTTGGAAGAAAAGTTCTTTGACAATGTGATTGACAAATCACTTTCATTCTTAATAAAATTACATCAGTAAGTGGTTTATGAACTAGCTAACTGAAGCTAGTTTTGTGAGGTCATGTGCAAATCATATGAATGTACAATCCAGTGCAAACATTTTCCAAGGGCTTGGACACCTTCACTGATCCCACAGACACATAGTATTGGCTGAGGCTGCTGCTGTATCAAAATACTTTGTTACAGCCTTCCACAGCACTTGCAGTAGAGTCTGTAGAATGGGACACACATGCATGTCTCAGGCACGTCAGTGAGCCTGAGAGAGGGGGCAGTTCAAAGTCTGGACTGTGCATCAAGATGGTTGAAGCATTCACACGCTTCTATTTTGTGGACCTTGGGCAGGGAGAGCTGGCATGTGCACAGATGTCAGCAATGCTGCCATTCACTGCTACTCTTTGATTCACTGGTACTCTGCTGGCAACAGCTGAAGAATCAATCGCTCTTTCCATGGTCTTTTAACAGTTTCTGTATCTGCAAAGTAATGCCTTTTAATTGTTTGTTTCTAACTTCCTCTTTTCTACTGCTTATTCTGTTTCTGTTCTTCGGCTTATAATTTACAAAGTACCACTTCAGCAATAATGGTACTGCATCTGAAAACCATGAGCACTCTGTGGTTTAGCCAAGCTAGGGAGGCTTGAATGGCCCTCTGTCATTGCAGAACACTTCCCCAGTTTGCATGGGAACAGAAGAGATTTTTATTCTTTTTCTAGCTCCTAGCTTTACTTCAGGACACTTGACACACTTGCAGTTTCCATTGTGGTATAACCTCTTTAATGTTTGTATACCATGTTTATTTGCCACAGTAATGTCTCAAATGGCAAAGGAAATAAAACTGAGAAATGTATTGTAAAAGCTGTCTTGAACGGAGATCGTTGAACTGTAACATTTGCACAAAACAGTTTTGGTGGTTTAACTTTTTCTCACGTGTCCCATGAGCTTACCAGCTCATTTCATCAAGCTTCCTGTTTGTACCACAGTAAATCAAAATCTGCTTAGGGTAAATGTCCAAGGAAAAATTTATATCTTTAGATAAAGAAGTTAATATGGTTACAGATACTATCTTATGCTTATATTTAATAAACCTAGCCATATGAATTCAACCCAGGTAATGGATGGGCTCTTGAGCCCTGTCTTCCTTCTGTTAGAGTTCGTGTTTCTGACAACTGGACACCTGCCAGGAAACCACTTCCAGTTTTGAATAGCACAGTTCAGGAGGGCAGGAACTCAATATAAAACTTCTTGTATTTGTTATTATCACATATGTGCCTGCTAACCTAGTTAAGGCATTTCTAAAGTCTAGATGGTTGTATAAACATTTTTAGTATCCGTTGTGTGAGAATATTTCTGGTTGGTTTGTTTCTCTAATAAAAAACCCTAAAATCCGAATCCTAGGACAACTGATTGAACTGACTTTCACATCTACGTAACCCACTGGGTATGGGGATGGAAGTGATCATTAAAAATCTTTCATCGTTGTCTTCTCTCTAAGAAGGCTCTTAAGTATTAGATGAAAAGCTTTGATTTCACCTTTAAAAGACATTTTCTCCTCTTTTACTTCAGATTTGGTGTTAAAAAGAAACCAATTTACATAAATGTCATAAGAGATCCTATAGAACGACTAGTTTCTTATTATTACTTTCTGCGTTTTGGAGATGATTACAGACCAGGGCTACGGAGGCGAAAACAGGGGGATAAAAAGGTAAAGAATGCTTTACTATATTTGTTGTTCCTACTAAAGTTAATGTAAAACAACTTTTTTAATGTCCTGATAAAAGCTGAATAGTTTTTGTATCAGTATTGCTCATGATGGTGGCTTTGCAAGTTCTGTTTTCCCCTTCATGTCCTTACTGGACCAGAGTGTAACATTAAGTATGTTCTTTGTAACCTTCTAAATTTACTTTCTCTTGCAATGTGTTTTAAAAAAAATAAAATTTTAAAATAATGTTTTCAGGTATGTAGAGTTATAAGTACCAAGATAAGCTATTTTCCTAGGGAAGAAATCTACATCTCTTCTTGAAGACAGATACATTTTTTACCAAAAGCTGTAGAACTGCTGATGCTTTAGCTTTGATGTTTGGGGTGTTTTATAATTAGCAACCCCTTCTTTTTTTTATCTTTTTTTTTTTAATGTAAGTATTGGGATAGAGTTGTATAAAGAGTCTGCTTGAAAACTACACAGTATGAATCACACATTTCTATACTTCCTCTGTCTGTCTTAGGTGGTGATGGGAGTAGCTCAGGTTAACGTATTCAAACCTGGATTACTAATACAGTTTCAGAATGTAGCATCATTTAGGTTCCATGATATGTTTATTCTGGAAAGAATTTATACATCTGCTGTCATGGTCTGTTGTAAGACATTTTTTGAAGCGTGTTGCTTTGGACTTTTCTTAAATCAGGAAGAAAATAGGTTATTAATTATATTAATATAGTTTATATATTAATATAAAACTACAGTAAAAACAGTGTGGAAGTTTTTTATAAAATGTATGGGGGGGTTCATACTTCACAGTGCCAAACACTTTAAAAATTCAGTGGCAATATTTTCTTACAACTGATTAATATTTTTCTGTAATGTTGACAATTAAACATAGCATCGTATGAATACAGTCATTGAAAAAATAACTGCACAAAAGTCACACTGAATACAGCTTAATCTATAAACATTATGACAACTAATAAATATGACTGATCATTTTGTGTGCCTCCCGACACGCCATCAACATAGCTTTGTGTTAAATACTGGGAAGAGACCGTTCCTCTCGTTTTCCACTCGGGACTAACTAGTTGCTCCTCTGTTACTTAGGCTTTGGCGCCATCTTCAGCTACTGCATTTCAGTTTGCCCAGACATCCTACCGCATAGGCAGAGGAGAGCTTCAAGCAGAACAGTGATTGAACTTACACTTTAAAAGAATGTGTCTTTGCAGGCTGGCTACAGAGATGACTTGGTGTTATGGTGTCATATTGGCATTTTTGAAAATGGAGACAAGTTCTCAAATTTTGCAACTTACTCTGTTCCTCTTCATGAGGAGCGTGATTTGGCCTGTGGAATTCCTTCCTGGTAGAGATGGATGAGGTGGAAAGCTCAGCGTGCTATATAGCTCAAACTGATTATAGAACTTTATTAAAAATTATTACATTTTAAAGTACTGGCTTGGTTTTGAATTCTGACCTGAACAGGCTTGTTACATAGTCACCGGAAAACGTTAAGCCCAAATCACAAATGCTGCTGCTTGGTAGACAGCGCTTTAGGTTCTGAAGTGCTGAAAGATGTTGAAATGCATTCTTATTTGTAGTGCTTTTAATGCATTGTGTTAGTGATTGTATGGGTTTTATTTATGATGAGGTCTTTTTCATTTTGTTGCTTACATACCACTTTATTTGTGTCTGAAGCTTGGTTGTTGCCTGACAGATTTAACTTGTCCTGTAAGCATCACTGGGTCATTTGAAGTGAAATTAATTTGATATGCCAAGTTTTAGGATTTCTCTCATTTATATGAGGTGATGCTGTTTTTCCATGGTGTTTCCCAGAGTTGTACATATTAGATGGTGTCAGTTTTACATACATTCAATATAAAATTCAGTAAACTCAACAGTGGATTGACCCAATCGCAGCATCTCTAACACTGATATCTATTCTAATCTGTGTTGTAGCAGCTTCACTAAGAGCTCTTCAGATGAAAAATAGGGAAGGTCAGAAATGCAATCTTTCTAATGGAAGTCAATTGTGTCAACATACTCATCCTTGCCCCCTCCCAGTCCATACCACAGCATTTCTATGGAAAAGTTCTTCATTAATTTTCGTTCTGCTTCCAAAGTTATAAGATAGCTTGGCTTATAAGAGTATGGCTTATACAGAATCTGTTTCTTACAATAAAAGTTTTGCATGGAGCAGTCAAGGTAAGTCTATAAGCAGTGGGGAAAGAAGCTCGTTGTTTTTCATCTTACTTAGAAAATTACTTATAACCTGCAAGTATAAGCAAA
>VZTU01027621.1:0-16505 GCA_013400835.1 Zapornia atra | reverse complement strand
CGCAGCCCTTTGTCCACTGAGGTAGGGCTCGGTTGCCGAGGTGATCTAGCGCAGAAGGGCTGGTAGGGCTTTATTATTTATTTATTGGGTTTGAGTCTTGGCAGCTTCCTCCATGACCTTGAATGCTGCGGGTGGGACTGTTATTTCCAGCACAGGCGTTCACCTGAAGGTCTGTGATGGAGCTGACCCTCCCGGCATCACACGAGCCATGGAGAGGACAGGGGTGATGCCCGTAGCCTCGCCACAGCTACCCGCAGTGAGGCCCACGCAGAAACGTGGCCACTGCCAGCCCTGCCTAGGCTTGAGTTAGTGCCCAAGTAGTAAACAGTCTGATGCTCGTTACTAATCTGCAAAACCAGGTACCCTCTACTCTCGCCTTGATTTCATTGCAGTAGTTGTAGTCATCCCTGTGACTGTGATGTTCCTCCCATTCTGAGGGGATTGGTATGAACAGGCTTCCCAGTGCTTCTGTCTGGATTTTGCAGTTTCACGTTAGCATTTGGGCTCTGTGGTCAGAAGCATCGTTTTATCTGTGCTGGTTGTGTAACACACAAACATGCATTGCCTTACCTGCTTTAACTCCACTAATCTGGGCTGTGCTGCAGCAAGACAAAAGTACTTGAGCGCCTGTACTGCATGCTGAGCTTGCCAGGTGCAGATTGGTTCTAGTCCAGGAGAAGCGTAGCCGTACGTAAGCACTTGTGGTTACCTGCCCATGAAAAGGCTCACTCTTTCCTCAGGACTCGTCGCCAGAAGCGCAAGTTGAACACCGCAGCGTACGCACGCTCTGTCAGGGATTTTTTTCTTCTACTGCTCTCAGTTATTAATGCAGATGAAGGAGTATTCCTGAATTCTGCTCATGGAGTCGTTTAAAAAACCCCAAAACTTTCTAGTCACCACAATGTTTTGAAACTGTACAAGAAATTAGGTTTCAAGGTAGCTGTAGTTGTATATGAGAAGTTGGGATGTAGAGATTTAAAGGCAATTTAGTGTTAAAATAGCTAGCATCTCATATAGATGAGAGATTAGAGAGAGATAAGATTAGTATAGCAAAAAAAAGAAAAAAAGACCCAATTTTAAATTGTGGTTTTAAAGTGAAAGGCTACTGGTAAGAACAGGTAGTTATCAGTCCATCCTAGAGCAAACATTGCCTGTGTAGTCTGTTAGTTCCTGCTTAATGTCCATTCCCACATAAATCATAGTGGCCAGCAAGATACCTTTATGCTGGCTTCTGGGATTTCTGAGTAAAAGCTTGAAATTAAATATTCAATTAAAAAAAAAGTTACAGTAATTTTCAAGTTATCACAGATTGTGTCCATATTTCATTTGTAACTGAAAGGGGCAGTATTTTTTTTTTTATTTTTTATTTGTTCCTGCAGTTAAAGTCTAAAAATCACCTTGATATTGACTTAAGAACACCTCAGCTTTATATAATTTTTTTTAGCCATGATTTGTGTCGTCATTCTAAATTTTTACACTATCACAAGACTAGAGAATTTTGAGCTGGTATGTATCAGTTGTTGGAATAGAGTTGGTACAACCCTTAACTGGCTGGATTGCATCTCTCTTCCAAAGCAGAAACAGTCTATGCAAACCAGTGTCTTACATTAAAATATGACAGTACAGTGAATTTAGGAAGATTGAGAGCCTGTCTTCAGTAATCAGTTAAGTGAATAATCACAGTTCATTGAAGTTTTTCAGGTTTTGAAGAAGGATTGAGCTGAAGCAGTAAAGCTTATTCTTTGTCCTAGAAAGTGTTTGCCCAGGACAGGCTGCTTATTTAGCAATAGCTAGGGTCAGTGGCTCCGTGCAAACAAACTTTGCTGAGACTTCTTAATAAATAAAATTAATATTTAACCTGTTACTGACTCCTGTACCTCAGCAAAGCACATCCGTGAATGAGCAGTCCTCAAACAGTGTTGTGCAGGAAAATGCCAAGCTGGCATCAATAACTCTGTTTTAGCAAAGGACCCATCTTTCTGCCATCCTCTCTGGGACAGCATTCTGTCCTGCTGACTTTGCTGTACAGGGAGAATGAACTCTCTTGTGAGAGGTTTAAGGTGTAAAGCTGCAGCACCCAACACTCAAGTCAATGCCTGGTTTAAAATAGGAAACTCTGGCATCCATGGTGATGGAAAGTGACACAGGGTAAGGCCTTCGATCTGAGTAACTTCTTTGGTCAAACCCTGACACAGGGAATATTAAGCTTAGTGGGGGAGAAAAGAGTAAAGGTTCCCTGGAACAAGGGGCCATATGGAGCTGTGACAGGTCAGTGGTAGAGGACATGCTCCTGGTCTCCCCTCTGTGTTACTGTGGAGTGCAGTGATTCACAGAGAGCAGTGTTCATCACATAGTGCAAATCTGCCTCCTCCTCAAAGATGGCTCATCATGCCTCAGAGGCATAAAACACCCCGGTGTTTTAATCAAATGCTTTGGACTTATCCTACTGTTTACTGTGTTTATATTAAAACTAACAAACAATCCTCGAATGTGCTATAATGAAACTGTTCTTGGTTCATTAATCATTTTGCAAAAAAAAAAAAAAAAGGAATTTAGGTAATATTGTTTGATTGCAGCTTTGCTGCAAATTGAAAAAGATATTTAAGAGAAACCTCCTTCCTAAGGGTGCTAAATGGCCTAGAAATGAGACTTGTTGCTCCTACAGCACAAATGATGCAATATAACCACACATGTAATCCTGAATGGGTTGAAAGGGATAAGTACATCAGATCATTAGCAAAAGAACATGTAGTGATACTGGTATTACTTCTGAGAACACTGTGGAAAGCAAAACCACAAAAGTTTCTCTTACTTGTGTATCAGCAGGAGCTTTTAACCCTTTCACAGACTTTCCAGTTATTTCCTAAATCATCAGAGTTTCTTTTGAAAACCATCATTTATAAAAACTTTGGAGGAAATTTTTATTTAGTTGTCCAACTTCAGAGGACAAAACAGTTTGTCACCTGAATTCCAGTTTAAAAAAATCTACTTTAAATCTGCTGTAGTGCCATTTTACAGCTTGTGTGTGATTTTCTCAGTATTTCCAAGTATATACTGCCCAGTTTACTGGTCTTTCACTGTTTCTGGTCAGAATGGTATCACTGAGGTTCTGGGCAAATAGAAGGCAAGAACAAATTAGCTTTCTCTTGCTTATGTGCCTTTTTAAAGAAAAATGAAAATACAGAATTAAGGAGACAGACAGTGTAAGTTTTCCCTGTGAATAATGATTAGATCTATCCATGCTTCTGCATTCAGAAACCGCTTTGTAAAACACATTATTATAGGGAATATCCATTGTTAGGAATTGTCTGTCATTGAAACCAAGTTTTAATGATTTAAACTCTGAAAAGTCTGCCTCTGAGGCCAAGCAGGGTGTCGGATATGTGTAAGTGACATGTCATTGAAATACCTTTGTTATTCCTTTTCTTTAAGTAAAATCAAAGAAATGTGTACAGTACTGCTCAGCATGTTTGTAACTCCACAAATGTTCTATCTTGCAGCTTCCTTTAGTTTAAATCTCCTTTGTTTTGATAATGGAAGAGATATGGAGTCATTAGTTGGATTTGATGTAGAAGTGTACGCAGCTGCTCTCTGCTTGTTAGTCTCCCTTCCCAAGTGAGTTCAGAATTTTATTCAAGTCTTAAGAGAACTTGTAAATATTGAGAAGTCTTTCTAGGAAGGCAGGGAGAGAGACCCAGCTTACCAGACAACTCTATCAGCATCTGCTATATTTCACAGTAACAAGCTATCCAATCAGCACATATAAAATGGCCTATGAGGTCTCACAAATGCAGGCTAGCCATAGCACAGGCTAGCCATAGCACAGGCTGCCTCTGGTGTGATGGAGTGTCTCAACAAATGAAACACAAGAAGAATTAGACACCAGAGCTCTTAGAAATGCCCAAGAATGAAAGAAGTTAAACCTACGGCTTACAGTGAAACCTCCAAGTACAAATCTGTGATGAATGAAGCTGCAAGTCTTTCTAATATTCACAAATCTTATTGTAGGAGAATGTGAAAACACTTTTAAAAAATTTCTCAAACAATATTGTAAGATGCAAATGTTTTAGGTACTAAGTATTGCCTCTTACAATATTTGTTCACACTGATAACATTCCCCTGAGCCTTCTTTTCTCCAGGCTGAACAACCCTAGCTCTCTCAGCCTCTCATCCCATGTCACATGCTCCAGTTCCTCTGTCATCTTTGTGGCCCTAAGCTGGACTCACTCCACCATGTCCTGCAGTTACAAATGCAAACCAGGATGCTGTTGGCCTTCTTTGGGCACATTGCTGCTAAAGGTCAACTTTCTGTCCACCAGCACTCTCAGGTCCTTCTCTGCAAAGCTGCCTTAGAGACGGTTGGCCCTCAATGTATACTGCTGCCAGGGTTAGTTCCTCCCCAGATGCAGGACTCAGCACTTCTCTTTCTTGGACTTCATGTGGTTCCTGTCAGCCCGTGAAAGTTCTTGTGAAAGTTCCTCTAAATGGCAGTCCACCCACATGTGATATCAGCCATTCCTCACAGTTTTGCATCATCTTCAAATTTTTGAGGGTGTGTTGTGTTATTAATGAAGATATCAAACAGCACTGGTCCCCCTGTCAACCCCTGATGGACTCAAATAGTGACTGGCCTCCAGCTGGAGTTCTTGACACTGATCTCAAGGCTTAGAGTCTGGCTATTCAGCCAAAATTCTGTCATCATACCTTTATCTAGTTCATTCCTTGTCAATTTGTTTATGAGGATATTATGTTAAAAGCCTGGCTAAATTCAGATTCACAACATTCAGCTATCACCACTTGTTCATGGAACCAGTCACCTGGTCATAGAGACCTATCAGGTTGGTTAAGCATGATTCCCCTGCATAAATCCATGCTTACTACTTGCAATCACCTTTTTGTTCTTCACACATTTATAAATGTTTCCAGGATTAGTTATCCAGGACCTTCCCAGGGACTGGAGTGGGGCTAATTAGACTGAAGTTCCCTGACTCTAACTTTTTCCTCTTCTGGAAAACAAGGGAGACATTTCCTTTCTCCAAGTCCTCAGCAACCTCCCTTGTCTGCCTCACGATGATATCAGCCAGCTCCCTCCACACTTGTGTACATCCCATCAGATCCAACGGTCTCATGTGTGTCCTGGTGTGTTCAGTGTTCCCTAACCTGATCCTCCTCCACTGAAAGTAGACCCTTGAGTGCTTCACTCTTCTTCCTGTCCTTTGTCATCAGGTACCCTCCCTCCTTCATCAGTGTCACACATTTTTTGTGGTCTTCCTTTTGCTACAGGGTATGTGCAGAAGCTCTCACAGTGTCCTTCACATTCCTCATCAGATTCAACTCCAGATGCTCAATGGCTTTCCCTACATGCTCAGAGGGTGTGTCTGTATGCCTCCTGCATTGCATGTCCTTCTACCTCTCTTAAGATTTGGGTTTACGTTTGATTTTGGCCAGGAGCTCTGATTCATCCATGCAGGCCTTTTCAACCTTTTTCCTTCATATGCTTTGAACACCTTCCCTTTCTTTACTGGTTTTTCCTGACTCTCCTTTGAAGTTCTTAGTGTTCACTCTGGAGGCCCAGTAGAGTTCAATCTTCCTTGCATTTTAGTGTCTCTTTCTCCTGCATTGTCCAGTCTTCTTGTCCTCTTGTTTTGCGAGTCTCCTTTTCTTCAAACTTACTCCACCCCTGCTTGCTTCCTAGACTATGTTCTGCCACATTTCACAGGGCTTTGTGCTTCAGGGCCCTCCCTCAAATGTGTTTGCTCTATCTTGTCCTCTGTTACATATTCCAGAGTCTCACCTTTTAATTCAGCAAGAGCAATTGGATTTGTTCTAAGTAAATATTAAAAGCTTCTTTTTTGTCTGTTTTCATCTGCCATTTTTTTCCAACCCTTTACTTTCCCTTGTCTCCATTAATTTTTATGATGAGATTTTTCAGGACAAGGATAATCTCTCTAAGGTGAGCAGACATTATTTCCCAATGCCACTGTCTCAAAATTGTCATGTCTACACACCAGTGTTTTCTTTTGCTTTTAAAAAAATGTGAAGTCCCATAAACAAATTACACACTCCTTCTGGGGACTATCATTCTATCCTCATCTCCTGCAAAACAAAACCATCTGGCCACAGCATTTCAATTATTGCTGAGCCACAGGCTAAGGAGGATGGCCAAGATGCTCCCTGTGTGGTGATCCAAGAAGAAAAGATAGTGACCAGAGATGTGAGCATCTGTTTGAAATAGCTCAGTAACTGAGATATTATTATTTTTTTTTTACATCTGAAGTTTTTTCATGGAATTTATTTGAATCCTTCATGGACAATGATATCAGAGGTACAAAAGGGGACAATATATATTTATATTTGTAGGCTCAGGGTTTTGCGTTTTTTTTTAAGCAAAGCTCTAAATCCTCTCATTTTTGGGTGCTAGCTTGGTTTCAAAAATAATCTCTGTGTTCCAGTGTTTAAAAAGTCACCCCTCTTAAGGAATATTAAGGAAACTGCTTCCTTTTAAGAGCAAAATATGTTTGCAGGTGTATCCATGGAATTTTACGTGCTGAGCAGAATATGTCTCAAAATACAATTGTTTTTCTATGACCAAAAAAACAACAGAGAATTACTGAGTATGAACATAGGTAACGAGAAGGCCATCATATCTTGCAACAGTTTGCTCTGTTTAGATAATGTTTTTCCTTTATGTTTTTCAGTAATAGTTCTCATAATAAACTGTGATATTTTTTCCCAAGTACCTTAAAATTTTTTATTGTTCATTGTCCAGTCAGATACAGGCTTTTCACTCTGACTAATATAATTAGTTTTTTTATTCATGGTGCTCAATTTGCCACTGCCATCACATCACAATTGTCAATATCCTGTATGGACAGTTCACTTTTATGACAGTAAGAAGAAAAATCAAACAAAATTGCCAACTGATTAGGTAGGTAAACATTGCATGACTTCAAGCACAAGCATTCATCCAGTGGGAGAGTTTGTGAGAGTTTCCATCAATGGAATCATTCTTGCAGATAAAAATCTCCCATAAATAAATACTGATTGCCAGTTAAAGCACATACTAGCTATAGAAACATGTAGTCGAGTTCCTTTTGTCAAACACTGGACCCAAGCAGACACTCCTGGTTCTTAGCACATCACACCATTTTGTGGTGGAAACTGTTGCATTCTTAATAACCCAGGCAAGGGCTGTCAGGAGCACAATTTCAAAGTCTTAGTGGATTCAATAAAAGGAAAGTTGTTCAGGCAATTAGGAAACAAAAACAAGGGCTAGAATTGGGGGAAAGGATTTGGTCTGGGAGCAGGACAACAGAAATGGGATCAGAGGGCCTCCTTGGGCTAGAGGGCCCCAAATATGAATGCTTTATTAAGCTAAGAGCAACAGCCAAAAGTGTGAAATCAAGGAAAAACAAGGGGAACAGAGCCCTCCCACAGAATAAGTGGGCTAAGCAGTGATGTTTCATGACTGAATAGTGAATGAACACTAGATTTAAAATCAATGTTTGATGCTTCCATCAACAAGTATTTGATGCTCCAAGAATGCAAACATACAAATAATATAGCTAGATGTATCTCAACAGAGAAATTAGTCCTTAAGAAAGCAATTGGTGCACTCCTGGCCCCCAACACTGGACACCTATGGTCTAAAAATGGTAACTAGGGTGGGAGGTGGTTCCCGAGTTCATTGGAAGCAGATGCAGGAGCAGTTGGAGCCATGGCAGCCTGGAAATAAAATCATAAAGATGTTTTGATCCTTGCTTATCAAAGCAACCCAGTACTAGGGGAATGGAGGAAATATGTGCTTTAGAAAGATATCTGGCTTGGAAATCAGGTTAAGTCCTGTCTTGAAATAGAGCACCTGGCAATTTCTGAAGTCCACAATTAACACATTGATTACAAGATATCTCTTGTGGTTGAGTATAGTCATCAAGACATCTCTCAGGGTTTCCTACCCATGTCTCAAGGGCTAGAATTACACCATACTCCACTACCTCCATCAGAGGCATCCCTAAGGAATGTCTCTTTCCCAAGCACCTGTGAAGAGATGAGCTGTAGTTGTGCCTTTCCCAACCACTGCACAGTTGCTAAGCTTTCAGGAATTGCTCTGCATCCCTATATGGAACTCTGAGATCTCCCTCCTGATACCTGTGTGTATTTGCATGCAGTCTCCTAGAATTTGAGTGGAGGTGCAGACTGAAAATAGAAACAAAGGTTGTGTAAGAGCAGCCAGAACTCCCTGAGACATCAGTTCTGCGTGTGCTTGGTTCTCCTTGCAGTTGCGGTTTCATGGCACTGACTGGAAGGGACAGCCTGACTTGTTCAGTCTCTACCTGTGTGCTGCTGAAAGAAGCTGAGGCCAGTGTGGTCTGAGGATAAAAATACACTGGCAAATCATCTGGCTTCTTCAGACTGCTTTTAAAAATATATATTCTGGTGGCTATTACTTAAGTGTTTTAGAAACAGTTGTTTCAAGATAATTAACACAATATTCCAATCAATCAAATATGAATGATTCCAAAGTCACTCACTTAGCATTTTGTGCTGCTTCTCAAGCTTACTGTTGCTTTCTGACACCCCAGCTTCCTTATTTTGTGAAACAAAGCTCAAAAATAGAGCTGTACCCGCAGGAACGTGATTAAAATGGCTTTGCAAGTAATATTTTATCACACCACTGAGCAAGTTTTCCCAACTCTTATTAACCACGTCATATACAGGTACACATCCTGCAAAAGCAGTGCCTGCATTTCTGTGTCTGCTGTTGAGAGGAGTTGCAAGTAACAGGCCCCTGTACCTAATAACCTCCACTGCGTGTGTCCAGGCCTGCTACGTCAGAGAAGTTTTTCCGAGAAGATACAGCCGCTCTCTGGTTGTGGGCTTGCAGTTGCACAGCCGTTTTCAAAATTACATGCTCAACTGGGCAAGGCTAATTGGTCATTACAACCTCAGTAGCCACTCCTGCACAGACAGGA
The DNA here is from genome assembly GCA_013400835.1 of Zapornia atra. Lineage (NCBI taxonomy): Eukaryota > Metazoa > Chordata > Aves > Gruiformes > Rallidae > Zapornia > Zapornia atra. The sequence goes on along the minus strand of VZTU01027621.1, from coordinate 7,533 downwards.
GGTGCAGGGAGTGTGGTGAACCCAGACTAGCTGAAGCAGTGGGGAGCCCCTCATGCAGCGTTTCAGATAGGCACCTCAGATATTCTCACCACGTTCACCCAGATCACAGGGATGTATGCCTGTTTTCCAGAGCAGCTACAGGCTCCAGCTTTGTGCAGCGTTGCACATCCAGTTAAAAGTGACGACAAAGAGAAACGTGGTGACCTGACAGATCCGAGTTGCCAAGTTTCCTGTCATGTCTTCGTGGTCCTTTGTATTTCTGCTGTGGTTATTTAATTACTACTCTCACAGTGAAGCAGCTGTTAAGTGGCTCAGAAGACTAATATACATCGAGTCTAGACATGCACAGTTTGAAACCAGAGGTTTCAGTTCCTTTCTAGATAACTGATTGCATCAGTTGTCTGAATAGAATTTCTATTTCTAAAAATATTCAACATTCTGCATTTTTAGGTTCTTTGCAAATGAAAGATCATCCTTAGTTCTGTTGTTAGATCCTGCTGGTTTTGAGTTACTCCTTAAGAAAGTGGGGAAAGCTGATGGGGAAATCAACAAGTTTCTGTTACCATTTAAGCCCATTACAAAAGCCCCCCAGGTTAATGATCTTCTAAATTTCTTTGCAATGGGATACTCAAAGCACAGAGCTGGTGAGAGACAAAGCTGTGTTTTGATGAATTACAAAAGAGGCAGCTCTGAGAAAAGTGAGAACAACTACTTTTTAAATACTGATTTTATAAAATTTGATATACAAATTTTCCTTCCCCTAAGCAAAACATGGGTTTGTTTCTTTATTGTAAATAGAAAGTTCAAGAATGTTGTGTGAAGAGCATACATACTGGGGACTACTAGTTATAAGAGATGTAGGATTACTAGAGCTCTTAGCATCAGTCTTTTCTTCTAGTGACTTCTGCTTTTACTTGGGTGTTTTTTCCCCTCTTCACTTCTTGAGAATGACCCTGAGAGTGACTACTATACAAAGAGGTACAGGCAGGCATTAATTTTATTTGGTATGGATGAATGGCAGAACAGTGTCCAAAATTATGTCTCTGAAATGGAATTCATACCCACCTGCCTCTAGAAGTGTTAGAAATGCCAGTGGTCCTAAAGAAAGGACTCGTGGTAGACACATTAGTGAAGCAGTAATTTATTATATGCTCTTGCAAGAGCGGCTGACCTAACAAAGTTGGCACACTTTTGGTCAGAGTTTGTAGCATTTTCATACCATATGCCTGTAGGTTACCTCATACACCTGTACATACTCATCACCTGTCCCGCTTCGTATTCAAATTAGCCCCAAGCAGTCATTTCCATACACTCCTCCCAGCCGCGCCTGCGCACTGCCTCATGGGGGTGGTCGTCAGGGGGTCTCAGCGATGAAGGCTCCAAGTCTTCATTGGGTTGAACTTTTCACCTCCTTCCTGTGGCACATGCGTAATTGTGGTTGTTCCAGGTGGCACAATTATAATTGGGATGTCTTCTTATCAGTCCTGGGTCCTGCTTTAAATTATCCCAAGAACATTATTCACTCAAAACTAACCAGGAGTTGTTTAGGTAGGTCAGAGTTGGGCAAGGTCATCTTCTGATAGAACCACCATGGCACTTCAAATCATCCTGTTAGTAAGCCCCCCTTAACAAGCATAAGCCCCTCAATGGCATTTTGTTAGCAAGCACCCTTTAACCCTTCTCAAGCATTTTGTTAGAGAGCCCCGTCTCACTCCCCCCTTTTCTATGAAGTTAGTACATTCTTTTACTACACATTCATCTGAATAAAATGATTCTCTGTCTAACTTTTCAAAATATTTGTCTGACTCCAGCTTTCGCCTGAATTGGTGTTTCTTCCAAGGGGTGTAGGTGTCAGTGGTTATTCTTTTAACACAATTAACAGCAGAACTTCCTTATCTTCCTAAATTCCTCTGCAAAGGATTTACGATGAGTCTTTCACCTCTCCAGTCAGTTAAAAAAATACAATAACCCTTTTCAATTTGCAAAAGCAACATTACCCAGCATTTTCCACAGAATCAACTGCCCTGAGCAACATCAGTGTCTGTCATCAGGCAGGCCTCATTCCATGTGCTCAATATCATGTGTCATTGGTGCATTGCATCATTACGGTATCAATGTAAAGTGTGGCAGCTAATTTTAATAAGTAGGAAGCGAGTGTGTACAAATTACTGCACCCTCTGAAAGGGGCTATTACAGTATTGTATCTTCTCATTCATTTCTTAGTGACTCGCTCTGGTCTTTATTACAGTTAGAGGTTCTTTTCAGGTGTGTAATTGTGGTGTTTGGATATGGAAATCCTGTATTCTGTGTATCACATCCTTCAGGACCTCAGCATGTGTAGAAAGCAGTAGACATTTTGTCTTCATCTTTGCTCTGTCACAGTTGAGTCAAAAATATTTTACATACCCCTTCCTAGAAGCCTTACTTTTGGCCTTTCTTTTTCCTTCTCAAGCAAGAAGGAAATATTCCACAAGCATCAAATATTTTGTGTGTGTGTGAGAGAGTGCAAACATTAGACATGGCTAGATGGATGATGTTGCTTGGCAGTCTAAAGACAATAGTTCTCTTGCACATGTGCTTCTGCACTCAATTATCTTGTTTTCATTGGGGTGTGACATACTCTGTTTCTCAATGCCATGAGAGCAGGAGGCTCCCCTAACAGGCTTATATCATATGAACAGGTGGGGCTTCAAAAGAAACTACAGGCTATTTCTAACAGGAACTTATTCACCACTGAGTCTTTTCAGTTATCTGCTCGTGAGAGAGGAGCTGGTAAACAAACTCTCATTGTGCAATAAAGCCAGGCATGGGGCAAAGTAACTGGTTGTCCCAAAAGGTAAAAGAAAAATTCAGATTTCTCTGCCTGGTTCAGCTATTCACATGGCAACTTCCTTCTTAGTTAGTGGGCTCTTTGACCAAAGTTTGGATGGATTGACCACAGTGCTTGTCTCCACAGAAGGAGCGGGTGCCAGACCCTCCATGGGGAGCAGGCACAACACACAGGGTCTGAGCATCCATAGGGAAACCTGTTAGTAAGAGGTAAGAGCACAGTACAGTGGTGCCCTACAGACAGGGACTGACACAGTGGTACAGGTCTGCCCTCTAAGACACTGTCAGGCTGTAGCTGTGCTAGCATCGAGCAAGAGCATTGCCAACAAATCTGTTGCCTACAGATATTCTGCCTTGTGTAGATACAGTTAAATATCAGGGCAGTGTGAAAAAGGTATGTCAGAGTCAATTTGTTAAGGAATGTTAAATTATGGTTGTGAATACTTTCACAGCACTTGCTAAATTCTAGGGAAAGCAAAATAAATGACACTGCTGTTTTACCCTCTCTGTTAATAGCCTCTGCTTTAAAGGACAGATGTCAACACAGTCAACTAGGTCCTGGGTTCAGGGGGGGATAGGATGCTCTAATATGTTCAGATGTGCTATTATGCATTAAATTTAGAGTAGTCCATGACCAAATATCACTAAAGCAAAAGAGCAAGCAGCACATCAGAAACTGTTGTAATTGATGTCCCAAAAGGTGAACCTAGACTGAAGCAATGCACCATCAGTTGTTGGAGAGTATTGAATCCTGACTGCAATGGGTCTGTGTTCAACCAGACTAGCTTAAAGCCTGGCTCAACACTAAAGCAAAAACAAAAAACCAAAACCAAAACCAAACCAACCCTGATATTAAAATAAGCCCATGCTGTGTGTCCATGTGCTGCTCAGATTTTCATTATTTATCGTAGAATTTTTCTGAAGGTTTAAAGAAACCTCAGTGTACCTTCTTGTGCAAAGACTGAAAAAGAACAAGAGCGTATTCTGTTCTTATGAACCTCACTGTGGTATCTGAAATATAGAATGTTTCACATCTGATCATGCTGAATTAATTCATCCCCCTTTATCTATGCATATGGAATTGAACCTTTGCTCAAAGGATTATTATTTCCTTAAACACAATGAATACCAACAACCTTCCTTATATATACTATTCCTAGTTTTTATCCACATTTCTGGGGCCTAGGAAATCATTCCCAAGGCTGTGATTTCCAGTTAACACAACTTACAAATGTGCAATGCGGTGTAATCATGTTGTCATTCATGTAGCTGCTTACAGACAAAATTTTCTCAGTTGTTTATTAAAATTTCATTTAACTTCTTCTCTAAGTATGCTGCATAGTCTGTGGTACTACAGAGAGATCAGACTGTTCCTTAAGGAACTTCTGGTCAGATTTTAGCCATGATACTACAAATTCTATTTCCCAATAAATACGGGAAATTAAGGTTATGATTAACTTAGTTTTAATAGAGTGGAGTATAGAGACACTACCAGAAATCCATCTCATAGTCTCTCTACAGCAATGTAACAAATACAAAATACAAGACCATATCTTAAAACACATGTTTAAGCACAGTAGCTGAATTCATTTTGTTATGCTATTTCTGGAGCAAGACAAGTAAGAACACAAGTAGTTGCAGTGTACTCAGAAATACAAACCATACAGAACTATAGAAGTATGTGTGCATTACAGGTACAAAATAATTTTCTAGCACACCATTAAATTAGGGCTTAATTTTAAACAATGCCCTTATTAAGAGAACACCCTCTCTGTCCATTTGTGCTGGGCACATTACTGGGGACTTCTAATTCTTTCCAACTGAAAAGCAAATGCAGTTTCAGTAGGTGTATCCGTTGACCAGTGAATGATTCTCAGCAGCTTTGCAGAGCTTTGTAAACAGGAAAACAACAGTTTCAGAACATGGGGAGTGTTTGCTACAACAGACTTTGGCTGTTTACCGAATTTGAAGGTTATAGAAATGTTCTGCAAAATGTTTTAATTAAAAGAGAACCTCTTTGTTATACTTTCAAAGCAAGTTGCTAACGTTGCATAGTTCCTACCTGCTGGCTCCAGTGAACTGGCCTTGTTTGTAAGAGACAAATGTGAAGACCGTTTTTTTCCTGTTACATTGAGATAGGTGTCTTAGTTTAGTACCTAAATACTAGAGCTATTTTCTGATACATGTGATACCTCAGGCACTCTCCCCCTTTAGACCTAAAGCTTGCTGCACTTCTCTTAACCTTCTTAACTCTCTGAATGGGAATGTCTCTCACAGCCAGTTTTCTCATTCTCATGAAGCACCAGATCTATCAAAAGTAGCAAGATTCAAAGGAACTGTGTGTCCTCTTCAGAACTGCAGAGGAAACACCACTTAAAACCCCTCTTCCATCCAAGAACTGTTCCTGTTCAGTGCCAAAGAGACACAAGGATAACATCCCCAAAGTAGAGAGGTAATATAAGAGAAATTACAGGTACTGGAAATGCCACACACCCTTTTCTGTGCCATGCATAGATTATTGTCTATGAATTCAAATTCTGGCTTCTCTGCCCTTAATATCTGGGATGTTCCTGAGCAAAGTAAATGTTCCCCAAATACTTTGCTGTTTTTGTATGTGCTGTGCTACCCATGCACTCCTTATGATTCTCTTTTAAGAACCTCAGTCCTTTCATATGTGGATATGTGAAATATATATATATTCACATGTGGAAAGTGCCCTTCTGACTTTTAAGGGCCTTCCCATCCCCCTGACCCCTGGCTGTGCTGCCCACATCTGCCCTGTGTGGTCACCATGCTCTGAATCCATTCCTCTGTCTCTCCCCTCAGGAGATCACTCCCATCTCACAGCTGAAGGAGATCTATTCCAGTGGAACTGGGCAGAAGTGAACTCAGAAGGGAAGGAGATGTCTGCTTTAAAACATGAGACCAAATACTCCAAAAGTCAGTAAGAGACACTTGGCATAGTTTGATGTGTTTGATGTAGATACCATGAGCAGTGAGATCAGAGTGAGGAACAATGTTTTCGAAGAGCTAACTTGACCTTCAGAGCCTGGAGGACCTCAAGACCTACCTCTCCTCAGTAACCCTGCTGCCTAAGCACCTCTTTTGTTGCCAACACTCACTTTTAGTACCTTACACATGCGTTTACAGACACTGCATGTAGACTCTTGTGCTCTCACTACTCCCTGTAGCTTAATGCTGAGATTTCCAGCAGTCCATTTACTTACAGGTGTGTTCCTGTTCAATGGTCAAGAGCGTGCACTGACTAAACTTTGTTATATGACCCAGTAATGTTTCCACTTCAGTCCAACCTAGTCTCTCCTACTTTCCATTTGAGGTCCCCTTGCAGGTGCTTAATTTTTAAAGAGAGCTAGCCAAGGCACCTCAGCCTTAGATAAAAACTGCAGTAAAAGTCACACTAAAAATACAGGATTTGAGATTGTCTGCCATAGGTGTGGGCCAGGCAAAAAGAAGGTCATGGTAGCTGTAAACTCTCCAAATATTTATCCTTGGAAGGCAAGCTGAAGTCCAGAAAGACTCATGGCATGTTCCTACCTGCTACAAGCCTCCTAAGACCTTCCCTAGTACATGCTGCTTGTCCCAGCTTCCTCACCATCCCCAGCCTTACCTGCTGCACGGGAGGGGTTCTGAGGAGGTTTGTGGCTCAGACATCTGCCTTTTGAAGTGTCTTTGTGGAAGAAAACCTCTCTTGGCTAGATACAGGACTTTTTCCAGCCCCTTTTTAATCGCTCTTGCCTTAGATCTACTGTAAAGGAGCAAAGATCTCACTCCATGTAGCCAGGAAGAGGGATCCTGTACCAAAAGAGGATGAAAATAAAGGGTGGTAAAAGTGGGAAAAAAACCAGAGGATATAATTAAAAAACAAAACAAAACCAGCAGAAACAACAAAAACAAAATGCAAAATATTTGTTGTTACAGAACCAGCTTGGGTATGCAACAGGAAAAATGGATCAACCCAGGGAGGTGAAGGCCTTCATAAACCTGGACAGTCACCAAAATATCTTGTAAGAATGTCATTCAGAAAAATATGTGGCAGGATTGTTTTGAAATATAACCATGTGCTGTATGGGTTTGGGGCATGTTGTCATCTTTTCAAAAGCCAACGTTTGCGTCTGACCTGCGGTAAACACTGTGTGTGCAGCTTACTAAGCAGAGAAATCCTGGTCACTGTGCTGCAAGCTGGATTTCTGACCAAAACTAATGAGTCTCCTGCTGGCACAGCAATGGGCAGGAATGTTTGTCCCACAGAATTATGTGTTTCTGCTGATATGGAATGAAGTGCAGCACTAGGAGCTGTTACTGGCTGTCCCAGTTTTGGCTGAGATAGAGTTAATTTTTCTTGTAGTAGCCACTACAGTGCTGTGTTTCAGATTTAGGATGAGGATAAAGTTGGTAACACACTGATATTTTTAGCTGTTGCAAGGTGGTTCCAGTGTCTACACCAAGCCCAGGACTTTTCAGCTTCTCACACTCTGCCAGCAGCACAAGAAGCTGTAAGAGCACAGCTGGGACAGGCTGACCAGAGGGATTTTCCCTACCCAGAACTTCATGCCCTGGATGTAACTTCTGCATGTGGTGAGCAATTGCATTTGTGCATCACTTAGGTTTATTGTTGTTGTTATTACTGTTATTGTTCTTGTTACTATTATTACTATTCTTACTATTCTTTTCCTTTGTTATCCT
>VZTU01027620.1:17144-63418 GCA_013400835.1 Zapornia atra | reverse complement strand
CCCCAAGGTGATCAAACAGCTCAGTCAGGTGTTTACAGGCTGCTCTTGAGAGAAGCAATGTTAAAATACTGTTCTGTCCTGAAATGAGGATTTGTCTAACCCAGTTACACTTTGCTCCATCTTGATATGCAAAAAGCTTTTATTTCTTACCCCCAAGATAGGCACCTAAGGAGAAAAGCAAGGTGCTGGGTGACTTAACCGGAGTGCATGGAGGTTCCTAATTCACAAGAATTCCTAATTCACAGGAATTAGGAGGAGTAGTGCATGTTCTTATTCTTGCTCTAGATAGAAGAGTGGTGTTTGGAAAAAGGTGTATGGCTGTGACATTGCTCCTTGTGCCACCCCCAGTGTTAGCAGAGGTACCTCACACTGCTTGAACACCTTTGGAAATGAAGGTTTGGGTTCAGAGCTTTGGAATAAAGGTGGGGTTTGGTGCTTGGGGATTTTTTGGTAGGTTGGATTTTTGGTTTTTTTTTGAGATGCAGCTCTTGTGCTCTGGGAAAATGTGATGCCTGTCCCAGAAGTTGGATGCTTGGGTCTCCATCCTCTGAAAGGCTTCATTGCAGTGTGAGAGGATCTTGGGACAGTTGAGTCTTGAAAGCCTAGAGCTTAAAATGAAAGACCTGGTGAGGTCTGTTTGGTTTAAAAGGTTATTGGACCATTAGCATCTGCGTGGAGGTGTCCAGTGCTGTGGCTTTATCGTGCACAGCAGGATGGCCAGAAGTTGACCCTTGAGAAACTTGAACTAAATCAGCTCTGCCTGGTTTAATGAGTGAAAGTGTGAAGCCTGGTTGTCCTCTTTGAAGCCTTTAAATGAATACTCTTTCTAAGAGGACTGTTCCTTCAGCCCAGCTCTGGAGCAGCTCCCTGCCTGTGTGCAGCTCTCAGGTGAGCTTGTCACAAAGGTCCCATCTGACAGACGCATGAGATGCATCGAGATGTTATGGTCTCTGCCTGGCAGAGCAAGGCTGTTAGCTACTCTGAAAGGGATGGGTGGCATCACAGAGGAGGTACAGACATTTATCCTTCCTTAGCTGGGATGAGGACAGAAGTGGCAGGACCTCTCTGTGCCCTGTGGGGAGCTCCCATGGAGAGGAGATGGGCCCGGTTCCTTCAGGTGACAAGATGTGGGGAACAAGTGCAATACCATGGCTTTTGTGTCCTCCCTCCCTCATTGTTCGCCCTTTTCAAGTACTGTGTTAAGTATTTATGGATCAGGCTTCTAATTTATTCTTCCTCACCCTGCATCAGTTCCTCTGGATCCCCTTGCTGCCCACTGCTCCCAGCCTCTTCCTTCTCAAGGCATTCCATTCAAACTGTCCCCTTCCCACTGTGCATAACACGCTGCAGTTCCAGGAGGACCCAGTTGGACCAAGTAAGTGTATTTATCTGTCTAGAACAAGCAGTGTTACAGTGTTCTTATTTCCTTCCTGAAAGCCATGGGGAAGTCTGCTTCCCCATCTGGGAGAGCAGCCCTTGCAGGATAAAAGCAAGGGAAATACAACACTACAATGGCTTTTTCCATGTTGGGGCTGATCCTGGTGTATCTAGGACACTTGTAGCATGGCAGTAAGATGGGTGTATTAATCTGTTGCCTTTCGTGCTTTGCTGTGTCGTTTCAAAGAGCTGTGTTCTCCATGGTCTGTCACATCACTGTCTTTTTTCAGGGTGTTGCCAGCCACAGGATTTGGGAAGTATGTGGGTACCACCTTGCTTCTTGCGTATTTGCTGGGGCTTAGCAGAGCAGTTCTTGCTGTGTAGTAGCGGGGAGTAGAGGAGATCGCTCCTTGGTGACATTTATATCCTCATTTGGGTGTTGCAGCATCGTGGGGCTGTTAGAAATGGCTGGGGAAAGCCGTCTTGAAAATGCTTTTGAGATGGTGTGCCTGCCATTTCCTCTGAAAGCCAGCGCTCGTCAGCATGGAAGTAACAAATTGTCCTGACACAGCAGCACAGCTGTGGCGGCGTTGCCGTCGGAGTGTCCGTGTGTGCCTGCGCGGTGTTGGGCATCGCTGGTTGAGGGGCTGGTGCTGGGGCGTGTCCGTGTCCAGACTTGGAGACAAATCCCTTTTGGTTTGCGAAGCATTGCAAATTGGATCATGGAGTGGAGTCTGAGGGGAAGTACTTAGGGTGGCTGTTCCCTTTTTTCCCAGTAGGAACATTATTCAAAAGCTGGGAGAAAGCTGTAGATTTGAGTTTGTCTTGAGCAGCATAAGCTTATTTTGCTGGTGAGGCTTGGTTGCTGTCTCTGCATCTTTTGAGGGAGTGCTGCTAATTTAGCTGTAGCAATACTCTGACACTTGATGAACTGGTCAAGAAAGAACCAGGGCATTGGTTTCCATCCAGCTCCCCGTATTTTCCAGTTTGCTTAGCCTGGTGGCTGATGAGCTCAGTGGGCTAGTAAGTTGGCTTACTGCTTCCTAGGCTGTGTGCTGGCTGTGTGTAGGTGTGGGAGGACTGTGAGAGTTGGACACTTCTCATGATGTGCCCTGGACTCAGGACAGACATCTGGATGATGCTGAGAGGGGGGTGTGGTGTGTCAGGGCTGTCCCTGGAGCTGCTGGCACACGACACAGATTCAGGAGGGTTGTGGCTCTGCATGCAGGCAAAGGAGCCGGCCCCTGCACTACGGGGTGGCGTGTTGTGCTTGGCTGGGTGTCTCTCTCAGGGCTGCAGACCTGCAGTCAGTGAGAGTTTTTTCTTAGAAAAGCAAAGTGGGCATCTTCAGCTCTGTCAGAATGGCTGAGGCTGCTAAACACAATCAGGGTTGCTTGCTTGTTTGCCTTGTGTGTCTGTCCACAGCCAGGTGGAGGGGGAACCTCAGACTCAGCATCATGGCTGTTGCCAGCCTCTGCTCAGAGAAGCATCAGCCAATGCCTTGGGAGAAGGTCAGCATCTCTCGGGGATCTCTCACTAGTCCTGCGGTCGCGTCAGAGCCGGGCTGGCTTTCTAGGTTTTTCTGCCCATCCAGTGTAATCTCTGTTTTCTACCTCAGGAGCTTTGCTTGTAACCCTGGTGCTCAGTCGCCAGAGGTGGGCTGGCAGAGTGCCTGGGGTGCCCCCCAAGGGCATGGCCTTGCACTTGGGGGTGCTCATCAGTAAAGCAGGCAGTGCTGTAGTGAGCCCACGGGCTGCCGGCAGCACTCTGCCTGCCCATGGAGATAGAAGAGAAAGGAGGTAATTCCAGAAGTAATTTGAACTGGATTGCTAATCCTTGCAGAGCAGTAGATGTTTCCCTGCATCTCCTGCCAGTCTCAGGAAGAGAGTTTGGGTGCATGATCGTGGGCAGAGGTCAGTGGGCTGTCTGGTGGGTGGCAGCCCCGCCAAAACCTGGCAGAGCACCAGGCAGGCTCAGCCTTGCCAGAGGTGCAGCCCTTGGTTTGGTTCATTGCTCCTTGGAGATGCACAAGCGGTATGGTGTCTGCTTTGCATGGCATTGCTCCTGCTTGGCTTTTCAGCCTGGACAGCTCAATCCCACACTGTCTATGCAGATCGCCCCAGGATGTGGTGGATATAACCGAGCATTTGGTCCTTTAGGTTTCCCCTTGTGTGGTTTTTAGGGCAGGCACAGCTCTGCTGTGAGGGCCTGAATGAATCTCTGCATCTCCTCTTGCAGCAGGATGGTTCTCCTCCACCTCCAACCTGGAGCTTTGTTTGGCATTGGAAGTCTGCTGTTTGTAGACTGTTTTAAGTGCCAGTGGGAAGCATACGCAGTCTGGAGGAGATGTATCTGTGCCTTTTAGACTTGAGTGGATTTTCTATGCAAGTCTTCATGCTCCTCAGAAATCAGTCCACTGAATTAGGAGCCCCTGTATGAAAGGACAACTTCTGTCTGAAAGTGTACTTCACTTTGGTTTGGTCAGAAGTAAAGGAAACCCAAGAGATGTAAATGTGTCTGGTTCCTTCCCTAATGCTGACCCACCTTGTACAGAGTGCTGTCTGGCTCCATGCAGGACCTGAGTATTTTATTACCCTCCTGCTGCAGATCCTGGCTGTGATGGGGTAAGAGCTGCTGGGACTGAATTACCTTTGCAGTTTAAGGTGAGACTTGTGATGCAGCTGGCTTGTGTGGTTGTGTTACCAATGTGGAGCTTGGCGTGCTCTCTGCCGGTAGCTGTAGCTTGTGGTGTCAGACATCAAGTGTTAGCCCAAAGCTGGGATTTAATCCGAAGTCAGAATCGCTTTGTGTGGTTCATTTTCAGCTCCCTCATACTTTGAATTCAAGGGCAGACTTCACCCTAAGCAAATTCTGCCCTCTGAAGTTGCTTCTTTATATGTGGTTTTACCGACTGCCTCATCAGCATGACAAACGATGCTGCCCTGGAGCTAGCTGGAGGGGTTTGTAGAAGTAGCTTTTAGCAATGGGCATCTCCAAATTGGACAGGAAACTACATGCTTCTCCCTGGGTATCTTCTGGTGTAATAGTGGAGAGCGTGGCAGGCATATGCAGGCAGAAGTAATAAACATTGCTCTTGGGTACAAAAAGGAAAGCTTTGCATGAGTTTTCCCATTCCCCTATTTTAGTGTTCTCTGAATTACTTTGCCAGCTCCTCCCCTCCCGGAGCTCCTCCAGGCGAGAGGGGAAGAGAGTCATGAATACTGTTTAATGTGAAGGCACTTATTAATGCTTAATCTCTCAAATATGTCACTGCTTTTATTGTGCCTAATAATGGGGTTTATTGTCATGCCTGTCTGCGGTCCGTGCCCAGCCCTGAACCGTGTTTCATTAGTTATTGTTGCTCATGTACTTCCCTTATTGGAGGGGTTTTTGACTCTGTGGGTTGGTTTGCTCTATCAACACCCAAAAGCCTCTTGGTGCTTAAGTTCTCAAGCGGAATAATCTTGTACCGTGGTTGATGCTGTGTGAAGGTGAAAAGCATCCTAGCAGTGTTCATGGCAGAATGGCTTGGGTGAAGGGCTAGTTAGAAGGAGCTGGACATACCTGGGTGATGCAGAAGGGAGGTAAGTGTGTGTAAAATTAATCTGCGGGCGGGGTAAGGACGTTGGGCACTGAAGTCCTGTAGCCCACAGAGAGGGAAATGCCCTGGACACTTACCATCTGTGGAACTGAGTGGTTCTGTAAGACAGGAAGCTGTCGGGCTGCAGTGGGGTTTGCTTGGCCTCCTTTCTGCCCCATCAGCCTGGGAACAGAAGCCAGCGTCTCCCACCAGCAGCAGACTGCTCTGTGCTGCCCTCGATGAGGAATGACAAAGCGTTGTGGCTTTAGGTGTGGTCAGAGCCTCTTCAAATAGTCTGGCTCTATTAATCTGCTGCAGTAAGAAGCACTGCTGAAATACTGGCAACCTGTTTATTCCAGCCTTTGTATTGGTGATTTAGAGAGAACCTGTGACCTCACTGGGCACGAACAGATCCCTTGTAACCTGAGAGCAGGAGCGATATTATTTTAAGCAAGAACTAAGGCTCTGAAGCAGGCTGTCCTTTTATACATATCATGCATGTGACAGCAGAGCTGCATTTAGAGCTGAAAGGGGATAAAATCCCTGAGGAGAATGATTGCACCTCGTTTATTTTTAACAAATAACTGGGGAAGATTGAGCCTGAATTCCTAAGCTTGAGGTGGTCTTTGTCTTGGGCGGTTTTGACTCTTCATCTCCATGGAAAGGAAGATGGGTACCAACTGGGCTCCTAGCTTATTCTGGGGATGATTAAATGCACGTGGATTCTGATTTTTAAACTAGCTCTTTCTTTAGCCTTTGGGTTGGGAGGGGAAATAATGGTCTTATAACTCTTCAGCTGAATTTATGGTCTGGCTTCCCATGTGGGTTGTCGCTATTCCTGCTGCCTGCATCTGCTTTTGTTGCGAATCTGCTCATTGGCTCAATAAAAGGAGAATCAAGGCAAGACAGATTGCTACCTGATTGTCATCCCAAGTGGCCCAAACTGGGCAAAGACCAGCTGGAGAGAGACATCTGAGTGCTCAGAAGGGATGTGTTCGAGTATAAAAGGTTTTGCTGTTCATCCTTACTTGAAAGTCCCTGTTTGTCCTGTGCCTCAGCATGGTTCCAACTCTGTTCCCTCCGTATGAAAAGAAAAAGGTATGAGTGCAGCTTCTGTTGGGTTTTTATTCCTTTAGAAGCAAGAGCTCTGTCTCACATTGTTACCTTGAGCTGGGTACCGGGAGGCACGACCATCTCCCACCACACCTCTCCCATGGCAGCACCCTTGACGGAGTGGTGGCAGCCCCTGATAGGTTCATCAGCTGTTCCCTGTGACTGGGGCAGCACCTTGGCTGTGCTCAGTGGGATGTGAACCTGCTGGGGTGCCCACCCATTTCCCATCTCCTGCTGCCTTGGGTGGCACATCCCTGTGCCTGCCGTGGGTCAGGAGTTGAAGGATGCCCTAGGCTGTGCTCTCCTGCTGACGTGTTGTGGGTTTTTTCCCTTGAGCTCCTTCAGATTAGGATTATATTTTTTTTTCCTTTATCTTCTTTCTGCCCCTTCTGTTGCAGATTTAATAAAAAAATGTCTGCTTTTAGTTTTTATTAAATACTCTTGTGAATATTTTGAGGGCATAGTGTTTTTTCTGCTGTTATGCAATAGCATAAGGGAGATACAAGTGTAGCAGAAATGCTTGATGAGTGGCTTATTGTTTCTGTCTTTTGGCCTTAAAAAAAGACATTTGGGAAACACACTCTGACTTTGGACTTCATCTGAAGTGTCTCTTAGTCCTGAAATCAAAAATAATACAGGAAAGCAAGAGAGAAGGTAAATCACCTTCTCTAAGTCCTGTCTTGTGCTGTAGTCACTGCTGGGGTGAGGAGGAGTCCTGCTAAAGCCCTGAAAGCTTCTGAGATCTAGCACCTTTGCTTCAAGGGTAAGAAACCAGTGTGTCAAGAGTGCATGACTCTCTCCTTCCCTGCATTTATAGAGACATCATCCTCATAAGGCATCCTGCTGTGCTCCAGTGGTGTCAGTCATGGGCACTATGGGGCTGAAGGGTATTTGGTGCCCGGTTTGGGTACCAAGTGGCTAAAAGTAATGGCTTGGGGAAATAACTGCGGTGGGCAAACTGTGCTGTGATGGTTTGTCCCAGGAGTGCGTAGAGACCTGTGTTCCCGCTGCAGCAGTAAGCTGTGGTTTTATCTGGCAAGCTGGTAGTGCTTTTTTTCCTGGGTGCATGTGTCTGAGATCCTTCCCTCGGGCTTCTTGCCACTGCTGAGGGCAGCGAGCATCGCCGCTTAACCCAGCAGCCTGGACACCCTGCCCGTGCCCTCCCTGCTGCTTGTGTCAGCCATGGAAGTCTCTCTGCTCTACTGCACTGTAGATCACTTCTGCAGCAGCAGTCTTTGCAGCTGGGAGCAGCTCCGTAGGCTTGGATCCTGTAGAAGTAAAATAGTGCTCCCTGAGAAAACTCACCTGACTTGGCTTCTTCCCTAGGACAGGCTTTCTGTGGCTGCAAGAGTGATGCCAGCCATGGTGGTATGGTACTAGCTGGAGCAGATGGTGCTGTTGTCATCGTTTTAATTTCCATGTGTTGAAACAGCTCAAAATAACTTAAGAAATGAAGTTCCAATCTGCAAAGATCCCTTGAATGTTTTCCTTACCCTGAGAAAATCTCAGCAACGTTAGTATCCACAGCCCTTTCCTGGTTCTGCCCCATCCCCTCTGACTATGATCACTCACATGTGTAAGCTAGAGCTGTGGCATGAAGAATCTTTTATTTTTAATATCTTCATTACTGTGGCAGCATTGAATATTCACAGAACTTCTGTCGGTGCAACAAATGTTGTCAGCACTGTGAAATCAAAGAAAGAGGAGCAGCTGAGATCAAAGTCAGCAATAAACACAAACCTTGGGACTTGACAGCATCTTTTCCAAGCCGGAGGCAAAACCTGGAGGGGCTCAAGGTGCAGTTGGGTGGTGGCTGGTGCTGGGCCCTCATGCTATGCTGATGTTCCAAAGCTGGGGTGAGATGACTCCACCAGCTTCTGCTTGTGAGGGGGTTCAGTTTCGGCTGGTTTAGCGCCTTGAACCAGCTCCCGCCGGGGTGATGGGGCAGTGCTGCTGCTGTAAGGAATAGGGGTGGGACCGAGCAGCATGGCCTGAACCTGCCTTGTTGAAATGCGGTTCTTGCTCAGCCCGGTTTTGAGGTAGGGGCCTCGTTCTTTAGATCTCTCCACAATCAAAATATTGTTGCTCTGTAGCCAAGGTATTTGTGTTTTTCACCACGTATTTTGGGCCCTTCCTGTGGTGCTGCACTGCATGCACATTAGCCAGCTTGGTTAGAGGTGGAAGGCAATAGCAAGCACCTAGACATTCAAGTAGATTGAAAGGTGAAAGTGAGGTGTCCTTCTCACTAAATTTTCTTAATTTATGAAGCTTCTGGTTGCCTGTGATCTCCTCTTCTCAGCATCAGCATCCTTTGAGCCCAGCAGCATCATCTTCCTTTGCATGTGGAGAGGTAGGGGAAGGAAGCTGGTGTGCAGCCTGCTTGCTGCTTGCACCACGGCCAGCTGGCTAGCGCAGCTCCTGGGAAGGGCAGGATGTGGCCCTTCCCAGCGCAGGACAGCTGAATCCTGCTTGTGTGTCCCTGGAGGGCCTGGTTCTGTGCACTGCAGCGGAGGTGGACGGTGGCTGTTTTCTCCTGCAGTGAAGAAAGAAAAGATCCATAGGACTGGCAGGAAGGTGTCTGGGTACTGCAGAGGATTCCTCTCCCTGCAGTGAACTCTGCACTTAAATGAGGACAGTTAACTTAAGCTCTTCTCTGCAGAGTGAGCTGATGGTGTATACGCTCTTGTAGATGACTCAGGGCTTGTATTTGAACCCATGTTCACACTGGGTTTCAGACATTTCTCTAGCCCGTGGCTCTGGTGCACCGAATCGATGCTGCTGTACGTGTGCCACTACAAAAGCCTGTGGAGAAAGGCAATTAGAGCTTTGCTTCTCACACTGGCACTTGTCTCTGCTGGGTCCTGCAGCACATGGCTGTGCTGCAAAAGCACTACGCTGTAAAATGGAGACGGTGCTGGAGAGCTCGTGTGAAGATGAAGAGCTGAGCTGCTTTCAAGGAGGCGTTGTTCACGTTGTTCACTAACCTGCTGGAAACGCCTTTATCTGGCGTGTCGGTCGATCCTGGTGCATCCCTGCGAGGTGGAGCGAATGCCTGTCTGAGAGCTCGGCTTCACGCTGTCTTGTCAGCCAACACGGGTGTTCTAACCCTCCTCTTTGTGAGGGTGTTTCGTGTCTGGCTGGATAACAAAGAGTGAGTTTTGGGGTATTGTTTGGTGTTTTTCGTAACTGCCTTTCAGGAGGTCAGTCTGGGACCCCAAGAAGGATGTGACAGTGCTCAGTGCTCCCAGATTGGCTGTGTCCAGGGGAATGGGGGTGATCCTCTATCTGTCAGCCTTTCCCTGCCCTGCGATGTGTTGTGGTACCCACTGGAGCATGAAATAAATCCTGTCAGTTTGTTTCTAACCTCATATTAATGGATAAAATGGTGATAGCCATGAGAAACTGCTGGTTGCACTAATAGTTCTGCTTGTGGTAGATTGTAAGCGTCCCCAGAGCAGATGAGCCCTGCCAGGCTCCTGTTACCACCAACCTTCCCTGACTGCTTATCATGGGAGCAGCCTTCATAATCCTTACATGTTAGTAACAGGAAGGAGTGTGGCAGCTGTCAGGTGGTAGGGATGGATGTCTGCTTTTCCTTCTTCAGGCACTGCAATCTCTCAGGAAAGCAATTTCTTCCCCTCAGGCTGGAATTTGCCAGCCAAGGTAAAGCAGACTTTTTTTCAGTGGGGCAGAACACTCTTGTGCCATCGACTTCCTAATCCATTGGGACTCCATCATCATTTTGGGGAACTTTTCTTTCCTCTTTTCCTTCTCCCCATCAAGGCACACGTTAGCATCACTCTTCTGCTGTTGCTGGAAGGTAACACGCTGAGAACACACCGACTTCTCTGCTGTATTTCCTTCCCCACCAGGTCCTTTGCGAGGCAGCGGGCAGGCCGGGGGAGCAGCTCCTCCCAGCAGCGGTGAGGCTGTCCCAGGACTTTGCCGTGCTGCCGTAGCCGTTCAGGCACATCTCAGTGTTTGAAAGGCAGCGCAGGGGAAATGCTAAGCTTTCCACCATTTTCTGTGAAGTGAATAATGACTGGTACAAGCCTGAACGCTGGTGAGCCCGCCTTAAAACCTGCAGCCTCAGGGAAGATGCTGTGATTTCCAGCGGGCTGGGCTGAGCCTGGGATGGGAAGAGTCAGAGAGAATTAGCTGGTAAATAAGATCTCCTGCCTTCTCTTTGATCCGCTCTGTATGATCAACTGCTTAAAGGCTTCCCAAGCAAGCAGGATTTTGGGGGAGGAAGAATTTATCCACTCATAGACTGCCTCATGGCCCTGTAAAATGCACGACTGCGAGGTACTCTAGCAGGGGGTTGGGAAGAAATCCGAAGGTAGCCTAGTAAATCCCTGCCAAAGAGGCTTCTCTTCCTTCTATTCATGAAGAGCCTGCTGAACAGACAGGGCAAAGCTTTAAAACTACTGTTGCTTCCTTTTTTGCTGCTGTGTAAGCCCCTCTGATCAGAGCTTTAATCTAGCTAAAGTTAGTGGACTTAGAGACAGCCTGATCTTTTGCATCATAGTGCAGAATGAGAAGGGTGATCCAGAATGCTGACACCTCCCTGGGCAGTGGTTGCCCTTAAAACCCCTCCTGAAAGTGCACAGAAAAGGCTGGGATGGGAAGGGGGCTGCTCCAACGGCGTTGCAAAAGGCTGGGTTTGATTTGGTCAGAAAAGACAGATTAAAAAGCGAGAGAGAGAGGTGAGAAGGGGTGTAAGATCAGGGTAGGGAGATACTGGTAGCAGCAGTGGATGCTGCAGTCTGGCATGGAGGTGGTCTGGTTTCAGATGAGGGGGACGGTGAAGCCTTGGTGCCCTTATGTCCCTGCAGTGTCCCTCGGGAGCTTTCCTTGCTCCAGAGAGCCCTGCCTGAAGGAGAGCAGTGCAGCCGTGAGCACACAGGTCGTGGTGTCTGTGGGAGCCTGGCTTCCACTCTGGTTTGTCCCCACCTGCTCTGTGACAAGCCTTTTCAGCTCTGTGGCCTTGCAGGGAGGATGGGAGTAACGATACGCCTTTGGTAAACCACCTCGTGCTTCTGTCAGTAGCAACTGGTGTGAGACTGGGACGTGATATTCCTACACTGCAAAACACTGGTGTATGGTCCCTCAGGTGATTCCCAGCACATCCCTGTTCCTGGAAGAGGCCACATTTGTGATGCCCTTTTATTTGGGCAGAGAAGAGATGTGCAGATTAAACCCTTTGCCGAGTCCAGCTACTCTTGCAGCTCAGGCCACAGGCTGGAGCTGTGTCCCCGGATAATCTGGTCTTCTAATTGCCACCCTGCTTGGAGGCAGCTGCTGAACTGGGCCTAAGCTGATTTGGGATGGCAAATTCTGTTAGTTTAATTCTCGGCAACACTGAGGAACTTGTCAGCACGTGAGCATCCCTTGGCTTTTCTCTAGCCACAAGCATGCCCTGGAGACCTTTGCCAGCTGGTGACCCCCAGCAGTTAGCTTGCAGAGCTCTTGGCTGTGAGATTTGCAAGGACTGTTTCCTTATGGTTCCCTGAGCTCTTCTGTCTTTGAACCCAGCTTTTCTGTTCCCTTTTGATGCTGTTTGTACAGAATTGTGGCATATCATGGCTTAGGGCTTCTTAGCCCTTGGTGTTACCGCTGTCCCCTTAACCCATCTCCTTTCCAGACCTGGTAATATGCCATTACCTGATGTGGGAGTTGTTTATTGCCTGGTCTCCCTAACCTTCAGGTTCCACATGGGTGTGCATGAAACCAGTGTGATGCTCTTGCTGTGATGAGGCTCCTGTGCTGTGAACCCAAACCCGTCTCAGATCTGCATGGAAGGTGTCCAGCCCTCAGAGAAAGGTGTCAAAAGTTCCAGGGTGTCCAGCCCTCAGAGAAAGGTGTCAAAAGTTCCAGGGCCCCAAGGAGTCACTTAAACAACTGGAAAAATGTGAAAATGAAGAAAGATGCATTTTTGAGACTGTTTGTTTTGCAAATCCCTCCTGTTGCTCTCAGAGGCATGTGTCTGTCTTTGAACCTGAAGGAAGTTTTTCTAGCCTCTTGACTAGGTAACCTGAAACTCTGTTAATTTCTCAGCTCACTGTATATTAGGCAGTGCCAGCAATTAATGAGCTCATTGCCTGTATTCCTTCCTCTGTCAGCTTCCCACAAAAACAGGTCTCGGAGAAGTACACAAAGGAGATGAAAAGGAAGTTGCTTATGAATTATGAACAGCCTTTCAGGCTGATGTTGTTTCACGGGGCTGTCACTCCATTTTAATTAATTCAGATGGAATGATGCTTTTTAAAAACCCTGTTTGTGTTTGATCACCTTTCAGAGGTAACACTTAGCTCTCCTTTAGGTTGAATTTTCATTTTCAAGTAACAAGAGTGGGTGCTTACTGCCCTTAGTGATGGAATAACGGAGAAGACGATGCTGCTGGGGCTGAGCACAAGGCAAAATAACCAAGACCCTCTCAGTCTTCTTTTCTCAAGGCTGAACAGTCCCAGCTCACTCAGCCTTTCCTTGTAGGGGAGATGCTCCAGGCCCTTCATCATCTCCGTAGCTCCTCTGGACTCTCTCCAGGAGATCCCTGGCTGTTTTATACCAGGGAGCCCAGAACTGGACACAGTACTCCAGGTGGGGCCTGACCAGGGCAGAGTAGAGATGGAAAGAAAGATGGGGCTGCTTGGTTGGACCCAGTGATGAGTAGCAGAGTATGCAGATCCATCCAGGATCTCTCAAAGCATTGCACTTGCCTTCAGCTGAAATTTCTCGTTCCTCTGTTTTCTCACCAAAGTGCAGCTAGTAACTCCCCGCACCCAGCCGCAAACAGATCTGCCAACGCCTGGTTTATTCTGGGATCTGTGTGTATGTAAATTGAGCCATTCGTTCCCAGGCTCGTGATCCCTGGAGCTGTGCAGTGTGGATTGCTGCACATTGGGACTGTACCTTCGTGGTCAGGGATAATCCCGCGGCTGTTCACAAACAGTGACCGTCGGATTGTGTCCTGTTGATCCTGTTGTACCCCTGAGTGTTGCTGGGCCCACGGGTGAGTGGGGTGCAGCTGCTGACCCACTTTCCTTGGATGGGCATCGTGGGAGCACTCATCTCCTGGCACCAGAAGCGTTGCAGGGATGTGTTTTCGTGCTCCTTTGTGGCAGTGCTAATGATGTCGTCTGGCACAGATTACGCAAGGCTGAGCAGCCCCGAAGCACAGCTGTGTGGTCCCCAGCATCTGCTTTCTTCCCCCTCTGCCAATGGGCCACTCTCAATAGGGTGTGTTGTTTTCAGCCCTGGTTTTATTTACCTTTCATTGCAGAGAAACCTTTTGCCGAGGGATTAAGACTTTGGGCTGCCTGACTTAATTTGGGATCTAACTCTTCCCAGGCAGAGTGCTGGAGGCTTTGTGCTTGGTTTGCTGGTGGTTAGCCTGAGCGGCAGCAGAATGAGCACTCTGCTGTGTCATTGTGATGGTGGGGATGTGCCCTGACTGCCCTCCAGAAAGATGTCTGGGGTCCCTGTTTGCTGGCTGTGCAGGAATTGCTGCTGCGGAACAGGCATGGGGCTGTGTGACAGCATGTGGCCTCGTGCTCTGCAGCGCAGCGGGGTCACCAGGCAGCAGAAACGAACTGCCCTAGGAACAGGGCTAAATGTGCTCTAGCCAGGGACTTGTCATGTATTTTATTCATTTAATTTTCTCTTTTAATCCTGCTTTGCATAGGCCTTTACCATTCTCCTTCCCTCTTTGTGAAATAGTATTTGTAGCTGTTGTTCCAGTTCCTCTTGGAGCAGTTGTTTCATTTGGACCCATTTTCACGTGTGTGGGTTGTGCAGGGGCGGGGGCTTGCCATGAGTTGAGCAGTTAGCTTTACTCTAAACAGTACCGCCCCAGCTGTGCTCCTGTAGTTTTTACTTCTGCTGTCAGACCAGACCAAGCCATTTTATCAATGCCTTCAAGCCTCAGAAGCCATTTAGTACAGAAATTTGCAGGATGGGCAATGGAGGAGAAGCGGTGCTTTTATTTCTTGCTCTGCTCTCCTGCATGAGTACAGGATGGTCTCAGTGTCTTGACTCAGGATCAGCGTGTCTTGCAAAGGAAGCAAGGTCAGGCTGGCTTCTCAGAGACTTTTGTGGGTGTTGGACAACAGGCCATCACATAAAGTGTGGGAGCCACCACATAAAGCTGAGAGGTTTTACTACATAAGAAACTTCCTTTTCATCTCCTTTGTGTACTTCTCTGAGACCTGTTAGGTTTTATTGCCGGGTCTCTGCATCCTCCCATGGGAGGAGTGGCGATGCTTTCAGTGTGCTTGCCGTACTCAACAAGGAAAATTATTCTTTTTTTCCTCTTTAAATGTCTTGCGAACCTTGAGTTGACTAATAGCTTTCACTTCCTGACCTAACCTTCGCTGCTGTGGATAGCTGTTACAGGTTTGCATCCTTTCACTTAAGGCTTTTCTTCCTGGAGATGTGGTCCTCGTGCTTTGGGCTCTTTAGGGTGTAAATTGCTAATTTGGCTTTTAGCCCCTAACATTTTGTACAACCCGGACCTGCGGGGACTGTTGTGGTGCTGGCTTCAGCCATGAAACGCTCTTCAGATGCTGTGAGAGTTGCTCCTGGTTACCACAATATTGAGCTTTGCTGGCTGAATCCTGAAGAGCAGCTGGAGTTGCCCCGTGGCTTCAATGCCACAAGCCACCCTGTGCTCTACTGACAGATCCGCGGGCACCTCCAGCCCACCCTGGTTACAGCACCCTGGAATATCTGCCCCTCTCTGGGCTACACTGTCTGGGAGTGGAGATGGCAGTGCGCAACTCTCCAGCCAGTCAGAGGCTGGAGGCCACTGTTAGTCATCCCGTATCTCGGGAGAGCAATTCCAAGCCTGGGAGTGCAATACCCCTGTGCCAGCCCTGTGCCAGCCCTGTGCCAGCCCGCATCCCTCTCAGCGCTGATGCGAATGACAAAGCAAGTGCATTTGCTGGCAGGAAATGGCCGAGCTCTGACCCCTCAAACTCACTAACAGGACAAACTCCCTTTATGTTTAAGGCCCTAACTAGGTTGCAGGTAAGAGCAAAACGCAGAGGTATTAAGTGGGCTGAGCCTACGCTGCTGCTGCAGAGATTGGCCTGTTTCCCCTGCTTGTGGCAATGAGAACTTAGCTGCCCCGGTTTCCCACTCGTGTGGCTTGTTGCAGGGCTCAGGGTGCCTGCTCAGGGTGCCTGCTCAGGGTGCCTGCTCAGGGTGCCTCTGCTCTCCAAAGGCGGGCTGTGGGTTTGAAAAATGCGCTCTTTGGAAGGAGCTGTTAATTATGGGATGGGCTGTTGCTTTTTAGATAGTGCCCCTGGTTAACAAGAATAGTTCTGCTGGAAATGGATAAGATTCTTCAGGGGGGGTTGTGCTTTATCTGTCATGCAGAGGGTGCTGCCCAAGTTTATCTCTGCGCTGCTATCCTCAGTGTAATTATTCATTACTGAACCATTGCTTCAAGGTGGGGCTGGTTTTACATTTTTTTCAGAACAGTTCTTTCCCTCTTAATGTTACATTTTTCACTGAGAGGGATTTCCCCTTCCCCCACTTGAAAAACAAGTAAGATTTTCACTACAGACTTTTTTCAAACTTCAAAGTAGCTTTTCAAATGTGCATTTTTCAGAACGTCTTCGTTTAAAAAGTGTAATCTAAAATAAACAGTTTTAATAAGGCTTAAATTCTATTTAGTGATACTTATTACCTGAACGAAAACCTGAAACAGGGCTGAGACTTTCCCATATAATAAGTGGGGTTTGCATGTAGGCAGTTCAGTTTTGCTTCTTGGTTTCAACCGGCCAGATCTGACCCAAAGCGGTGTGCATCAGCAGCGTGGTTTTGAGCAAGCAATGCTTTGAGCTGAGGTCTACAGCGGGTGAAGAGGAGAGAATGAAGTCCAGCATCCATCGGAGAGGCATAAGATGCCTTTTATAGATGATGTTCCTGGTGAATGGCTGTATGATTATATGGCCTGTGTATTGCAAATTCTGCTGGGAGAGCTTTGCAGCTTGGAGATAATGGTGGTGGCGTCTCACTTGTACTTACCCATCAAATCGCTTTGTGTGCTTAACATTAATTATTTGCTTATCTGGTGCTGATGAAATTTCATCAGTCCTTTTGTAATGGCTTTAAATCTCAACCTGCCAGGCTTTGGAGGGCAAGCTGTAGGAAATGCTTCCCGAGGGGCAGTGCTTGGGAGAAAGGCATCTATTGAGTGGGCATTTCTTCAGCTGACAGCAAGATGTGGGAGCTGGATCCCCCTCCCTGCCCCTTGACTCATAGAATCCCAGACTGGTCTGGGTTGGAAAGGACCCCAAGGATCACAGAGCTCCAACCCCCTGCCACAGGCAGGGCCACCAACCTCCAGGCCTGGAACTACACAAGGTTGCCCAGGGCCCCATCCAACCTGGCCTTGAACACCCCTAGGGATGGGGTACCCCCCCCCCTCTGGGCAGCCTGTAAACTCCTGCCAGTTTGAGGAGTTTTTGTTCTTCTCCACCACTGATTGCCACACACAGTGGCTTATGTACAGAGTGACCCTGCTCCTCTGCTTGCCGTGCTGCAGATGCAGCAGGAGCACATCGTGCTTCATCTGCTGGGAGGTGCTTCTGCTCTCCACAGCAAACGTTGCATCAGCCCCCAAAATCACTGTCCAAATGAATGAGCATCTGGGATGTTTTGGAAGCTGCAGACAGGTTTCAGATGCCCTTGTGAGTGGTTTTCTGATGGATCTTTGTGGTTTTTGGTGGCGTTTTTTTCCTTGTTACAGAAAAAGCAGCTCTTTCTCTCTTGTCTCTGAAAAATTAATAGCTACATCTTCCCTTCCCAGCCCATCCCTGGTCCTTTAGCTCTGAGACAGCTGAATCCTGACATGCATGGAGCTCAGTGGGAACAGAGGAGGGGGGGGGGCTGTCTCTGCCCAGCTGTGAGCAGCACAGCCTTAAATGCCTTCTTACAAAGCTCAGGCAGAGAGCAGGATTGTCAGCTTCTCTGCAAAACCTGGCCATTCCTTTGTGCTGGAAAGCCCTGGCACTGGCAGGTCAGCAGGAAGCAGGGTGACAGTCAGCCCAGCGCTCCGGCAGCCCTGCCAACAGATCCAGCGGGCTTTGCTGAATCATTGCTCGCTGCTGTTGTGCCAGGGCTGCACAGATGCTAAATGCTCTATTCAGAGGAAAAGTGGAGGATCTTGGGCTGTGTCGGATGCTGTCCGTGGAGCCTCCAGCTATGCGAGCTCACTAGCTGTCAAGTGAGGAGTCTTGTCTGGATGGTGTCCCAGGAAATTCTTGTCCAGAGGCAGGAAGGGACTAAATGCATCTTTCCAGGGAGATTGGGGGAGACACTAATTGCTCTTCTCAAAAAAACAGGTGGGAGGAAGAGAGAAAAGGACGCAGAATAAGGAGACAGTAAGCATCATTTAAATCCAGCACAGCAGATTTGTGAGTGATTTGCCTCTGGATCTGCAGTTGGGAAGCAAAGATGTGGATATCTGTAGATGTTTAATGAACTGAGCTGGGCTGTGAGGAGTGTCAGGTACAGACCTCCAGTTTGAGCAGGGTAGGAACTGCTTTTCCTGTCCACATTCTTCTACCAAACACACAAGAGCAGCAGATTTGTGTGTCATTTTACATGCTTGTTCATGCCCAAGTTGCTTTTGTGCCCTAAACACTAGGTTACCCTTATATTTTAGTATTCCAGTGCTAAACAGGCCTGTAAATAATATCAAGTGTTGGCCAGATGAGACCAGGGTATAATCAATATGACCCTGTGAGCTCTGGGAGGAGGGCAGCCATATATGTGGATAATTAGGGGGCAACCCTCAAAAAAAATTGAGAAAAAAAAAGGTACTTGATTCTTTCCTGTTTTATACCTCCATTTTTATGGGTGATTTCCTTTCAGGGCAGGTTCTTGAACTTATTTGGGACAATTCTGTCAAAGGGCTTTGTAGCTGTCCAAATTAAATTGCATAGTCATCTTCAGAAGGTTTAAAAAAGGATGGTTGGGAGATCTGGTTACGGGCATTGGAGTTTCTCTTCTGTAGCTCCATATACCCAGTTAATTTATTGCCAGCAAACAAACCCATGTGAGTTTGTTTCCTCGCTGCTGGTAACCCGAGCGTCACTGCTGGATTCATTCGCTCCTGATGGTCATGGAAAACGTGCGATTACACTAATAGCTGGTTATTAATCACTGCCAGTGACTGTAATTATATCAGCTATTAGGAAGTCAACTAAAAGCACTATCTGACCAACCAATGCAGAGAATAAGGAGAAACACGAAGCAGAGAGTGTTTGCTGGTGACTTAATTTCCTTTTGCAGATAGATGCACCTTGGAAAAATAACTCTGAATTTTAGCCCCTTTCCAAACTCCAGTGTTCAGACCTAGTTATTGTGCTTTGCTTTACACCATGTGTTGGCTTTCTGAGCTCTGCAAGGATTCAGGGTTAAGCAGCCATTGTGCTGTCCCCTCAGCCCCACAACCAAGCCAGATGCTCCCCTCCAAGAGTTCCTGGTCCAACTCCATCCCTGGAGAGTCCCAGTTTACCCCTCTCTGTCACTTTTTGATTGCTTTTAGAATGATCTGTGTATCATTATAGCTGTGTATCCTTGCTGGGTGCACAGTTTGGAGCATGGAGCAGAAGTAGGACTGCACTGAGCATGCTGCTGCCACTGATCACCTGGGCCAAAGCTGTGGCTGAACCGTGTGCACCAGGATGGTCGGTTTGCTTGGGAACAGCCTAAGTACCTATGGGATTCTGGTGTTGCAGCCAGGTGGAAGCTGCATACATCCTTCTTATAAATCCTTCTTGTGATGGATGCAGTGACTGGCACATCACGTAGTTGACAGCCGGCTGAACGTGAGCCGGCAGCGTGCCTGGCTGGCCAAGAAGGCCAGTGGCATCCTGTCTGCACCAGGAATGGTGTGAGCAGCAGGAGTAGGGAAGTGATAGTTCTGTCATACTCAGCTCTGGTGAGGCTGCACCATGAGTGCTTGGTCCACTTTTGGCCCCCTCACTACAGGAGGGACATTGAGATGCTGGAGCGTGTCCAGAGGAGGGCGATGGAGCTGGGGAAGGGTCTGGAGCACAAGTCCTGTGAGGGGTGGCTGAGGGAGCTGGGGCTTTTTAGCCTTGAGAAAAGGAGGCTGAGGGGAGACCTTATCACTGCCTACACCTACCTGTAATGCAAGGTGGTTGTGAAGATGTTGGTGTTGGTCTCTTCTCTCGGGTGACAAGCGATAGGAGAGGGAATGGCTTGAAATTGCACCAGGGCAGATTCAGGTTATACATCAGGAAGAATTTCTGTACTGAAAGGGTTGTCAGGCATTGGGACAGGCTGACCAGGGAGGTGGAGTCACTATCCCTGGAGGGATTCAAAAGGCGTGTAGATGAAGTGCTTAAGGACATGATCTAGAGATGGGCTGGGCAGGGTTAGGCTGTGTTTGGACTAGATGATCTAAAGGGTCTCTTTCACCCCAGGCAATTTTGTGATTCTATGTGCTTCTGCTTGTGCAGGAATAGTTAGGATTTCCCTTTGTTCACAAGGAATGTTTGCTCCTTTGTGTCTTTTATGCAAAATCCTTTTATCCTTTTGGTCATGCTCCTGGGTGAATTTTTTCTGGCTTGAGTGTGGATTGCTGTCACCTCCAGTGCTGAAGGCTTGGTGCAGCTCTGTGGAAGAGTGGTCTGGCTGGGACAGCCCTTTTAGCTGCTAGTTTGGCATGTTAGTACTCCCTTCCCACAGTCCTCCTCCACTTGATGACTGCAGACAAAACATGCTCCTGGCAGGAACGGAGGCATTAGATGCTCCGGCGAGTATTTCAGTGCTGGTGTGAAAGGCAGTGGGTAGTGTGTATCCTGACCTTCCCCGGGCACAGTGATGTGGTTTCAGTGCTCATCAGGGGAGAGGAATGGTGTAGAGATCTTCTTACAGTGGCTGAATAGATAGTTAGCTGTCCCTGGCTGCTTGCTTGCAATTGGCTCTTTAATGCTCCTGGGAACTGGGTGGCAAACCAAAACTGTCTGGTGGGGCAGTAGAGGGGAGCTCACAGCTGGGTGAAGGTGTGCTGTGTGTCAGGTTTTGCTGATGGGTGTTTGTTTTTACTCTCCTCTTCAGGTAACTTTGCTGAGAGATGGCGGAACAGCGTCAGGACGTCACCATGATGGAGGATCACACTTCTGGCCAGGAGAAGCACATCCCATCAGGTGAGCACCTCCAGGAGGACCTGCCTCACCCACTGCTGGGAGAACAGCCTCAGTGGGGAGAGCGGGGCCCAGCGTGCAGGGGGTGAGGGGTCCTCAGGGACGGCTAGAAGCAGATGGTCTGTGTGTCTGGAAGGCTACTGTGGATCAGCTGGCTGCAGCCAGTGCACAGTAGGTAGCCCACAAGATGCTCTGATGTTTGTAGTTGTAGGAAAATGCTGCTCGTTGGTATTGTGGCCCAACAAGAGCACAAGCCCTGGTATCCAGGCTAGCAATGATCTTACTGCTGCAGCTTTGCCAGTGTGTGTTTCTGTGTTCACTCCTTATTTTGCTATAAAAAATACATCACTGCTTTTGTTTGGAGACACATCTCAAGGATGCTGCTTGCTGCCTGCTTTTCTCACCTGCACAGGGGAATGGGGGGAGATGAACAGAGAGCTCTGGGAGCTGTGGCCATGCGAGGGTCTTTCGCCCCACATTTCAGACCTGCATTTCTCAAGAAACCTTTCCTTTCCCATTCCACCACGCTCCACAATTGAGCTTGGAAACCCACGTAACACCAGCAGACCTGGTGGGACTCACTCCTGGCTATGCTCCATACAAACATCATCTTAAGTTTCTTTTCTTGAGGTGCTTTGGACACAGCTTACACCAGATAAATTGATTGTCTCTGTTGTGGAGAGAATCCATAGCATCCATTCATCCTGGGTTCTGTAATGCATTTCAATCCGATAGCTCCTCTCAGCTTGTACCTCAGCTTTGCTCATCACAGGTTCCCAAGGATTTTGCTTATGTTACTTTGAATCTTCTCTTCCAAATAATTTTCTCCAGTTCATTATTTTATTTGCTGAGACTCCATGCAGAGAGACTTGTACCTCTTGCCCAGCTCTTCCAAAAGACGACTTTAGCAGCCAAGTCTGCACCCAGTACATAGTGTGCTACACTGAGTCCTTCACAAAGACTTGCTGGTTTGCAATGATTGCAGTTATCACATCCCTGAGGCGTTCAGCAGCTTGCTCTGGAAGGGAGGCCAGTGGCCCCAGAAGTGGCAGAGGGGACAGCAGTGACTCAGGAGTTGCACACTGTTTATGCTTACATTGCTGAGATTTCCTTTCCTGCTTGTGCCATGCTTTGCTGTTTCTAGCTGTCCAGTTCACCAGGCTTTTCTTTTTCTGATGGGTTTCTGCTTGTTCCTTTGGTGGTGACACTGGTGCTTTTGGTCGGCATTTTCACGCTTTGCTTGCTTAGTTCAGGTGGTTGACACTCCCCAAGTACAGTTTCTTGCTGCTGTGAGGCTGGGCAACCAGAGCTCGTAACACACCGGCCGTAGTTCATAGTCAAGGACTGTTGTAAGTATTTGAATGTTTTCCAGGCTATCCCCTTCAGATACCAGTCGATGATGGATCGGATGAGCCTGTTTCTGAAACATCTGACGCTAAGAGCACCCCAACTACGGAAGGTGGGAGCTCTTTGACTTTCTGCTTTGAAACCATGATGGATGGGGTCGTGGTAAACCTTGCTGCAAGCGTCACTGTGCTGCGTCTGGTGGGGTTTTCTCAGGAGGAGTGTTTGCACTCTTGGACAAACGCTCTTCGTTAGTCTCATCGCAAGAGATGTTTGCCACTCCATGGAATGAGATAATGAGCTTTAAAGGGGGTCAGAAGGCAAGAGGAAGCAAAGGGTGTATTATAGCTCAGGAAGTTGCCTGTGGTTTGTTTCCTGAAGTCTTTTTACAGTGGCCATGACGTCCCGTTAGCTCTGTGCAGCCAGGAGCAATCCCATGTTGTGTGCTCCTGGGCCAAAGGTTTGCACGGCTGTGCTCCCATCCTGGTTGCTGCAGTCCCTTTTGGAGTTGGCTGTACCTCAGAGATCTTTTTTTGCCCCCTCTGTATTTCCACATCCATTAGTACAGCAGATCCATGCTGGAATGATGAGGCGGGCAGAGTCAATACATAAACCAATACTTTGTGCTGATGTGAAGGTCGTATTTGTAGGACTTGGGGCATGCCTGTGCTGCTCCAGAGTGACACCTGAATGTCATGTTTGTAGAAAGGATCTAATTCCGAGGTGGTCTAGAGTCTTGTTCACCATTTTAAATAACTGTAGTTCTGTGTCCCTCTGGCTGCTTTAAATCCCAACCGTGTGTTTCTTGGAGACTTCAGGTAAAGCCACTAGTTTGCCAAAGACATCTAAAAGAAAGGTGGACAGAGATGCCGACCAGTTCCAGCCCTGTCCTGCTGCAAGTGTGGGATGGCTGATAATCTGTGAAGCAGCTGTGTTCCTGTGACTCAGAGAATCATAGAGATGAGCATGTAAAACCTGGCTGGTGCAGAAGCAGATAGTGTCCCCCTCTTCCATTGGATGGGGACTGTTATGCTGAACAGACATCCCTCTGGTAGATGGAGCCAGTTACTTGTCTGTCTCAGAGCTCCCAGAGTGCGAGGCAGTGGCATTGCTCCGATGGGAGCTGTTCTTCCTGCTCCAGACCACTGATGTCTCTGTGCAGACAGCCTTGCTGTGCATGTAGATCAGGCACAGGCACTAGTGGCTGCCTGCGGATGTGTATTCTCAGAGCAAAGCCTTCAGCTGCAGGAGGAGCACACTGGAGGTGTGTGGTTCTAGTGGCAGAGGGGACAGCTCACAGTGTCCCTGCAGTACTGCTGTGTCATTCTCAGTTGTCTCCCTCCACCAGCACTGACTCAAGGGAAGGAGTCGGTTGCTTTTCTGAGTAAAAAAACTCCTCAAGCACATCCTGGGCTCCACAGGGTTTTGCCACTCAAGGGCTATGTGAAAGCTGCGTTCTTTTTCAGATGCCACAGCACCTTTAGTGGAGGAAGGAGACCACGAAGATCAGGGTGGTGTCGAACAGCACGGGGAGATCCCAGAAGGAACCACAGGTGAGGGAGACCGAGGTGCAGTTTCATCTCTTGATGCAGACAGAGCAGAGAGCTGGACTGGTCAGTGCTTTAACCTAACACTGCAAAGCCTCTCGCAGGCATGCTTTGCTCCTGATGCCTGCTTCTTTCTTCTCCATGTCCTGGAGAAATAATTCCTAGCTTATAATTGTCCTCTTGCCTTCCTCATCCTGGGGAAAACCTGCAGCCTTTTCTTCTCTCTTTCTCAGCTCCACATCTGAAATCTTTCTATCTGGTGTCTCTGCGGTGGCTTCGCTTCCCATTTCCAGGCTGAGCGCTTCCCTACTGATCCCCAGCATCTCTGCCCCTCTGCCAGCAGCCCTGCGTTGCTGCTGAGGCCGTCACCGCAGGGCCTTGCTGCTTGTCCCACTGGCTCTCGCTCAGCCCAGCCCATGCAGTTGGCTTTGAAGCAGCAGGTGCAAACCAGGCCACTGCAGCAGTTCTTTGGCTGCCGGCGCATTGTCAGGATAATGCAGGGGAAGTGGAGTGGCTAATTCAGCTTGAACACTCTGTGGGGACTCACTGGACCTGGTTTTCCAGGGAGGGATGGGGGTCTTCCAGAGGCAGAGTAAGCAGGGAGTGAGCTGCAGCAGTGCTGTGTGTGTGCAAGAGAGGAGGAGCTCCTGGGGGTGTCGGGTCTGTGTGTGAAAACTGCGTATGCGTACCCTGTGTGATAGCTTTTCCTGGAAGCATCAGGCAGGACCTGAGAAAGGCAGTGGGTAGAAATGGGCTTCTGCCAATGCCTGAACGCTGCAACGAGCCTGCAGCGCGCTCCCTCGGGCACCTAAATTGTCTGCCAAGCAGCCAGTGCCCAGGCTGCTGGTGGACTGAAACGCAGAGTGGTTTGCCCAAGGATGTGCAGTCTCTGGTTCCAGATCTGACTGTACCAGGGAGCCAGGAAGAAGCAGTGTGTCCTGAACTGAACACAATTTGGAAAAAAAAGGGGGAAAGCAGAGAAAGTCCTACTTGGACTGTAGAACTGTGACATACACATAAAATTTATTGAGCAGGTTTCAAAGAATTCACATAATAAATTGGAAAAAATCCTGATTGAGACAAATCATTGCTGCTGTGAAGAAAACTGTGCTGCTTTAATGTACCAGTATTCCTGAAGTGTCAGATTTGCATCAGACATGCAAAACTCTGCTTCTTAAATTCCTGAAGTGTCAGATTTGTATCAGACAGGATCGGATTTGCTGGTGTCAGGTAACCTCAGCAGTTCATTACAGTAGGCTAGGCAATAGATGCCAGGAGGTAGGGCTCGGGTAGGAGTGAGGCATTTCTGTGAGCACTGTTGGCAGTGTAAACGCTACACGGGGGTGGAAGAGGAGATAGAAATCCACAAGCTTCCCTGCTCCTGTACAGCCTGTTTTCTGCACCTCTGCCTGAAAGAGCTTGTAGTAACCTGCCACTCAGGGAGTGTGAGCTGGTGAAATGCTCCCCTGGACTGGTACAGCACAGGCTGAATAGATGTACCGACATCCGCTGTCAGCGTGGGGTGATTGCCTTTCTGATACTGCCCTGCTCAAACCACAGCACTGATGGGCAGGATCCGCAGGGAGGTAAATAATCCCGACACACACTTCCACTTAATTCTTGTTTTGATGGTGTTTCTCCCATTCTCTCTCTGAACTGGGACCAGCTGAAGAGGCAGGTGTAGGAGCCACCCCCAACCTGGAGGACCACGCTGCAGGAGATGCCACTCAAGGTTAGTGAATCGAGGCGCTGGGGTTGGGCCACGTGTGCGGCTCCCTGCGGGTGGCTTGGGAAGTTTCTTCTGTAATGCAAATGCTCTGCACTGGGCGGGCAGTTGTGTTCCCTCTTCCCAAACAGGGGAGGGTCATACATGCTTTGAATGTCCCAGCATCCGGCTTTTCATGCACCAAGTGTCAATCCCAGGTGACTGAAACCCTGATGCTTATGTGCCCACTTGCACAGCAGGGCATCCTTCAGGCTAGAAAGCGTAGGGAACAGAACTGAGGTGCTGCAGCTGGCCAGCAGGAGCTGCTCAGCAGTGAACAGTTTTGGGTCCAGCGTGGCACATGTGAAAGAAGTGACTTGTTTAATTATTATGGCTCTTTCTAACTTGAAACATGTCTCAGACCTACTCACTGATGACCTGATTAAACATTAAGGGTGTTTTTTTTCCTCATCCCAGTCTTAGGGAGTGTGATGGACAAAGCCAGGCACGGTGGGCAGTGGGGGTTTAATAGAGCATTCGTTCTGCATCTGTTCAGATGAGCTAAGAACTTATCCAGGAACCCCCTGGCTATCTGGAAAGCTTCTCCTTGCTCTGCTCAGCTCAGACTTGACTGAAAAACTTCAGGAGGGGATTTTCCCAAGGCACCCAGTGCTTAATTCCGTGCTCAGTGGGGCACGCTCACGGGTTCAAACTCGCCAGCACTAATACACCACAGTGCTAATTTGGTGTGCTGGTTAAAATCTTCATTAAACCCCTGTTTTGTAAGGCAGCTTTCTGTGCACTAGACATAACAAATTCCTCCAGTTCCTTGGACAGCACCTTTCCTCCCCATGGCTGCAGTACTGCATTTACAGACCTCTTTTGTCTTTTAAAGTAGTAAATAGGCCTTTGCCTTCTCGGCTCAGGGCAGAATTCAGGTTGTCTTTGCTTTCCACGCACAGATGAGCACAGTTGTGCTCAGTTGGCTCCCTGCTATTAAAAGAAAACCTTTGCTTGCCTGTCCCTTGGTTCTTGGACTAGTGACTCTTCTGTATTTAAATAGCAGCACCGCTACAAAAAGTAAATCAAGACTGTTGGCAGGAGGAGGAGTGAAGTTCTTGCTTCTGTTCGGTCTGGTTCTAGCTGCTCTTTCTCACCAGGTTTTTAAGAGGCCCTTTCCTTGCTGTCCTGGGATCTTTCATCTGTCAGACACTGGGACACACAGCTGGAGCTCTGACATAACCTATACATGACATTTCTAGGTTCTTACGTAAAGTGTTACTTCTCTGCAAGTGGTCTTGTAATGACATGCTGCTTTCTCTCCATGGTTCTCTTTGATTCAGAAGGAAACGTGATTATCAATGCTCACCCAGAGCCTTGGATATCTTGTTCCTAGCTACCTTCCTTTTTTGTGTTATGGGATTTGAATGGCAAAGATGGAACGTGTTCAAATGCTTCTGGAGTCTCAGGTGGAGAAGTGTCTTCTGATTCGCATGTTTTGCTGTGCTGGTGTTCTGGCAGCTCTTGACCTTGTGCTGCACATTTGCCTGAGAATCAGGAGCAGGTCTGGGACTGTGGAAGTGGAGCTGATGGATTCACTGCTGGTGCTACTGGTCACTCATTTGCAGGAGAGGTGAGCCAGGGTGTTCTGCTGGCTACTGCATCAACCCCCTCACATCTCTGTGGTTTCTTGGTGCCACTTTTCAAATACGACCTCCCAGGAGATCCCAATTTAGGATTTCTCTTAAACCACAATTTCCAAGTCTTTCAGTGGAAGTTTCACTTAACCATTTTGGTTAAAGTGGGGGGAACATTGATAAAGGCCTGAGTCGATCTTGACTTCTTCCTTTCTTGTTTGTTAACCTAACAAAGCAACAATTGAAATCTCAGGACTGAAGTGCTTTGCTGTAGGCTTTTTAGTTTACCCCATCAGTGCTCAAAAAGACCAAGGAATATTTGAAGCTGGACAAATTAGTAATAGAAGATGCACATTCTTACTAGGGCAGTTGACTTTAAAGCAATTTACCTTTGCTCAGGGTGAATTCTCCATTGCTCAGTGCATCTTTGCTTCAGTTGAATGAATTTCTAACAGAAAAGCTCCAGCTCAACCAGAATATATGGCTTAATGCAGCAATTGTTGGGTGAAATTGTAAAGATCTGTGTCATCCATGAGATCAGTGACAGACCATAATATTCTGTTACCCCCTGCCAAGAAAAAAAGAAAAAGGGAGAGAACAGCATCTCTCTGACCTCAAGTTTTGGGTTTTAAATGTCTCATTTTTCCTCTGCCCAAACAGCAGCAGCACTGGAGCTCTGATTACCCCGAGGGGTGCACAGTCCAGAATTTTGTGGCAGTTTGGTTACAGCCACGTTTTTACTTAGTCCTTTCCTCTGAGGCTCCACTGGCTGTTGAAGTACACAGCCCTAAGAGAGGAGACACAGAAGTGCTCTTCCCCAAGCTCATTAGCAGTAGAAATGTTCTGGAGAACAAAGCAGGGATGGTTAGAGCTCTGGGAGGATGGAACTTGTGCCCTGGATGAACATCTCCTGCAAGGGAGGAGAGGACTTAGAAGGGTTTTGTCAGCCTGAAGAGAAGGGGATGGTGTCTAGCCTGTTGTGTTCTGTGCCTTGACCAACCAGCTGATGGTCCAGCAGTGGTGTTAGATGAGAAAGTGGGGTTTCTGGAAACCTCTATCACTAAACCAGCTCATAGAGCGCTGGTGTGGCAGGCTTGGTTGGATACCTCAGTCATCTCTGAGGCTGAGTTCAGGGAGGAGTCTGGTCTCCCCTCACCGTGGCTGTCACTGTTCCTGATTGGGATCAGAGTTGCTTTAGAGGCAGAAGCCACTGTGGAAGTGAGTTGTCTGTTCAGTGGGGCAATGTGGGACTTGCTTTTTTCTTCTAGATTTAGAAATCTCTAGTCTCTCTTGAGCGTTACTGTTCTCTGACGTGCCTGTGCTAATTGTCTGCCCATGCTTCGTACCCTGCACCTCCGACTGCAGGGGAGCCGAGCTCTCCCAAGCTCCAGCCTGGCCCCCAGGAGTGGGTGGGAGATGCAATAAGAGGAGAAAGCCAGCCCACAAAGCAGGTAGCTGGGCTTCTTCAGCAGCCTCTTCTGTCACGTGAAGTGAAGACTACAGCAGCAGCACCCACCAGAATCGAGGTCACCATCCCAATACCCCTGGATATGTACCAAGACTCCAGAGCGTCTGCAGACAGCCACGAGCTGTGGGATCGTGGAGGCAGAGAAGGTGTCGGTGTGCATCCAGCGCTGGGTC
Source organism: Zapornia atra (assembly GCA_013400835.1). Lineage (NCBI taxonomy): Eukaryota > Metazoa > Chordata > Aves > Gruiformes > Rallidae > Zapornia > Zapornia atra. The sequence continues at coordinate 35,288 of VZTU01027620.1, read as the reverse complement.
CTGACGTGCACACCGAGGGGCTGGCAGGCACAGACGACCCCTGTATTAAAGCCAGGCCATCTCCTTTGCATACCAGAGCCCCGTTAAAAGAAGATGCCAGTGGATGGGAAAGAGATGAGGACCGTGATATTGATGAAACTTCTGAACAGCATTTTATTTCCCTGGTGGGAAAAGCGGGACCTGAAATGGGCTTGTGTCCAGCAACAGCCAAGGAAACTCCTGAAGAACGTGCCTTTGGAGAAAGCAAGTCCAAAGATGTCCTCAGAGACGTGCCAAGAGAGGTACTTGTTGCTGAAGCTGAGTCACGTAAAGCAGGAGAAGACCAAGAGGAGAGGAGGCAGCCATTGAGGGAGGAAGAAGACACAGATGTCACACCATCAGAGCCTTCTGAAGTCATCTCCCAAAAAGAAGCAGAGCCTGGGGAGGGAGGAGATTCTGGAGCCTTGCTAGAAACAGCCAAACTCCCTGTTGCGTTAAAGGATGACGTGGAAGACAAAGGTGTTCCTCTGGAGGAGTCTGTGCCAGATGCAGGCCAACGTGGGACACCCAAGAAGGGCCCCTGTGCCCACGCTGCAGATCAAGCCCTCAGCCGTGTCCCGCTCCGGAAAGGTGTGTGCAGCGTTTGCCCTGCGCTCACGCTGCCCGTGGCTTGCTCACAACAAGGCTGCCTGAGCAGCACTTCAGCTTGCTGCCACCTCCTGAACCTGCTGCTTGGGAGATGGCCTGGACCTTTGCTGTCAACTGATCTACACAGCGCCGCTGCTTCTCCCTGCCCCTCCTCCCCTTTTTCGTTTAATCCTGGGGGTCCTGGCCTCCTCACCAGACCCTTAATGCCTCGGGTTTGTGTCCCTTGCATGGTGCTGGCATATCCCCAGTCCTGCTTTGTTCATCTGGTTTTGATTTTGATTTCCTTGGATCTGTGGGGTGGGTACCTTAAGTGACACCTGGCACCTCCCCAGAGAAGATGAAGACTGGATGGATGGCATGTTGGAGTGGGGCTAACCTGGCGCACGCTGCAGCTTGTTCCAGCGAGATCCGTGCCATCTGGTTTGCATGTGTCCACTGTCCAATAACTCTTGGCATTGGCTTTCCAAAAGAGGAGGGAGGAGGAAAATGGCAGGTGAGATGGCAGGTCTAGCCATGGAACAGACCCCACACTGGTCTGCTTCACCGAATCACAAGGTTGGAAAAGACCTTTAAGATCATCAAGTCCAACCATTCCCATCCTAAGCTAAACCATATCCCTAAGTACCTCATCTACCCTTTTTAAAACACATCCAGGGAAGTGACTCAACCCCCTCCCTGGGCTTCTTCTCCCTTAAACATCCACTGCTGCAGGAGGCCAGGTCTGCAGCTGGCTGGCTGCTGCCCATGGCACGTCCCATGCTCTTACAAAGCATCCTGCTCCGAGCCCCATTCTGGGTGCTGTGTCCTTGGTGCTCTGATGTTGATGGCTGTATTCGGGGTGCTGTAGGAGCTGCCTCTGTGTGTGTAAGCCTGGCTCCTGGGTGCATCTAACAGCTGGCAGGGCAGGCAGACCCTGGAGCTGCTGTGTTCATGCAGCAATCTCAGTCTTAGCTGTCTTGGGTGAAGATCTGAGTCCACCCCTCAGAGCACAGGCATCCCTGCCAGCAGAGCAGCTCTTAGACCTTTCCCTTCTCCCAGGGCTATTTTCCACCTTTATGGGGGTCAGAGGGGTGTCACTAGGGGCCCTGCTCAGTGGACAGATGTGGGTTTTGCAGCGAGTTGTGTTAGCAAACTGGCAGCAGGACACACATCCAAACCCGCCGGGGTCTCACCGGGTTGTACCTGTCCTGGCTGTCCAGGGCCTGGCCTGGGGGAGGCTCTGCTTTGCATTCCAGTGCCACATCCCAAAAGCTGGCTTGGCTGCTTCCATTAGCTTGGAGATCCTGCACCCACTTCTCTGGTTTGTGGCTGAGAGAAGTGTGCTCTTTGCTGCTTGGGGCTCATGGAGAAATTGTTCATGTAGCTTTTTCCATCGGAGCTGAAGCTCGTAACACATTTCTCATTGTTCTCTACCTAATAAACCAGTGGGAAGCTTTGCCCATGTGCTGCAGGACATCAGCATGGCTTGCTGCTGCTAGCATCAGAGCCTGGAAATGATGGAGGGTTGGGGAAGCATTGCCCAGGGTCAGCCACTTTCTGACTCAGTAGGAGGGATTCCTTGAATTAATTGTCTTCAAAGGCAAAGATAATTCTGGGCTGTTGAGCTCCAGCCTTGCTCCAGTTGTAGTTGAACTGAATTTGGGAAGGATAGTGCATCCAGCATCTCTGGGAGTGGTTGCTGGGATGGGTCAGGGTCATCAGTGCTGGATTAACCCCATTGTTCCTGTCACTGGGAAAGGGCTGACCCCTCAGGGCAGGTTTCCAAAACACTGGGGAGAATATCATCAGCTTTTCCTCCCAGACTAGGGAGGAATTAGCTACAGACTGGGAAAAGGGGCTTTGTTATGAGTGCCTTATAGTACAAACACGACTTCCTCCCTGTTTCTAATCTCCTAATTAGCAGTACTGCAGTCTGTTGTGCTTGTGGACTAATGGAAGCAAACACTGAAACACTGTCAGTCACTCTGTGCTTGTTAGCTGTTGTCCTACTTGGTTCCTAAAACCTTAAGACCCTGCAGGGTCTGACCCAGATGGAAGGCGCGGTGCCTGCTGGGGAGGCAGAAAGCTGTGTGTCAGCAGAGATGGGGAGGAACAACAACCAGGTATAAAAACACTTTGCTGAGTTAATACAGTGAACAGCAGTGAGATAGATCATGGGCAGCCTGGTGCTGATCAGGGTACCCTTCAATTTTAGTCTTAATTTATGTGATGGTTTGAACCAGTGAGTGCTTTGAAGAGGGATGGAGACTCATGTTTAGGGTTGAAGAGAATAGTCCTGTCCTAAACTGAAAATAGGAGCACAAATCTGGACAGAATCATAGAACTGTTTAGGTTGGAAAAGACCTTTAGGATCACCAAGTGCAGCTGTTAACACAGCACTGTCAAGTCCACCACTAAACTGTGTCCCATCTACACGTTTTAAATGCCTGCAGGGCTGGGGACTGCACCGCTGCCCTCAGCAGCCTGTTCCAGTGACTGATAATCCTTTGGGTGGAGAAATATTTCCTGATCTCCCATTTAAACCTCCCCTGGCCCAAGTTAACACCAATTCCTCTTGTCCTGGCGCTTGGAGAAGTGACCAGTCCCCACCTGGCTCCAGCCTCCTTTCAGGGAGTTGTAGAGCGAGGAGGTCTCCCCTCAGCCTCCTCTTCTTCAGGGTAAACAGCCCCAGATCTCTCATCCACTCCCCATCAGCCTTGTTCTTCAGACCCTTCCCCACTCTGCTGCCCTTCTCTGAACCTGCTCCAGCCCCTCAGTGTCCTGGTGATGAGGGGCCCAAACCTGAACCCAGCACTCAAGGGGTGGCACCCCCAGGGCTGAGTACAGGGGACGGTCCCTGCCCTGGTCTTGCTGGCCACACGATGTCAGACACAAGCCAGGATGCTGTTGGCCTGCTGTCCACCAACAGTCCTAGATCCCTTTCCCTTGGGCAGCTCTCCAGCCACTCCTCCCCAGTCCCATGCTGTTGCCTGGGGTGGTTGTGACTCAAGAGCAGGACCTGGCTCTGACCCTTGTTGAACCTCCGACAGTTGCCTTGGCCCATCGATCCAGCGTGTCCAGTTCCCTCTGCAGACCCCTCCCACCCTCAAGCACACCAACACTCCCACCAACTGGTGTCATCTGTGGCATCCGACTGAGCGCTCGTGATTAAGATACTAAGGAGAACTGGCCCCAGTGCTGAGCCCTGAGAACACCAAAACGGTCTCACACCGACCTTGTCGCATGTGCCTGATGCTCCAGGGATGACTAGAGACTTACCTGTGCACAGGAGAGTCCATTAACCCAGAGTGTCGAGTATTTCTGCCAGAAACGAGTGATTTTGTAGTACTTCTAACTGTAGTATTTAACTGGAAGGAGAGCAGGGACATGGAGCCCAGCATGTGTGTTGCTGTAGCACAGGCGTTATCTCCCTGGAATTTAATGACCAGTCCCAGGAAAACTGTCTGTGTTTCCATTTGTCAGGTCGTATTGACAAGGAAGGGACCGAAGCTGAGGAAAAGAAGCCAAAGGTAAGCTAAACAAGAAACCCACTAAGTGCTGTGCCTGGTCCTGGCCCCCTCTGCTGCTCTCCTGGGCTGTGGCTGTCCCTCTTAGGAAATCCTCCCATTACCTTCCATCCTTCCATCTTTCAAAAGTAGTTTTATTTTGATTTCCCTCACCCTGGTTTGGATGGTGCAATCCATGGTTATCTTTGAGAGAGAGGAAGGGACCAAACCTAAACCAAAACATGTGTCTCAGGGGGTCGAGTGGGTGGTTAGAGAATTTATTTTCTCAGCCTGAGATTGGAAAGCAGCTGACTGGTTTTGCTGGGACAGACTGGTGTGAAAGCAAACTCAAAGCTGTGGTGGGCTGTACTAGGGATAAGCTCTGTAACAGTGAAAGGAACAAGAGGGATCATTAAAAAAATACATAAATTGAGGCCTTGTGGCTGCAGTGTTTGGGTAAGGAACAGAATTTGATAGTGGGTGCCCAAAACTCGGAGGTCTCCATCCCACTGCTGATTTAGTGGAGGTTTAGCTCAGCTGGCCTCGGGTGCCTGGGCACTGCAGGGACAAGCTGATGGGCAGGTTAGTGGGTGAAGAACTAAAGGTGAATAAAGAAATACAATTGCCTTGAAATAATGTGGAACTGGGTCTTTCTCTAGGGAGGTTTGGGGGGACCTGGGAGCAGTGAGCTGCATCTCCCAGGAATGGTGCTGTACCGGCAGCCTCGTCGCCGGGGGGGCACATAGAGTTTGGGAGCAAACAGACCAGTTCAGGGGGCAAAACGTGCCCCTGGTGTGGAGGGTGGTAGCAAGGACAGGCTGTCACGGGGTGACACATTCCCCAGAAAGGGGCTTGGGTGGTACTACACACCTCTGCTCCCACTGTGTGGGTGCCAGAGAGCCAAGGTATCCCATATCTGCCAGTGCAGCTGTGGGACCCCTGGGCCCTGCAGCTCCGTGCTGCAGGGAGAGGGTGGTGCCACCCATCATCTGTCCCACACCCAGTTCTGTATTGCACCTTCTAATCCTGTTTCTCATCAGCAATCCCTTTTGTTTTCCTCCCATACTGATTTTTTTTTCCATTATTTGTTCCAATTTTATTTTGTTTCCATGTTTAAGAAATCCTCACCTTCCACTGCCAACCCCCCAGGCGATAGACCCTCCATCCCCCCCCAACGACACACCTTCTCTAGCACAACCCCTTCGAAAACACCCTCCAGCCCTGCTGCCACCTCTAAACGAGTCTCTTCTGTCACATCCCGACCTGCCAGTATGGGAACACAAGAAAGGAAAGCCAAGGTAAGGAAAGGGGATGGCAGAGAGGCAGAGTTGCCTTGGGAAATACCTAAAGGCATCCCTGACATCCGATGGACAGTCTCTCTGCGTTGCATTCAGTGGAGAGGGTGGGATGTGCTTCCCCTCCACCTTCCAGTGCTCCAGTTTTGGTGTTTGAAGTGAAAATTCCTCATTGCTACAGAGCACTGCATGGTCTCTCAGAGGCATTTCCAGGTTCTCTTCGTGCTCTCTCGTCCTCCTCTTTGTGTTGCAGCTTTATGCTGTGTTTTATGGGTGTGTTGGCTGTAAACAGCAGATGTGTTTGAGACGTGCCAGAGCCAGATCTGCCAGGTGCTGCACAGAGAATAGGAAATGCACACATGTCTGTGGGTATTCCACAGTGTAGGACCCAGCTCGGAGTTTCCCTTTGTGGAGGTGAAGTCCTACGAGGACACCCGTGGTGAGGGAAAGAGCAGAGATTGCGGGTCACAGTGGATGTGGTTTTACTGTGAGAGGGATTGGGATGCCTTGGGACCAGGCAGCTTGTAAACTGTCACTTCTTCATGAGCTTTTGTGTGCAGGCCAGTGATAGAAAGTGATAGATTTGAGGAAGCTTTTCAGCAGGATCAGAAGGCAATAAATAGCATAGTGCTGTTACGTGTTAGAGTGTTCCAGGTGAGGATAAAGGAGGTGCTGTACTCCTGACTGCTCTGGTCTTGCCAGTGGATTTATTTCCCTTCTGTACAACATTTTAGCAGGACAAGAGAAACGAAATGATGGAATTTAGAGAACAAAGGAGTTGAACATATTTTTTAACCGAGCTGAGCATGCAGTGAGTAATGTAACTGAAGCTAAGAACTCATATGGGAAAGCTGCACAGTCGCTCTGCCAGCCCAGGAGTGACTTTGTGGTAGTTGTGGCAGGTGTTGTGATGGCTGATGGGGTGTGAACAGGCATGTCACAGGTGCCTGCATTTGGGGAAGCTCCCATTGGATCTCCTGTGGGCTGTCAGGGTAGGAAGCAGGCGGGTCTCACGTGGCTCTGATCCATGAAGGGTGATAGCCCATCCCCAGGCAGTTTTCCCCCGTCACATCAACCTTTCCCCCCTTGCACCCCCAGGGCCCGGAGATGAGAGGTGGCACGAAGGCGGCTACACCGCGCTCTGCGGCCGGGCAGGCGCAGAGGAACTCCACCAATGCCACGCGCATCCCGGCAAAGACCCCCACGGCTCCCAAGACACCCCCCAGCTCCGGTAGGTGACGGCGAGAGCGGCGTGCAGCCACCTTCCCACGGGGTCTCTGACTCTCAAGGCTCTGCTGTGGTGGTGCTCACAGGCTCTCCACGCAGTTACGGGGGATAGTAGTGAACAAACCTGCCCCCAGTGCAGGCTGGAGCACCGGTTGGGGTCTGTGTGGGGGCTGCTCAGCCTTGACATGGGGCTGTGGGTGCAGAGCTGAGGATGGTTCTTCTGAAACGAGCCTTTCTGAGTCTAGAGAGGTGAAGCTGCTTTATGCCTTTGGGATTTCCTCCAATTTGGAAGATGTAGGCAGCTCCTTTTTTTTAATCCATCTATTCCTTTTTTCTTGACAATATTTCACAAAGACCAGGGGCAAGAGGATCAATTCTTCGATTGCAGCCCATTATTCTCAGAGAAGAAAATCCCAGAAAGCATCAGGCGTTGTGAATTTCCATTAAAATGGTGCATTTCACTGAATATGTATATTTTTCGTACTTAACCAGAGCTGCATAAAACCTTAAATCAATTAAATTTCCAGCTTTATTTTATGTTTAAGCATCTTTCTTATTCATTAAACAGGCAGAAAGGAGCAGAAAAAACCACCTCCTGCAGCAGCAAAGTCTGAGAAAGGTGATGTTTAAGGGTTTTATTTTCTTCCATTTCTTTTCAGACCAGGGACAGTTCTAAGTTGCTCAGTGATCAGCTTTATTACATAAAATAATTTGCTAAAAAGTCTTCCAAATTTCTAATAGAAAAGTGGGTTTGTTTGAGTCTCTTCTGCCTGTAACTTGTCATGCATGCTAGGGCGTTGGCTGGGGTGGGGAGTCTTACCAAAGATCCAGACAATGAAGACCCATCTTCCTTCTGAGATACTAGGAAGTTGCCCTTAATCACAGATTTCACTTCAAAATGTAGTAGAAGGAAGTGCAGCCACCTCCCCCCTGCTGATGGTCTGCACTAGGGGCAGCGGGTGGGCCCTGGGACTGGGCAGATCACCCCCGTAAAGGCAGGCAGCGAGCGGGGAAGGGGGTTTCCTACCCAGGCTGCTTACCCTGTGCTTGCCTTCCTCTGTCTGCAAACTTCAGGTGAGCAGCCAAAGTCTGGAGACAGAAGCGGTTACAGCAGTCCCGGCTCCCCCGGGACTCCAGGCAGCCGTTCCCGCACCCCCTCTCTGCCCACCCCACCAGCCAGGGAGCCCAAGAAGGTGGCAGTGGTTCGCACACCACCCAAATCTCCTGCCTCCGCCAAGAGCCGCATCCAGCCCTCAGCCGCGCCCATGCCTGACCTGAAAAACGTCAAGTCCAAAATTGGCTCCACTGAAAACCTGAAGCACCAGCCCGGAGGTGGCAAGGTAAATGTGGGCTCTGCTTTGCAGGGGCCTGTCCGGAGGGACAGCGGGTGCTTGGTGTGCTGCGTCGGGGAGGGGAGAGCCCTCCCTGCATCAGCAGCAGCCCAGCAGCGGGCAGCCATGCTTCAGCTGATCTCCAGTCTGATTTTGGAGATCTTTGGGCTGATGGGCTTGGGTGCTTGTCCTGAAATTGCTTGCCTGGCTTAGTGCAGTGCAGCTGTCCCACTGAGAGGACTGTGGAGACCTTGTGATGTGGCTTTTTACGGGGTGGTACATCAACGTATGGACTGGCTGCCAGGGGAATGACATTCCCTCATGGTGTCCAGTTAGGGAGAGCAAATTGTGACCTGCAGCCCTACAGAGTCGGGGTCGTGTTTGTGAATCCTCTCCTGTGTGATCTGGAGCAGTCCCTCCAATGCCACCTCCATTTCCTCCTTAGTGAGCGGACAGGGTGGTCCCCTCCCTGTGAGGGTCCCAGGCTCGGCAGTGTTCAGAACACTGTGACTTTGGATCCAACTCTTGGCAAGGTTTTGGATCATGTCCTGCAGTCAGGTGCTGTCTTGCTACCTGACATGGTCAGACTTGGTGGCACTATTACCCTTTCAACCACTTTTCACTCCCGGAGTGGCTGTTTCACGAGCAGTGAAGGGAACTCCCTCCTTGGGGTGCTTGGGAGTGAGGGTCTCGTGTTAAATTTTGCAGGCCCAGCAGAGGAGAGTTTGGGTGAGGGATTAGTGGGAGCTGACTCATCCCAAGAGGAGCAGCATGCAGTTACGTGGCTCCAGCTGTGGCACTGGCTGCTCAGCATCCATCCAAGCCTTGCTACACTGTGTGGAAATGTCCTGAGGCTTTTATGAGATCCTCCTTGCTGCACGGGTGGAAGCATGAAAGCACCTGGTTCTTCTGCCTGGTGAAGGCCCAGAGGCTCTTGTGCAGCTGTTGAGGGACAGCCCTGCACACCGGATGGCCAGCGCGGCCAGGAGTCCTGCGTGCTCCTGCTTGCCTGCCCCCTCCCCGGGGGGAGCACTGCCCTGCAGGCTGCTGGTGCCACAGAGCTGTGACAAACCTTCCCCATGTGTGGTGGGTGCTATCTTGTGTGACTAGGTAACTCTGTGGCACCGGGGGAGGCTTTGAGATGGCTCCTCTTCACCTCCCTAAAGAGCAGCGTGCCTCTCTGTTTCCTTGCGTGTGTTTTTTGCTGTGGCCAGTGATTTACCAGACAACAGCTTGGCTTTGTACTGCAGTCCAGGTGCGCTCTGGTTGTGAGCAGAGCAGGATATGTTCTTCCAGCTGCCTGCATCCCAGAGCTTCAGCCTTTCTACCTCCTTAGCAGCAAGGTGTGAGTTTTTCCTGCTACCTCCCCAAAACACTGCTCTGTGGGGATTTGGAAAGGAACCCTTCTGTTTACTGAGAATTGGTTAAATTGTTCACTGCTTGTTTTTAATCCAGCTTTTACAATCTTTTTTTTCTCTGTCAGCTTCTCTCTTGGGCAACATGTTGTTTCTTGTCACTGAAAGAGAATTTGTTCCCCAGTTCACCAGTTGAATTTGGGACAGTTAATTGCTCTTTGCAGGGGAGAACAGCTGGATGCTCTTGGGGGGTTTGTAGGACATGAGGCTGCTCTTGGTAGAACGGTTGCAGCTGGAGGAGCAGGGGCTGATCCCACGAGTTTGGTTTTAGCACTGGTTCCAGACCCAGTTCTCCAAAGAGATTTCAGTCCCTCAGCCATGGGGAGCATGTGCCAGGAGTCAGCCAGGCCAGATCTCTTCTGGTATTTCTGCATTGCCTGAGCACTTGTTGCTGGATCACTGCTGCTCTGGCAAAGCCTGGTCTAGCAGAACTGGGTCCTGATTTGCAGGATTAGTTGATGCAGACTTGGAAAATGATGACAGAGGTGTGTGTGTTGACCTTGGTGCTTCTCATCCTGAAGATCCAGGGTGCAGTGAGGAGCTCTGCTTGCAGCAGCGGGCTGGGGACATGCTGAACCGGGGAGTGAGGTCACCTGCTTAGTCAGCTTCGGGGACGTGGTGGTCCAGGGACTGCGAGTGTGGCGTGGTGTGATGCTGCTTTCTTGCAGGGTGCTGTCTCTTCCTCTCATGAGGGTTGTGCTTCAGACAGGTGCCTGAGGCAGCACAGGCCTCTGTGCCTGCTGGTTTTTACCTGCCTTTACCTCTGGTTTTCACTTGCACGGGTTGGTAAGGTGCTCTGGTCTGTGTAGGGGAAGGAGCAGGTGCTGTCCCCATCTTTGTGTTGTCTGTGGTAGCTGCTCCCACCATGGGGTCACACTGGCGTGGCTGCCCTTGGAAAGCCCAGCCAGGGAAAACAAGCCTTGAAGGAAACCAGCTTAATTAGTACAAAACTCTGTGTGCTGGGAGAGGGAGGATGACCTTGGGACTGGAGGGTGAAGTTAGCGTGGTGTGTGGCTCTCCTGTGGCACCGAGTCACTTCCAGCCCCTCCTGCCCGAGGTGGCGTTGGGAACATGCTCTAGAGCTGCTGCTTTGGGCCGTGCTGCCCCTTTCATCATCTCATCTGCGCGGGAGTGAGGCACCCCGCAGGCGTGGGGCCGCATCCCTGGCAGCCTTTGCTTTTTCTCTCGGTAACTGTAGAGGGAGTTTGAGCCCTGCGGAGTGCAGGGCTCGGGCGTCCTCTCCCAGCCCGTGCTGGGCACACCGCTGCTCTCCAGCCTGCTGCAACCGCCCCGCTGCGCCCGTTTGCCCGGTTTGCTCAAGCTGCTGGGATGTCAGGCCCCATATCTCTGCCCTAGAGAGGCGGCGTGCTGCCCAGCGTGAGATGGGGCTGAGCAGGCGTTTGTCCTCTCAGCTCCATCCTTCCTCCTTCCCCGGGCTCTGAAGAAGCCAAGTCTGGGAGCACCAGTGCCTTCCAGCGTTTGCTGCCCAGTGAGTTCCCTGTTTTCTTCAGTGGAAGAAAATGGGGTTAACTGGCTTTTTTTGCTAGTGTCTCTGGCCTGGAAAGCAGGGCTGCTTTGCTAGCCAGACGTATCCAATCTCTAGCTGAAACCTTCTCACCTCCATCTTCAGTTTCCAGCCCATGAGTAGACAAATCTATGCCGCAAGCCAGAGGTTCTCCTTTGCACTTGGCACTGGGTCCTGGTTTTAGTGGTGTAACTCATGGTCAAGCTCCAGATAGTCATGATGTTTCTCACACTCTTTTCTGGCTACCAAAGGTGCAGATTGTTAATAAGAAGCTGGACTTTAGCAGCGTTCAATCCAGGTGTGGCTCAAAGGATAATATCAAACACATCCCAGGAGGAGGCAGTGTGAGTACCTTCACACTTTCAATGCACTATAATAGTTCTTATTCTAAGTGGCATGTTGTATACACTAAACCATCAATGCTATCTGCAGTGATCCTGCCATCAGATAGCTATTGGTGACGTGCAATGACTCTTTTCTGGCTACCAAAGGTGCAGATTGTTAATAAGAAGCTGGACTTTAGCAGCGTTCAATCCAGGTGTGGCTCAAAGGATAATATCAAACACATCCCAGGAGGAGGCAGTGTGAGTACCTTCACACTTTGAATGCACTGTAATAATCCTTATTATTAGTGGCATGTTGTATACACTAAATCGCCGATGCTATCTGCAGCGACCCTGCTGTCAGATAGCCATTGGTGACGTGCTGTCATTTAACCCCATTAACCCCAAAGACATGGTTAGATGAACCCTAACAAGTCCTGGACATGCCTGACATGGACAGAACTAACTGACCTGTATAGAAACCATGTCTGTAACAAAAACATCCTGTTAACTCAAAGGTTTTACACTACCTGGGAGCCTTGATGCTCATTGTCTGCGGGACGGGTGGCCTCTCGCAGACAGTGACGTAGTTGCTGATGCTCTAGATGGATAGATTTCTAAACGAACACAGTCCTCGTTACTTAATGTGCTGCTAAATTACATGTGACGTGCACAATGTGTGGAAGTGCAGGTTCCTGCCCATTCCCATCAGGCAAGTATGATCCCTGCAAAAAGTAAGCATCTCCTTGCGGATGAATGTGTCCGGCAGTGCCCATGGAGGCTGAGCCTAAAGTAACACTGAGCTAATTGATTTGAACGCTGGCATTTCCAGCCATTCCCAGATAAACAGCCAGACTCAGCTCTCCCTTACTGTGCCAGAAACCTGGAGAAGCTCCACAGAGGTTGGTGGGTTTACACCCGTCTCTCTGGAGACAAGAGTTTGGGTCTGGGAAAGATGAAGGACCGAGGAAGGAGCATCACTGAGACCTCAAACAGCGTGACCCAAGGTCTGTGGCTGCCTGGTCTGCAGCCATCTGGGGGAGCTACACGGTGCCCCTCAGGTCTTGCTGATGGATTTTCTTTATGCTGTTTTTGAGCTCTGTGGATGCCCTCCTCAAGAAGCTGAGTGCTGCAGAGGGCTTGGCACATAAGCATTGTGACCTAACTGGGTTTGCAACCTCTGTCTTGAATTTGATGGGGTTCTGCATTTATTTAACGGGCTAGAGGAGCTGCTTTGCAGAGGTCAGACCTTGGTGAAGCAGGTTCCATGTTTGTCCTGCTCTCTCTTACCCCCGGGTCCTGTGCTGGCTGGACTGCCTGGTATGTGGTGCACCAGTTGTTATGCCAGCAGTTCGTGTTCATCACGAATCGTCTGTGCTGTGGCTGGTAATTGGCTTCAGCACAGGTTGGTGAGCTCATCCTTTTCTCCACTGAGAGCTCATAACATGAGCAAGTGTTCCAGCTGCAGTGGCTGCAGCGGGATAAGAATTACCTGGATTTTTATTTTGGCTGGAGGTTGTCATCCCTCCCCAGGCTCTGCCAGCAGTGAGAATCACACGATCGCTGCCTGGCTGCGTTGTCACGGAAGGCGGTGGCTGAGCTCTGGGTGTGGGTGCTCAGAGCACAGCCCTGTGCTGACATGCCCACAATGTGATCGCACAGGCTGTCCCAACAGAGAGCTGTGCCTTGGGGCTCCTCCAGTAGAGGGGCAACAGGAGACCACCATGGTTCAGTGGCCAGCATAGCTTAATCCTCCTCGCCACTGTCAGCAGTGACCGCCAGCCCAGCCTTCGTGGCCTTGAGAGAGCTATTGCTGCACTAACCTGGCATTGGTACTTTTTTTTCCTTTAAATCCAGTGGATGCTCTGACAAGGTGATGTGTTAGGCAAAAACTGACCTGAGCATTGCTGACCCTGAGAGGTGGGATCCCCAGGTCTCTGGCACTGGTTTCCCAGACAAGGAACTCTGTGTCCCTTTTCCTTTCTTGTTAAAATGGGGAGGACCCTTCTCTGCTCCCCAGCAGCACGGTAAGGGTTAACAGAGTCCTGTCCATATAAACAAAGGAACTGGAATGGGAGCAGAAAGTGTTTCAATTGTGGATTGCTTGCTCTGGAAATGGGAGGTCTTTCAGCCCCAGGTCCCAGTGGTGCCCGAATGCTTATAGACCCTTCGGGGTCACGGCTGGGATGGGAAAGGCACCAGCCGTGCTTTCGGGGTCTGTTCCCTGCCTTCCCACCGAATCGAGCTCACCTGCTCCTTTCCCAACCCTGTCTTCATGTCTGTCTCTGCGATGTGTTCCCAGACCCTAGGGTCGCTTTTCTCCCCTCTCTCTGTCTCCCCTCTCTGTCCCATATGCCTTTTGGTGTGCGTGAGCGTCAGAGACAAGGCTGGCACCGGACCTCTGTTTCCCCCACTTCTCCTGGCTGCATGATGGAGGGAGCAGGGTTTTTTGGTGGTGTGCACAGCCCTGGTCCAACCCCTGGCTCAGAGAATGATGGGCCTGGTGGCCATGGGGATGATGAGAAGGGATGGATGTGCCTTCACCCAGGGGTGTGAGGCAGCACAGGGTGCTCCGGTGTGATGCAGAGTGGTGGCTACGGCAGATCCTTTGTGCTGGTGTTTGGCCACCATGGTCTGGAGCCTCCCTGGCTGTGTGGAGGAGCCAGCTCCTCTGCCAAGGCCCCCTTGGTACTGGCACATCTTTCCCGAGAGCAGCACACCCGCTGTGAGCACCGGATGCTCCCCTTGAGCTCCAGGCCATTTCTGAGAGCCAGACACTTCCCCATGAGCAGTAACCAACCTCGAGGTATCCACGAGCTGATTTCTCCTGCACAGCCTCACTAAGTACAGCAGTCACTGATTCACACACAGGTGTGAGTCCAAATTCAGGGTAACTTCAGGGGGGGTGTTTGGGACTGTTCTCTCCCTGCCCCCCCTTGCCTCCTGCTCCTGATGTAGCTGGTGTGTATGTGCTGTGGTTTGCTGTCCCTGCCACTCCTGATGCTCCCAGACCTGGTGTCTTCCAGTGTGGTGTTTAACTGCCGACGTAACCACTAAACAGCCCCGCGTTAACCCTTCCCTGTGTGTGTCCCGTGGAACCCGCTTGTCCGTGCGCACAAGGCCGCCGGCCCCACGCTGCTGCACCCAGTCTGGGGCTGGGGCAGCCTGAGTGGAACCGCTGGAGCCCGTGTTCAGAGACCTGATGGGTAAAGGAAAACCAGAGCGTGGTACCCTGAGATCCTGTTGTGGTTGGATATATTGTAACTGCCATTTTCATTGGTATTATGTGGAGCCCTGCCAGGAGTTTAGACTTTGCTTTGCTTTTTTTAACCCTTATTTCCGTTACAGCATTTTTCAGAAATGCATATTTTTGGTCACTCTTTTAAAAGTTCTGTGCACATTGATCATTTCTGTTCTTTCAGTTTTTGTGGACATAAGCTTTATGTTTTACACCAGAAAAGGTATTTATTTTTTATGTTTTTCTCTCTGGTATACCTCCTTCTTTTTGGATGATGTGTATGCAAATCTTAATTAATTACCACTCCACTTTCTCTCTCACTTAAGCACTTTAAAATTGCCTCTACTTCCCCCCTCTGTGGAGAGGTGATCTTGTGCATGCTGACATGTTAAGAGGCTACTGCACACGGGCATTAATGATCTCCCGTTTCTGATGACGGTTTCTTTGGTACTATTAATCTTACTGGGGTGTAAGCGTCCTTTCCCTTGACTCCAGATCAGGTGCCGGTGTGTGTTGTGCCTCCCCCTCCCCAGGGTGCCCAGGGAGGGCAATAAGCTCATCACCTTTTCCTTTCTCACACGGACAGGTTCAAATCGTTTACAAGCCAGTCGACCTGAGCCACGTGACATCCAAATGTGGTTCCTTGGGCAACATCCATCACAAACCAGGTACCCTTTGACGCCTCAGCAGACCCCAGCTCCTTCTCTCCAGCCTGCCCTGGCTGGCACAGGCGCTAACCCCGCTCATGCTCTTCTCTTCCAGGTGGTGGCCAGGTGGAGGTAAAATCTGAGAAACTGGACTTCAAAGATAAGGTGCAATCGAAAATTGGGTCCTTAGATAACATCAGCCACGTCCCAGGAGGAGGAAATAAAAAGGTAAAGGGGTGCTGGCTCGTGAGCAGGCGTGATGCTCTGCTGCCAGTGTCTGTCTGCCCTGTGAGCAGGCAGGCAACCCAAGAATGGCTGGACTCTGGCCTTGGAGAAGGCCCTGCTCCTGCGGCTCATCTTTATCCCTCATGGCCTCTCCTCTGCTCAGCCAGCAGTACTTCTTCCCCAGTGCTTGGAACAATTTGTTGCCTGTGCTGTAGTGTGTGTGTCACTCCTTCAGAGCATAGGCAGAGCCCTGCCCAGGGACAGGCGCTCAGCCGTGCCTGAACTGCTGCAGGCAGGCAGAGCCTTTGCAAACCCGGAGGACTTTGGCCATGGCAGAGCTGTGGGGATGGCAATCCATCCTCCTCCCGGTGCAGTGTGGATGTCAGCACTGACCTGTGGGTTCCTGCTCTGAAGTTGGTGCAGAAACACGTTTGTGCCTCAAACCTTCTGCCTTACAGAGGACAGACCACCTCACAGAGCACCACCGGCACCACCTGCTTCTGTACTCTGCCTGTTCCTGCCAGCAGCCTGGCACAGGGCTCAGGGTTCTGCCCAGGTGTCAGCTCCCCAGCAAAAGCAGTGTGTTAAAGGCTGAGGAGCTTTATTTAGAGGAGGTGACTTTGCAGTAGGCTGTCACTTCAGAGGGAAGGCGATCAGCTGAGACTGGCTGAGGACTCTGTGGGGAGCGCTCGCCTTTGAGGGGGGCTTAAACTGAAAGTCCAGAGTCAGCTCAGGTGACATAATTACACCGCAGGAGCCCATCCTGCCAGAGGCTGTGACAGTTACTTCATGTTCAGTCTTAGCCACATAAAGCACCCTGCAGCCTGGCTTCAGGGATGGCCAGGTCCTGTGCAGGCAGGGGAGCAGGGACACGAGGTAGACACGGGGTTGACTCCAGCCTGGTGACACGTGTGGGTGGATTTCTCTGGGGAAAACGTGCAGTTTGGCTTGCTTGAGTTTCAACCCCTTTTTTCCCAGTGGGAGGGGAAAGCTCTATCTCAGCTCCTGTACTTCAGCACTTTGTTCTGTGCACCTCCCAGCTCTTGGTCTCCAGCAGCTCTGGCCTCTCGCCGAGGGATCGCTTGACTTCCTTACCCTTGTCTCTCTGCTGTACGCATCAGACTGCCCTGTGCTTCCCTCAAGCCTATTTTCATCGGGTTTTTTATCATGAAAGTGACGATTCTTTCATAGCCTGGCACGTTCGCTGGGCCATAGTTTGAAGAACTTGCCCTTTGGAGGGGGAATGTCTTTGTAGGGCGGTGGCCCAGCATCCCCTGCCTCAGCCCTCCTGCTGTCGGTGGCACTGAAGCTCCGATGCTCCTGCTGATGCTTCCCTTGTCCAGCCCACTCCTGTGTGCACCTTGGCACCAGGGACCATCCCGGCCAGTGCACTGTTTGGAGGGATGGGATGGGATGCAGTTGAGCCCCATTGCCCCTCAATGCAGAGCGGTTGGGGGTGGCTCTGCTGCCCCTTCCCCAGCCTTCCCCATGTCCCCAGTCTCCTCCTTGCTCTGTGACACAAAAGATTTGGATTTGGACTCAGCTCTCCTGGCTGAATGCTGGTTCATGTGCCAGTATGTACTGGGGGAGCGAGAGTGCTCTGTGCTCTGCCAAAGCCCCTGGGCTGGAGTGTCTGCTCCCCTTCGCTGCACATGGAATGCTTTCCTCCCCAACTCCAAGGGCAGTTGCTGTTCTTCCTGTGAGCCAGGGAATGGCCCTGTTTTCCAGCGTTTTTTCTCCTCAGTTTTCTATTTCCTGCCTTTTTTCCTCTGGTTGGCACACACTGGATCCTGGTTTGGGGTTTTCTTTGTTGCTGATGCGGTTTTTTGCCCCCCACTGCCCTGGGCGGGTCTCTTCGTCTGCAGAGGGAGAAAGGCAAGGAAGACAAGACCCATCCCCAGGCTGCTCGGAGCCCGAGCCCAGACCCCACTGGGCTCCAGGCCCTGGTGCTGGAGCCACCCACCCCCCCGGAGAGCCAGCTCCCGGCGTTGCACTCAGCTGGTGAGGGCACCAGTAAGTAGCAAACCCAACCCGTTCCACCTCCCCTCCCTGGAAGAGAGGGGTTTGGCTCCTGGGGACAGCGTTTGGTGCCCAGCTGGGCCTTGGGTTAAGGGGAAGTCTTACATGGGGGGGGGGGCCCACCCCCTCCGTAAGTCTCTGCCAGGGGGGTCCCCACCCCCTCTGTAAGTCTCTGCCAGGGAAGGGGGAGCAGCCCAGGTTGTGCTGTCTGAGTCTGGGTCTCAGGACCCAGCACCACACTGGGCCTGGGTGCTTGGCAAGGGTCTGACAGCATCCTGAGATGCTCCAGTCCTGCCGTACCCTCGGCTTTGACTGCTCCCTCTGTGGGCTATGGGAAAGGATGTGCCTGGGGACTGGGGGAAGTCTGTGGTGGTCAGTGACCTGAGCTTTCCTCACAGCTGCACAGCAGCAGTGAAGTGACCTAGCTGACGGCTTGCAGGTTAAAGCAGTGCCGTCTCCAGGTCGTGTCCCCCCCTCACTCCCCTCTCCTCTGCTGCAGATCGAGACTCACAAGCTGACTTTCCGTGAGAACGCCAAAGCCAAGACCGACCACGGCGCCGAGATCGTCTACAAGTCGCCCACCATCTCCGGAGACGCCTCCCCCCGCCGCCTCAGCAACGTCTCCTCCACCGGCAGCATCAACATGGTGGACTCCCCCCAGCTGGCCACGCTAGCCGACGAAGTGTCCGCTTCGCTGGCCAAGCAGGGCTTGTGATGGGCCGTGGTGGGTGAAGAGGAGAGAAGATGAGGGGAAAAAGAGAAACAAAAAGAAAGGAGAAAAAAAAAA